>ML663006.1:10321409-10509500 GCA_007570785.1 Antilocapra americana | reverse complement strand
ATCATCCCACCACCATTACCATCATCATCACCAACATCACCACCACCACCACCACCATCATTATCATTGTCATTGTGATGATTTGCTACCCGCCTTTGAGTTGACATTTGCTATTTTGGCCACCCCCAGCAGCTGTCATTCTCATGACCTTGGGCTCCTTAAATGGAGTCACAATCCTCTGAAGGACCAGAAAGTAGAACTCCTTGATCAGAAAGGCTCCTCTGTGTAGGGTGGAAAAGTCCTGAGCGAGGAGTTTAAAAAAAAAAAGAGAAATTACAGGAGCCATTAGCCCTGATCTGTCACCAATTCACTGTGTGACCCTGAGCAAGTTACTTTCCACGCCTGAGTCTCCTTTGCCATCTGCAGAGAGGGTTGTTGGAGGAGATGCTCCAGAACACTTCTTGCTCTCCATCATTCATTTACTCTGGAAAGACTTGGTGGGACCACTACTAACCCATGTTGCTACCTCAGGTGCCAGGGTGCCTCCATCTCCCTATGGTGATGGGAGGTGATTCATCTGCTGAATCCCATAGCTTCAAAGGGAAATGCACTCTCTCCATCCCCATTCAAGTTTAGAGCCAGGAGGAAAAAAAAAAGAGGTGCCCAGCCACATACAATGGGGGGGGGGGTTGCGCATACATCCAGGCACAAGGCCCCTGCAAGAGCTCTGCCGGCCCAGAGACCACCCTCTCAGATTTCACGTCAACAAACGAGGGGTTTCTTGTACTCCTTTGGACCATGGCAACCACTTCTCTCATTGTTGGCTTCAAGCATCGCAGCTCATGCAGAAGCCTCATGCTTCCCAAGTTCCCTGCATCCGGTGGCAGGCAGGGGTAAGGAAGGCAGAATGAAATGATTTACTCTGGGAACCTCCAGGGTACAGCCATTAAATCACTGTGGGGGGGGTGGTTTGGCGACAGCACTGGCATACCACTTGCCGTCATCCTCAAGGCCACCTCTCTGAAGAGCAACACCACACACAGGCAACCCCCCCCCCAAAATCACTATTGTAATGAGAAAGAAATATACCACATGCCACGCCAAGGTGCCAGGCACGGCTAAGAGCATCTCTGCCTTGAAGCCAAAGTCTCCCCCGCCCACCCTCCCATCAGACTAGCAGGCTCTGCCACTCACAAGGACCCTCTGTCGGGGGTTCCCCACCCACCCTGATTTTATTAGAGCCAGAGCACAATGGGTCAATGGAGCAAGGCACGTCCATTTTCCCCAGCAGGCACTGGAACAGCGCCGCTAATTTGCAAAGCCATAGCGTGCACAAAAGTGGCTTGAATAATGGGGGCCCCCTAGTCGCTAAGCCGGGGGATTTGTGCTGACTCTTACCAAGTACAGTTCCATATGTTTAAGCGCTTGCAAGGCTCAAAGAAGTACACCCACCACACTCTTTACCATGGCAGCGACCCACGCAGGAGGGGGGAGCGGGGCACAAAGCAGACAGCCCCTGTGTGTGACGGGGGAAGAGAGTGTGTCCTTCCTCGCCTCTGAACTCTTCCAGCCCCTCTCCTGGAGCCTCAGTCAAATGTGGTCGGGAAATCATGACAGAAATTAACCAGAAAATCCAACCAGCTCTGAAGGATGCTCTAGCTAATTCCTCCGAACCTTTCAACCAACGGTAGGCAGCTAAGTATCTTTCAGGAATTTCAGCCTTGTGTTTTTTTCTTTCCTCCCAGCTCTCCTAACTGGTGCTAAATATAGAGTTATCAACTGTTGTCTCTTTATGTCCCTGGTGGGGATCAGAGAAAGGCTTATACGTGCCTGCAAGGACCTGGTGGCAGCAGTGGGGGTTGCACCTGTCAGAATGAGCTGCCCAGCTGAGACCTGGGGGCAGCACCAGGTTTCAGGGATGGTATACCTGCCCAGCCAGGACTGGGTCCCCCAGAGACAGCTCTTCTGTTGCTAGTGGAGGGGGGAGCCAGGGTTCACCATGTTCCCTTCCAAAGCATTAGGCAGGCAGCCTTTCTGGGAGATTTCTCATTTTCACTGAGCAGCACACCCAGGCAAACTCTGACCACCCCCTCCCCCGTTCAGAAACAAAACCGAGACAAAAACTGTAATTTTCAAGCCCGAGGGGACTGTGCACTTTGGAGAACAGGCTCCAGGGCTTCGGCTAAGAGGAAACAGCCTCAGCCCCAGCAAACAGCCCCTCTTTGGTACCACAGAGGAACGCGGAGAGCTGAACAGCAATCAGAGCTGCTTATTAGCCAAGCAGATTGAAGATTTATCCACAGTTAAGCCCAACATCGCTCTCTAAATCGAGCCAAAGCTGACGCTGATGGATATCTCTGACAGAAGGCTTTCTCCGAGTAGAAGGTTTTATTTAATATTTTGGGTCACTTAAGGGCATCTCGAAGCAAGACAATGTTTACTTTTTCCATGCAAATACATCATACATTAAGTTGTTGGCTCCTGACTGAAAAACCCTCCAAGACAGTTGAAGCTGAAAAGTTACAGTTGTATTTTTCTGCTGCGTTCTGGGTGGCCGTGTGGTTTGTTTATCAACAAGATGAGAAGAAACTGTCTCAAGCAAAAGCTACCTGCTCCCAAATCACGGATCCTGATGTTAAAAGGTTTGGAGAACCGAGCTCTCCAAATGTATACGAATGCTGCTGGTGGCTGTACCCCGTTCCTCTAAGCCTTTACGATATTCTTCGCTGCCTGGGGTGGGCGGAGGGGAGGAACTGGCATTTTAGGATAAGCTCCTCCGGAGCCAACGTGTAGCCACACCAAGGTGGTAGAAAGCTTTTCAAACTCCAGCGGAGACCCAAAATGCCTATCTTGCCTTTCCCCACTCGCTAGGTTTTGGCAACAGCTGCGCCGAAGCCAGCGGGGAGCCGGGCTCCATGGTACCCAAGCAGTGGCTCTAGGCATCACCACGTTCCAGGTGTCTCTGCGAGCCCGGAACTGCCTATCTGCCTTGGGGTCAGGGCACTGGGGCAGCCCGCGTTTCCAGGAGGCTAACAGCGGGCTGCGCCGTAGCCAAGGGAAGGCCATTTGGGGAAGGGGCACCTTCGGCGGGGATATAAAAGCAGGAGGGTGCCGCGGGGCTTGGGGAGGGGCTGCGCACCAGCCAGACAGCTCCGACCAAGACAAGCTCAAGGTGGGGCCCCGCAGGTGTCCTGGGAAAGTCGGCGGTGCGTCCGTGGGCATCAGAAAACCGAGAGAAGGGGCCCACCGACTCTGCTACAGCAAAACCGCCGCGGGAACCGGGTCCTGGGGGGGATGTTGCCCCAAGGCAAGGCAAAGAGGGGATTCGATTCCTGGAGGCGCGCCCCCACCCGCCTTGTGAGGCTGAGCGCACCCGGTGTGTTGCCCCTTGCGCGCTGAACAGATACGCAGGAAAGCTGGGGGTTTGGAGAGGAAGGCGGGCAAGCTCTCGCGCTGGGCAAAGGGGTACGTGCTGGGGACCTCTGGGTTCCCAGGGTCTCCTTAGATCTGTCCAAGTTCGGGAGACGCAAGCTGCCGGGGACTTGAGAAGGAGGTGGCTGCCCCGTGCGGGAGCCAACTTTGTGCGCTGCGGCCGGGGTCGGGGATGGGGACTGGGAACGCGTTACCTGGGCACCGGAGGGCCGTCAACGCCAGCAGGAGCCCGAGCGGCGGCGCCCGGCCCGGGGGCGGCATGGTCCTCGGCGCGCGGTGGGCCCGGCCCGCGGCTCCCGGGAGCGGCCCCCGCGGCTACGCTGGGGCGCCGGGCATGGCTAGCTCCCAGGGCGCCGCTCTTCCCCAGACGCAGACAGCCGACGCTGGCGGCGCTTCACAGGCTGCGCCTCAGTGCGCTCTCCCGGGCTCGGCAGTGCGCGGCCGAGGAGCTGGGGGCCGCGGGGGCTCAGCGCCCGGCGCCCTGGCCCGCCGCCCCGCACTTGGCCCGAGTTGCGCAGCCCCCGCCGCCGCCGCGACTCCCGCGCGCCGGCGCCCGTCCCATTCCGGTCGCGCCGCCGCCGCTGCCACCACCGCCGCCTCTGCCCGCGCCAGCTGCCGGCCGCCCCTCGAGCCAGCGAGAGAGTGAGCGAGCGCGCGAGCGCCGGGGAGGAGGGAGGCGAGGCGGGAGGAGGGAGGGGCCGGGGAGGCCGGGGGAGGGGCCCGCCGCCGGGAGACCGGGCACCAGGCGGCCGCCCGGCGATAGGCGGCGGGACGTGCCACTCCCCGGCGTCCCCGGGGGAGGGCGCCTGGCCGCAGAAGGCCTGGGAAGCCCCGCGGGGGTGGTCAGGGCGTTGGCGGGGACAGGGACCGCCGGAGGGATGACCTACTGGGCAAAGTGCGGACAGATCCGGGCGCATTCGGGGCGCGGTGGCGAGAGTTCCCAAGGTCGCGGGACGAGGGAGATGGGGAGGGTCCTGGGAACGGGGCAGCGAGTCTGGAGGGAGGTGTCTGCGGGGGACGGGGACTGCGGGGCTGTGCGCAGAGCAGAGGTCCTGGGATAGGTCTGACGCAGCTTGCGGGGTGCCTGTGGGCGAGGGGAAGGCAGGGGAGGCCTCCGGGAGTCGGGGGCTACCTGAGGAGTTTCTTTAGCGCACTAGGATCGGGGCGTGGACGCGCTGGCTGGGCGCGGTCAGGGGTCCTGATCGAAGGCGTCCTAGGGATGGCTACCCACGCGTAATGAGAAGCGCGGAATGGGGGGGGAGCGTCTTTATCCGAGCTAAAGGACTCGCCTGCCCATTTCTCGCAGGCCCTAAGAGCGCGCGGAGGGAGGGGGCGCGGGCCAGAGAGGTCCCCGGAAAGAGTTCCTCGCGCAGGGTCAGACGGCGACCGCGCGAGGGTGTAGCGGAGGCAGGGATGAGGACCGAGTGCTCGTATTCTTCCAGCCTAGGGGCAGGGCCTCCGCGGGGGTCGCAGTACCCATTATCCGGAAGTCCTAGATTTCCGCCCCCGCCCCGGGCGCCACAACCCAGCTAGGCCGGGACGTGAGGGTTGGGGGGGGAACAAAATGGATGACTCATGCTGGGTGCACGTGGGGGCGCCGCCAGCGGTCCTCAGATGCCCTGAAAGTTGCTCAGAGCCGGAAGTGTAAAGGGTGGGGCGGGGGGGGTCCACCTGCGTTGGAGTCTTTGCCACAGACCCCATCACACCAGCCCCTGGTCTTCCATGAAAAAGTGGGTCAAACTCCTCGGAAACCGTAAATAAGGCCGCGGTGGGGTGATGCAAAGACAAATTTGGGGAAGACTTCAGAGTCCTGGAAACCAGGCAGAGAATCCTGGCTCTGCCGCTCTAGCTGTGCGGCCCTGGAGGGAGTCCTTCAACCTCCGCAGCCTCCGTCTCTCCCATCTGGGAAATGGAAGCCACTGCCGAGTCTGCCTGGTGTCCCAGACAATGTATATAAAGCCCCCGACCTATGAAGTAAGAGCTCATTTAAAGGGATCCGCTATCCACAGTATCATTCTCATCATGATGGTCATTATCATTATGTGTCTGATTTTCCTCTGTGGACCCAGAGCTCACATCAGCAGAACAATCCTCCGCCCCTCCCAGCTGGCGAGCAGGGATGTCGGGGGACAGGGCACCTGCTTCATTAGTACAGACAAGCTCATTAGCAGCAGCAGCACTCAGCTCTTCCTAGATAAAAGCAGGAAAGAGCCAGGGGCAGGTGGCCAGTCTCAGGCCCAGGTTGACTGCGAGACATAAAGGGATCTTCCGAAGCAGCTAATAGACTCCTTTTGCTGGGAACTCCTGCCCCCGCTGAGATCTCTTTGGGCTGGAAGCCTGGACAGCCACATGACAGGCTGGACAGTGGGCAGTCACTGTGGGTCTGGGATGGTCCTGTACAGGGCCCATCAGTCCTTTCTCTGTGACTGTCTCCCCAGAGCAGGAGGATGATCCCGGAGAGGCTGCCAGGGCTTTATTGGGATCCTCCGTGCCCGGCTGTGCACAGCTATCTGATCTCTTTCCCCAGCAAATTCAGAAGTCTTTGCTGAGCTGAGTACCTACTGTGTGCCAGACCTGTGTGGGTTGATGGTGGTGGGAAGTTCTCCAGCTCAGAAGAGGGGACAACCCAAACTCAAGGGACCCAGAGGGAAGTCCCCATAGGGAGTGCAAAGCAGGAGTGACAGGGGTTGTCTATGCTAAAATGCCCCAGGTATCTTGACCAGGCAGCAGAGCTGGAGGGCTGTGACCAAAGATAAGAGGTCGTTTTCTGGCAGGGGTGCAGGGGGAGGGGGTGAACCGGTCCAGCCAGTCCCCAGGCCAAGGGTCTCAATGCTATCAGGTGATGGTAGATAGTGATTGCCTGCCTCCCCCAGCTCTGGACCATCCCTGTGGACCCCACAGAGCCACCCCGCTTCTCCAGGGCGGAGCCTAGGCTGGGGGCACAGACACCTCCTTTTGCCCACCTCTATGACCCCAGCCCCATCCCTACCCCGACTCCCACCCCAGCCCATCCTAGCCACGCAGGCCTCCTGGTGTCCCTGGGCAGGCCCTTGTTCCCACCTCCCCGCCTTTGCTCTAGCGAACTCCTCCTCTGGGCACTTCCTTCCCTGATCTTCCCGCAGCGGGAAGATCTCTCCCTTAAGATTTCAGCTCAAGTGCCACCTCCTCAGAGAGGCCTTCCCAGGCCACACCATCTAAAACAGACCCCCACACAGCCCACTCCCTCTGTAGCCCCCCTCCCCTCACGTTTTGTTCTGAGTGATGCTGTTCAGGAGCAAAAGTAGACACGGTTCCCCCACGCCGTGATTGATGCTGCTACTGGTGGAACAAGAGGCTGTGAAGAAGGCTCTGGCTCTGAAGGTGGCTTTTGTGTGATTTTGGACCAACACCTAACCCTCTCTGAACTCTTATGTAAGCAAAGATAAGGATTCCAGCCCTGCCTCAGTCTATCCCGCGGCTGGATAAGAACTTCTGCATATTAACCAGGCCCCTGAGTCTCTACCTAGTGCCGTGGTTTCAGGAGTTATTCTGAGCAGGAAAAAAGGTCTAACTGAATTTTGAAGATCCTCAGGGAAGGCGGGAAGGACTGGCAGCAATGGTCTAGGAGACCGCAGTTCTCCCACCGCATCCCCCCGCCACCCAGCAAATCCCAGAATCTCACGCCCAGCCTGCTGGCCTCAGAGCTTGGGACAGGATCAAAAGAATGACACAGTCCAGATTCTCCCTCTGAGTGCAGATGGGGAAACTGAGGCCAGGAACAGCGCTTCCCCACGTTCTGTAAGTGTGGGGCCCCCAGCCGGAAGCTCTCTCCTTCGGGTTAGGCTCCCCCAGGCCCTGCCACCCCTCACCCACCTGGCAGCCACCCCCTACGCGGGTCCCGTGGCGCCTTTCCCCGTCCCTAGTTCTGCTCCAGCTCAACCCACGCGCCCGCCCGGCTACAAGCGTAGAGCGACACTGCCATCTCGTGGCTGTCCTTGGCGCTGCGGGTCTGGCCTGAGCAGCTGAAGAAAGACCGCGGAGAGGACCGGGCGTGGGGAGGAGAAGAGGGGGGGCACCAGGCAGAGAGATTTCGCCACCTCCCCCAACTCGCAGAGGCTCGAAGAGACAGCTGTGTCCTCTGCACCGCTAACGCTTCCAACACTCAGGCGGCGACCCCCACCGGAACCACTCGTTGAGATGTTCTTTGCAAGAGGGATCATCTTCGTTTTCCAATGCAAATAAATGCTCGAGGTTACCTGAACCATCGCTGGTATTCTCTCCAGGGAACAGAATCGACTCAGTCACGTCTCCACCACCCAGTTAATGGTGGGGAATGATGGGGACCTCTCAAAAAAGCGGTCGAACTCACTTACATAGGAAAACAGGAATGATACCGTTCCTGGACATATGGACCAGTGATGGAAGGAAGGGGGCCTGTTTCTGACAACCTTTCTGGGGACATAGGACCTCAAGTACCCCGTCTCTCTCTCTCTCTCTCTCTCTCTCTCTCCTTTTCTTCACTTCATTTTTCTGTATAACAGTTACTACCAGCATCATATGTTTCTTCAAGGAAGAAACTTCTTGACTTCTGGTCTCTTCCACTGCCCCTGTCTTGTTCACCAAATCCCTGGTGTCAAGAATAGTGCTGAAGTCAAGGGAAATTTCTAATAAACAGTGGTCAAATGAATGAGTGAATGAAAAGACAATAGATTAAGGATTGAGCTGGGAACCTGGCAGGCTACAGTCCATGGGGTCACAAAGAGTCAGATATGACTGAGGGACTAAACAACGACAACCAGGAAGGCAGCAGAAGCCCTGATGAGCTTGTGAAGATGGAGACTAGAAGGGAACTTGAGTCACTTTCAGGTAGTTCCCCAGAGGGTGGGGAGACCCCAGGGAAGCATGGCGTCCTAGAGTGTTTAAGCAGAAAGCACACTAAACGGCCCTCCTGAAACTCCCAGTGTGGCCTGGAAGCAGTAGAAAGTTCCCAGGATTCCCAGGAGAGGTGGTAGGAGAGGGTGTGAGAAAGCAGCCTAGAAGAAAGATACCAGATGGGTGGGATTTTGGAGCAAGTTTAAAGGTGTAGAGCTGAATACAGACTCATCTTTGGAAGCAATGACATGGTATTTAACACAGGCTGGGCAGGCACTGCTCCAAGCGCTTTCTACAGTTTGACTTTTTAAATTATGATAGGATGCACATAACATACCATTTTAACCATTTTTTTAATGGGAGAGTTGAGAAGATTTTTTTTTTTTAATTTTTTTGGCCATGCCTGGTCTTAGTTACAACATGCGGGATCTTTTTTTTTTAATTGCAGTATTTGGGATCTTTTAGTTGCAAGCATGCGAACTCTTAGCTGCAGCATGTGGGATCTAGTTCCCTGACCAGGGATTGAGCCTGGGCTCCCTTCATTAGGAACATAGAGTCTTAGCCACTGTTTTTAAAGTGTCCAATTCAGTGGTATTTAGTACATTCACAAAGCTGTGCAGTCATCATTCATATCCAGTTCCAGAACTTTTCATCACCCAAAACAAAAACCCTGTACCTAACTACTCTCCCCCACACCCCCAATCTCTTTTGTTATTCAGTCACTCAGTTCTGTCTGACTCTTTCCAACCCCATGGACTGCAGCACGCCAGGCTTCCCTGTCCTTCACCATCTCCCAGTGTTTGCTCAAACTCATGTCCATCAAGTCAGTGATGCCATCCAACCATCTCATCCTCTGTTGTCCGCTTCACCTGCTGCCCTCAATCTTTCCCAGCATCAGGGGTAACCACCTACTCTGTGTCTCTATGGATTCACCTATTCTAGACATTTTGTATAAGTGGTATCATACAATATGGGATCTTTTGTGTCTGGCTTCTGGCACTTACTGTTTTCAAGGTCCATCCCCACTGTAGTATAGATCAGTACTTCATTCATTTTTCTTGCTGAATGATATCCTATTGTATGGATATAACACCTTTGTTTATCCATTCAGTTGTTATTAGATACTTGGGTTGTTTCCACCTTTTGGCAGTTATGAATAGTGCTGCTATAAACACTTATGTCCAAGATTTTGTTTCAACCTATTGTTCATTCTTTAGGGCTGATATGTTTTAATTCACAATCATCTGTTTTCTGATTGAAGAAACCAAGGCACAGTGGGATTAAATGATTTGCCTATGGTCACACTGCCAGCAGAGAGTGGCAGAATCAGACTTGACCCCAGGCAGTCTCATTCCAGGATCCATTAGCTGCCAAGAAGGATGGGTTTTGCTTCCTCCTACTACTGTTGCCTCTGCACAAGCCAGGTCCCCCCAAAACTTGATGCAGCCCTATCTTTCTTCTCAACACATTTCCAACTGGTTGGAGTGGCAGTGTGTTCTGCCATGAGAGCAGAGGGATGAATCCTGATACATCCAAACCCACCACAAAACCTCATACCAGGGATTGTTCTTTTTGAGGTGTATGACCCAGTGTTGACCAATGAGATATAAAGGAGAGTTGTGGGGAGATTGCTGTCCTTGATCAGATGAAAGAGGCAAAGGGCCCTTTTTACTCTATTCTTCCTTCTTTCTTTTTGGCATTTTGTAGAGTGAGGGTGTGCTAGGAGGACTGTGGCAGCCTCCTTTGACCTGGAGGCACCACAATGCCCACAACTACAATGGCAGAGCAGAAAGACAGAGAGCTTCTAACAACCCTTGAGCCAGCCCCAAAAGTAGTGCCTCCAAACTTCCTGTTCACTGAGATGAAAACAATTGTTTAAGAACTGCCTTTTGGACATCCATTACTTGCAGCCAAAAGCAGTCTAAGTGATACAGGCAGGAAAAGCTCAAACCACTCACAAAATAAGTCAAACGGTAGAAAAAATACAAAAAATTGTATTTCCTTTATGCTGAATTTGTGAGGGTTAAATTATTTTTCAAATGTATTCCTTTAAGATACAAATATTGAAAGAACACAACGCCCATCCCCCAGAGATAACCACTCCTAATATCTTAATGCTTTTCCCACTGACTTATTTAAAATGGACTCACATGGCATGCATTGTTTTAACTTGCTATTTGCACTTAATTATACATTAGGAACATCTCTCCACACCATCTAAGCATCTTCTATATGATAGTTTTATTGTGTGCCAGTCTTCATGTGGCTGAACATTTGAGGTCATTTACAATTTTTCAGTGTTCAAAAGCAACAGTCTCATTCCTGCATCTTTATACATGCTCTTAATTACCTCTACAGGGTGCAATTTTAAAAAAACAAATTATCAAATGATAACCTGTGCCGTTGAGGATTTTCACATCAAGTGCCTCTGGGGAAAGTTGCACCCATTTAAATTTCTGTGAGTGTATGGCAGTGTCCTTTTGCTCAAATCTGGATTTGAGGTCCACAAATTCAACCTGGTTTGTTTTATTTTCTTTTTTTTGGCCACACTGGGTCTTCATTGTGATGCATAGGGCTCTCTCACTGTGGTATGAGGGCTTAGGTGCCCCATGGTATATGGGATCTTAGTTCCCCAACTAGGAATTGAACTCACGTCTCCTGCATTGGAAGGTAGATTCTTAACCACCGGGCCATCAGGGAAGTCCCTATTTAATTCTTTTTAATAGACATTCTCTGATTTATGCAATTAATGATAGATTTTCCCTTCAGCTTAGTTTTTTGTGTATTATGAATTTGTCAATATCCAGGAGATGATTGCTATGAAATTTAGAAATTTAGTGAAATTATCACACCAAATCAGGGAAGGAGTACATCAAGGCTGTATATTGTCACCCTGCTTATTTAACTTATATGCAGAGTACATCATGTGAAATGCTGGATGAAGCACAAGCTGGAGTCAAGATTACCAGGAGAAATATCAATAACCTCAGATATGCAGGCGACACCACCCTTATGGCAGAAAGTGAAGAACTAAAGAGCCTCTTGATGAAAGTGAAAGAGAGTGAAAAAGTTGGCTTAAAACTCAACATTCAGAAAACTAAATCATGGCATCTGGCCCCATCACTTCATAGCAAATAGATGGGAAAACAATGGAAACAGTGAGAGACTTTATTTTGGGGGGCTCCAAAATCACTGCAGATGATGACTGCAGCCATGAAATTAAAAGACACTTGCTCCTTGGAAGAAAAGTTATGAGCAACCTAGACAGCATATTAAAAAGCAGAGACATCACTTTGCCAACAAAGGTCCATCAGTTAAAGCTATGGCTTTTCCAGTAGTCATGCATGAATGTGAGAGTTGGACTATAAAGAAGGCTGAGTGCAGAAGAATTGATGCTTTTGAACTGTGGTGTTGGAGAAGACTCTTGAGAGTCCCTTGGACTGCAAGGATATCTAACCAGTCAATCCTAAAGAAAATCAGTCCTGAATATTCATCGGCAGGATTGATGCTGAAGTTGAAACTCCAGTACTTTGGCCACCTGATGTGAAGATCTGACTCATTGGAAAAGACCCTGAAGATTGAAGGGAAAGATTGAAGGTGGGAGGAGAAGGGGATGACAGAGGATCAGATGGTTGGATGGCATCACTGACTCTATGGACATGAGTTTGAGTAAGCTCCAGGAGTTGGTGATGGACAGGGAAACCTGGCGTGCTGCAGTCCATGGGATTGCAAAGAGTTGGACACAACTGAATAACTGAACTGAACTGTCATGTTATCATCACTCATTATAATAATCTGTAAAACACTCCCGGTTATAAAATCTGAGTGTGAAAGATGATACGGTGCCATGTCCAGAAAATATCTGGATTTGTCCCATCTATGTAGTTCTTTCTCCTGACCACGTATGCCCGTGTGCATTTTAAAATATTTTTCATTCCTCTCACAAATTAATTATATTTATCTTTTAGTCTTTGTTTAGGGGAGCTTCCCGTGGAAAAATGAGAGAGCTTTTAACCATGCCAGGATTAAATGCTAATTACGCTCTCTGGATTTTTCAAAGCATAGAAGCTCCATGGAGGTACAGGAAATGATTCAACACAGGACAGGATTGTGGCCTTCAACACAAGGCAGGATGGGTGCAACTGTGGAAGCGTTGATGGAAAAAAGGAGACCCGTGCTTGATGGATGTGGATGTAGTCCTACATACTCCTGTCTTGGAGATCCCAAGTTAAAATTTCTTGGTTTGTCAAATCATTGCATTTAGCCTGCATAGGGCCAAGAGATTTCTTCTTGTCTGGTACCATAGGATTCAGAGCAATGTTACATTTTCTAAAGACAAAAACTTAAGTCAAAGTTATTTATTGGCTCACGTAGTCAAAGTGTTCGTGGCTCCAGGCTTGTCTGGTTCCAGGGGCCCAACGTTCTCAACATTCTGTATCAGCAGAATGACAAGGAAGGAATATTATTTGCCACAGTGAGGTCACGTGCCTATTCCTGGACCAATTACTGTGCCCAAGGGGATGGGATATGCTAACTGACCAGACCTGAGTCCAATCCTAACCACGCCCCCTGTGGGTGGGGAGAGGTGTATTTCCTTGGGAGATCCATGGCCCTATTTTCAGAAGACGGATACATAGCAGATCACATGACTGATGTGCAGTGCAAGTAGCCTCTGTGTGAAAAGGACACTTCTCTGTTGATGATGGAGCTTCCGTCTCACTCTTACAGTTCCCAAACACCTGTTCATTCAGCAGGCAAAAGAGAGAGGTGAAGGCAATGCTCATGCTTTTAAGTGTGTAAAAAAAAAAAAAAAGAATTTTAAATAAAAGTTGCATTTCCTTAAGAATATTTGTGTTGAGCAAGTCCTGTACTTTGAACCCTAGAGCTGGACTGCCTGTTTTTCACAGCAACACCTGCTACTGGTAAGGCAGGAGATCTCTGTTAAACATACAAGTAGAGAAAAGCTCAAGTCAGAGCATCATCAATGCATTTTTCAGCATTTTCGGTTCCCGTCATTAGGCTTCCCTGCCCCAGAGGAGGAAACCTGCCCTTATTAGCTCAGGTGCCCAGATATGGGTGCCCCTTAATATCTGAGAAGCTGAATATGATCGTTTTTGTCTTGCTGTTTATTGAGACCTTCCAATGTAACAAACCGTTTAACTGTCCCAGTAAAGTGGGAAAGAGGTTCTTACTACCATTTTACAGATAAGGAAATCGAGTCTCTGAAATTTAATCAATTTGCTCCAAATGATTCAAACAGCAGAACTGTCCCCAAAGCCCTCTCTTAGGCACCACAATGCTCTTACTCCATCTCCTCAGAAAGCTATTTCTAATAGCAAGATGAAGAGGTGGGGGTACTTCCCTGGTGGTCCAGTGGTTAAAAATCCACCTTGCAATGCAGAGGATACAGGTTCATGCTGTGGGGCTACTGAGCCTGTGCGCCACAACTAGAGAGTCCATGGACCATAATGGAAGTTTCCACGTGACACAATATAAGATCCCCTTGTGCAGCAGGGGATCAGAGGCAGCCCAGTAAATAAGTTCATCAATTAAAAAAAAAAAAAGATGTAGAACTGGGGACTTCCCTGGGGGAAACATTTAAGACTGTGTGTGAGTTTCATCCCTGGTTGGGGAACTAAGATCCTTGCGTGCCTAATAGTGGGGCCAAGACGACGAAATAAAAAAAAGGAGAGAGCTGGCTCAATAGGATGGTCATCCAGTTAACTATTGAGAGCTGCTTAACTTTTCCACCACTTTGAACTTGAACAGGAAATAGCAACCTGAGCTATTAGGACTGATGACTGAACTTTACAAAAACTGATTGGCTGGGAAAACAGGGACCTGGCAAGAGAATTCACATGCCTTAGAGATGCCAAGGAGCTGAGCTCCACAGTGGCCCCCGGGCAGAACCAGCACCTGCTTGGGGCAGGGGATGCCGTCGAGTTTATTAAATGCACCAGTGAAAGTCCCCCCTGGGTACAACATCTTTCGAACCACAGTATCTAAATCTCATGGCAATCATGTCCTTGACATTTACAAATTCGTAATGCATAATGAGCTAACCTGAAGTGGAAATCTTTTATTAATTGCATAAAACAGAGAGTGTGTATTAAAAATGAATACATAAAACAAACCAGGTTGAGTTTGTAGCCCTCAAATAAACTGGCCATGGAAGGAACATTTGGGCACAGGACTTCTTGAGATTTTAAGTTTGTAATTTTGAGGAAAATCCTATTTTCTTATCTTTTTAAATTAATATTATTTATTTGGCAGCACCAGGTCTTAGTTGTGGCACACAGGATCTTTAGTTGCAGCATGTGGAATCTAGTTCCCTGACTAGGGATCAAACCTAGGCCTCCTTCTTTGGGAGCAAGGAGTCAGCCACTGGACTACCAGGGAAATCCTAGACTCCTTGGGATTTGAGGACTGGGCCAGTGGCTGATGCTTTCCCATTGTTCTTGGGCAGGACCCCAGGCAGAGTGTGGGTGCTCCTGCCAGGATCATGAGCACTGTTTGGTGTCCTGGCTTTTGCTGCTGTCTGCTGCAGGTTTCAGAAACACAGGTCAGTTTTGAGTTGAAGATGCTGTTTGTTGCCTGAATCCACAGAGTCATTGGGATACTTGGGGACACTCAAGGACACACAGCTAACAAGTGGCAGAGCTTAGATCTGACCTCCATCAATCTCTTTTCCACTCCCACCCTCAGTTTCTCGTATCTCTGTGATTTACAGGACAGAACTCACCTTCCATCCCTAGAGGTGGATGCTCTGAGCATGACATAGGCCATGGGCTGATCTTGAGGTCAGGGCTGCTAGTCCACCGCCACCCACAAGTGCCCCATCAGCCTCCAGGGCCACCTTGCCTGGTGCCAGAAGTCCTCTCTCCCTGTAGAAGCGAGGCCTAATTTCCAGAGCTCCTCAGGAGAGCTCATGCAGCTGAAATAAGAGGCTGGAAACGCTAAGTATAACCGCTTGAAGCAGTGCTGACAGCTTCTTGCTGAACGAAGGTCCTGATTATATAACGAGGCTGCCTGGGGAAGGAAGCCTCGTGCCTGTTCAGATTTTGCAACAGAAAGAAAAGAAGAGAAAGAAAAAGGAAAAACAAATGAAGAAAGTTAAAACTGTTCCTTAATCCTCACTCACTCATCCTTTGGGTAAATATTTATTGAGCCCCTACTTTGCACTAGGTTCTGTTGTGGGCACTAGGGATATGACAGAGATTCAGACTAAATTCCCTGCGTGGGGAAAGCTGACATTCTAGTGTGGGGAGAGAGACTATAAACCAAATAAATTGGCAAAATATATAGCAGGTCGGATGAAAATAAGTACAAAGAAGAGAAATAAAGCAAGTAGAGAAAATATTTTTAGAGTGGGAGGGAAGGGAGTCAGAAAAAGCTTCCCTGCAAAGATGACATTTGAGCAAATATTTAAAAGGGTGAGAGACTGAGCCACATGAGTGCTGAGGGCTGAGCCTTTCAGTCAATGGGAACCGGAAGTGCAAAGGCCTTGGGGTTGAATGGTGTTGCTGTTAAAAAGGCACAAATAGAGACCCATAGTCCAGACTAGGAGCATTGCAGACACAATGAAAAGAAGATGATAACTCCCAGCAACCAGAAAACAAAAGCTAATGTGCTTGGGTTGACAGGGCTAGGAAATGATTTCTGAAGGGGAGGCAGAACGAGAGCTGTAGAGTGGGGGAAGGTGATTCATTCATGCATTTTGGGGGTAAGCAGAATTCTAAGATTCCAGCCCTGTATAATCCCCAGGACTGTGAATATGATGGGTTTGACTCCTACAGTATTCCTGTGATTAGGTTACATTATATGGTCCAGTTGATTTTAAGAAAGGGAGCTTGGGACTTCCCTGGTGGTCCAGTGGTTAAGACTTCTCACTCCCAGTGCAGGGGGCCTAGGTTCAATCTCTGGTTGGGGAATGAAGATCCCCCATGCCAAACAGTGAGACCAAAAAAATAAAAAGAAAGGGAGATTATCTTAGGTGACCCCTTAAAAGCAACTAGGTTCTTCCTGAAGGCAGATATTTGAAGTGAGAAAGGTTCTCCATGGGCTTTGAAGTCTCCAACCTAATCCTCTGCCATTCTCTTCCTCTCTCTCTCTGTGGTAGCCACCTGGCTTTCCTTCTCATCCTCAAATACACAGAACTTGTTCACCTCAGGGCCTTTGCACTGGCTGTTTCCTCTGCCCCAGATCATCACATGCCTGGCCTCTTCACACCTTTCCAGTTCCTCCTGAAATATCACCTCTCAGAGACCTTTGCCAACCATCCTATCTAAAAAAGCCCTCAACAGGGACTTCCCTGGTGGTCCAGTGGCTAGGACTCCTAGCTCCCATTGCAAAGGGCCTGGGTTTGATCCCTGGGCAAGGAATTAGATTGCCCAAGCTGCAATGAGAAGATCTCCCCATGCCACAACTAAAAAAAAAGATCCTGCATGCTTCAATGAAGATCAAAAAATCCTGCATGCTGCAACTAAGACCAGGTATAGCCAAATGAAAAATTTTAAAGAGTCCTCTCCCCCTGAAAATCTATTTACCTGCCTTATTTTATCTCTTCATAGCATGTATTATTCTCATATTTTATTTGATTTATTCATTTACTTGCTGCTTATCTTTTCCACTGGAATATAAGCTCCAATACTGCAGAAACCACATCTTCCTCTATCTCAAAGAGTTTAGAACAGCTCTTGGAGCATGGAAGACACTCAATAAATATCTATTGACTGAATGATTGGAAAATTCCCCTGATTAGTCAGTGGTTGTTTTTATTTCTTCCAAGAGGTGTGGGGAAAGCACTGAAAAAGGAATAACTCATGGAAAAATGAAAATCCTAAAGCTATAGCGAGACAGTCATTTGCATAATGACAAGCATCTGATTTTTAATATAATTCCACCTCCAAAGTAAAATGTTAGCTATTCAAATGAAGCCAGGCCCCATGAAAGGAGTCAAACAAACAGGAATCACAAGGATGGAAATCAAAATCCTTCTATGGCTGACTCCCCGCCATCACAGAACAATTTTAGCTTTTGCCATCCAGAACTTGCCAGCTATTTCAAACACTGTTAGCTATCTAATCCAGCACCCACCCCCAACTTCTTTCTCCCTGACCTCCTCACTCTCTAAGAGATAGGAAAGTCAAATAGTCATTTCCCCAGACTGTCTTGAAGACCTACTTCTGTTCAGTGAGATGAAAGAGAAGAAATCTAAAGATAATCAGGGAATGCCTTCACCTCCCAGAAATAGGAACAGAGGTTGCTGGTCAGGCCCTGGCCCTTCTTCCTGCTTTAAGTGTCACCGTGAAGGCTGGCATTGTAGCAGCCCTCTTGTGACCATGAGGAGAGGGCCCAGAGAATCAGATCTTAGCCCTTACATTAGGGAGCAGCTTTATCATCATCCAAAGATGACCGCCTCTAGAATTCTTGATAAATGAGAAAAGTAAATTCTTATTAAGCCACAATAGTGAGGTTTTCTGTTAGCTCCAAGCAAAAATCATTTCCTACCATTATACCAGCTGTGTGGTTATAGACAGATCCATGTGAGTGAACAAAATTGTGTCTTTTGTCTAAGCAGTTTCATATCCAGGCTCTGATTTTATCATCACAACACTCCTTTGAGTTTGGATGAGCAGACTCTAGTTTCCCCATCTGGTAGATAAATACTCTGAGATTCAAAGGGGTGAAGTGACTTGCCAAGCATCACACAGCTATGTGTTGAGACTTGAGACTCAGAACTACAACTTGGACTTCCAAATTCCTAGTTCAACACATGGAACGACAAGAACCTATAGTATACAATGGGATCCCTTAAAAGAAAACATTCGTTTTAAACCTCTGTTTGATGGCTTTAGGCCAACAGAAAACTGTCGTAAGCCAATTAGAAGCCCAGGATTCAAGTGGTCCAATCTCAGAAGAGTACAGTCAGCCCTCCACATCCACAGGTTTTTCCTCTCCAGATTCAACCAATCATGAATCCACGGAGGCAGAACCCGTGAATTTGAGGGCAGACTGTATTCACTCACTGTCCTGGGTCATTTTACATATGAGACCTGAGCACCCAAGGATTTTGGTATCTGCAGCAGCTCTAGGAACCAATTTCCCTCAGGTACTATATTGTGGTCAGAGTAACACCGTCCATCAATCATAAAGAAATTCCTAAATAACTCAAGGTCCTTATTTATTTTTTTAATAACAACCTCCTGGTCTCTTCCTCTATTTTTGGGGGGGGAGAGGACTGTGCCATGTGACATGCAGGATCTTAGTTCCCCAATCAGAGATTGAACCCATGCCCCCTGCAGTGGAAGTGGGGAGTCATCACCCCTGGACTAATCAGAAAGTCCTGAGGTCCTTATTTACTCTTACCATAATGGACGTTTCACAAAAATATTCCTTAAAATTCTCTTTTCCTCCTGATCCATGTTCCTCCCCTTCACACCTCCTCTCTTTCCTTCAGACTCTCCTGAACCCTCTCCCAGACTCCCAGGTCTTTCTCCCTGAGCCAGTTGCTACTTAATATCTCTTAGCCTCAAATCCATCCTTCTTTGCCCTGCTTCAGGACCCTGGAGCTGGCCCCAGGAACATTTCTTTACTTTTCTTTTCTTTTTTCACTTTTTGACTGCACCCTGAAGCCCAGGGGATCTTAGTTCCCCAACCAGGGATTGAACCTGCAGCCCCTGCACTGGAAGGTGGAGTCTTAACCATTAGACCATTGGTGTCGTCCCTCCGTGAGTATTCTCCTTTGACAGCTGGTAAGACGTTAGGCTCTGTCCATAGAGGGCAGAAGGTTGGCAGTCGCACTGTTTCATTCAGAGCAGAAGCCCAGCTGCTCTCACACCAGCTTCAACAGTGCTCTGGGCCCTGTCCTCCTTGCCTGGCAGCCTTGAAGGGTGCACACCCTCAGGCCACACTCTCCTCACCCAGAGGGTCATTTACCGAGAGCAGTTCACACCCTCCAGCAGTGGGGGATTGTACACACAGACCAGCCAGAGCCTTCACCTTCTGATGCCTCTTCAGTCCAGCAGACTCTGTGTTCTTGTGGTCTCCATGCCCTCGTTTTAGAATATCAGCCCAAGGGAGGAGGCAGGAACTGTAATCCCTTCATTATCCCCTTTCCCTCAGCTGTTCCTTTGTACTTGCTATTTCTGAACCCCCCAGAGTCTTCTATTATCACATCCCCTCTTTCTTTTTTCCAATTTGGCCACACCACGCAGCTTGCAGGATCTTAGTTCCCTAACCAGGAATTGAACTTACACCCTCAGTAGTGAAAGGAGAATCCTAACCACTGGTCTGCCAGGGAAGTCCCTTCTTTTATCCCTTTAATTCATTAATCCCCTCTTCCTGGTTAATGATTCTTTGTAGTCAACATTCCCAGTTCAAATTACTGATGACATTTCTGTTTCCTGGTTGGACTTTAATAAAGAACTAGCTGTGGGAATGATTCCAGGACACAGACTCTGAAAGATGGGTTTCTGAGATTATGTTGGTCATATCCTTGGGGTTGAGGGCAGTGCAAGACATGTTGGCAATGTGTAATATATACATCCATATTGTTATTTAGTCTCTAAGTCAAATCTGACTTTTTTGTGATCCCATGGACTGTAGCCTGCCAGGCTCCTCTGTCCATGGGATTTCCCAGTCAAGAATACTGGAGTGAGTTGCCATTTCCTCCTCCAGGGGATCTTCCTGACCCAGAGATTGAACCCACATCTCCTGAATTGGCAGGTGGATTCTTTACCACGGAGCCACCAGGGAAGCCCATACACACATATAGGGCTGTGTACTTGTTTTATCCTTTCCCCCTCGCAAGCAGATCACAGATCCAGGTATTTTTTTCAGGTAGGGATGTGACTCCCTTGAAAGTAGATACAAAAGCCTTTAGGTTTTATCTTTTTGTCTTCCCAAACTCTCAGTTCTTTGGTTCTAGGACCATAAACTCAAATGCCCATGTGAACCAAGCTAAGTAAAATAAATGAGTTAAATAGGGCAGGTGCAGGCCAGTAGGAAATGGTAGGGACTGCGGTAAACTGGAGAAGTCACGATTTGCTTAATGGCATTCAAAATTGTTTTTTAATTTCATTAATTATTTATTTTTGGCTTGCTGGGTCTTTGTTGCTGCACATTTTGTTGTTCAGTCACTAAGTCATGTCTGATTCTTTGCGACTCCCTGTAGCTGCACACAGGCTTTCTCTAGTTGCAGCAAGCAGGGGCTACTCTTCATAGAATAGCTTAGTTGTCCAGCAGCATGTGGGATCTTCCCAGGCCAGGGATTGAACCTGTGTCCCCAGCATTGACAGGTGTATTCATAACCAATGAACTATCAGGGAACTCCCTAGATTTCATTGTTAAGGAGCAATCCTGGGGAACAGGTAGGTGTGTCCCCAGATTGACTGAGACTTCAGGAAAGCATAAGGGAATCAAGGTTCAAAATAGAAATAAATTTGAGCAGTAGAGAAAGGAAAGGGAATTACTGTGGGAGACGCCTGTCACCTGGATCTTCCTTTCTGCATTTGGGGAATTCCCACGATCTGAGTCTTCATTAGAAACAGCAGCTACCTCACCTCGTCAATGCCAACTGATAATTTTTAAAGAATTAAAATTAAAACTCTGAATGCGTGTTCAGTTATTTCTTCAACACACTTCACATATATTCTGTCATTTAATTCACACACCTTTAGGGGGGCAGGCACAATTATCACCCTCATTTTGCAGATGAGCAAACTGAGGCACCCATGACACACAGGGGTGCCCAGATCATAAGTGACAGAGCCTGGATTTGGACCCACCTAAGCTGAGAGCCAAAGAATTGATGCCTTCGAAGTGTGGTGCTGGAGAAGAATATTGAGAGTCCCTTGGACAGCATGGAGATCAAACCAATCAATCCTAAAAGAAATCAACCCTGAATATTCCTTGGAAAGACTGAGGCTGAAGCTGAAGCTCCAGTACTTTGCCCATCTGATGTGAAGAGCAGACTCATTGGAAAAGACCCTGATGCTGGGAAAGAAAGAAGTCAGGAGGAGAAGGGGATGACAGTGGATGAGATGCTTGGATGGCATCACTGACTCAATGGACATGAATTTAAGCAAGCTCTGGGAAATGGTGAAGGACAGGGAAGCCTGGCATGCTGCAGTCCATGGGGTGGCAAAGAGTTGGACACAACTGAGCAACTGACCAAGTCTGGCTCCAGGGCCTGTGTGCTCAATGCCTTGCCTACCTTTCAGCAAGGGTGTGAGAGTGCGACAGAGCTTGACCAACTAGGCTTGGTGAGGTTTTTTTTGTTTTGTTTTGTTTTTAATATGGACCATTTTAAAAGTCTTTATTGAATTTGTTACAATATTGCTTCTGTTTTATGTTTTGGCTCTTTTAGCTGCCAAGGCATGTGGGATCTTAGCTCCCCAACTAGGGATCAAACCCACAACCCCTGCATTGGAAGGCAAGGTCTACCACTGGAGTGCCAGGGAAGTCCCTTGACCAACTAGACTTTGAGTTGAGAACTCCTGACCTGAAGAAGCAGAAACAGGAAGAAGCTCGCCTGGTGTCGGCAGCAGCAGCAGCCGACGTCCAGGGCATCAAAGTCCAGCAGTCAGGCTGATGTTGCAGCACGCCTCTCTCTGTCTGGACATCCTCATCCATTTGGGGAGTGTATTTTTGCAGCTTCTCAACAACTCTGTGAGCCTCATTGGCATTGTTTCAGTAAATTCCTTTTCAACTTGAAGCAGCTAGACTGTTTCCACAGCTCACGTCGGGTACCCTGGCTGGTACGGCTTTGTTTGACGCAGGCCTGTGCTCTGTGGTTGTTGCACTTACGGTAAGCTCCCTCCAGACTTGTGCTTCTTTGAAAGAGATTTCTGGTCTTTATGACTCACTCATTGCAGATTCAGATGGCCCTGGCTTTCCAAACTCTGAGGCCATTCCAGGAAGAGAATGAGGCTGCAAGGTAAGCTCTGGCTATGCAATAACCACACCTGTTCTGGGCACAGCGGCCAGGACTGTAGAGGATAGTATGGTTTGGACTTGGTATCTTGAGCTGATCCAGATGAGGGTTTTTTTCTAATCACATTTCATCATTATTAAAAATTAGCTCTGTGTCATTAGCACACCAAGCTATTGACTCAAATCCATCCCACCATCTGGAAGGGGCTTCTGCAAACAGCATGGGGCCCAGATGGATTTGTTAGGAGAGTTGTGAGCAGAGATCAGCTGAGAGAGAGGGAAAGACAGAGTGAGAAAGAGAAGCAAAGTGACAGACAGAGACAGGAGAGTGAGGAAGAGAAACAGAGTGGGATCCACTTGCCATTTGCCCACTTCATAGATGTGGACACTGAGTCCTAGAAGAGGCGATGTGACAAGCTGGCTTAAGGCCAAGCCTTCTGATTTCATAGCCTTCTGAGGTATACCTGCTGTTAATGCATGATCAGCAATGATTCCCTTTCTCTTCTGAGAGGAGAACCCAAATCTTCCTTTGGGGAACTATAGCTCTCTTCTTTGGGTCAAGATATTTAAACATGGATGATGCCACCTACAAGTAGCCACATGACTCAAGTCTGGCCAATCAGATTCACAAGGAGGGTTCCAGGATAAGCATGTAACCCAGTTTCAACCAATGGGAGTCAGACTTGGGAATTTTGCTGGAACTTTTAGAAACATATTCCTTGCCCCTGGGAAGTCCAACCTGTTAAAAAATAACCCTGGTGTGTTAGTTGGGTAGTTTGGGAAGCAGACACTCAGACGAGATTAGGAGAGAAAGAGATTTATTGGCAGTGACCCCTGTGAAAGACAGATGCGATGGGAAGCAGGAGTGGAAAGAAGCTTTCAGACCATCATGGAGATCTGACCACACACTGCAACAGCATAAGCACTGGGAAGAAATGACTAAGCCTTAACCTTACCACCACTGGCTGGGACTACCTGGGATCAGCAGGGGCTGGTCTCAAAAACTCGGGCAGACCTGAGGGAGCTACATCTGGGGGGTGTCAGGTAACTACACTCCTGGTGCTGATGGCAGACTCCTCCTTGAAAGGAGAGCTATACACGCCCCTGGTGGGGACACATGAAACTGCAAGTGGCTTTCTCGCCCAACAGTGACTCCAGTGCAGAGGACAGCAGGCCCTGGGTGAGATGTAAGGAGAGCACTGAGGACATTGTTTGAGGTCCTGGATCCAGCCATACTTGAAACCCATCCCTGGGCTTTTCACTTGCATTAAACAATGAAGTCTTCCCTTTTCAGATATGCCAGATTTCTGTCACTTGCACTCCTAGACTAACATTCTTAGTCAAGTCAGCTTCTTTGAGTTCAACAAGTGAATATCTTAGTTAACAGAATCCCATTGAAACATCTTCACAGCTCAAACTGTCTGAGCTGGAGACCATAGCTGTTGGGTCAACATGTTCTGTCCCCTCAGCCCTAGCGATTGGGTCAAGGATCGCCATATGAGGCTGTTATGATCCAGCTCTACAAATTTTAGGAAATTGAGCTCACATTCCTATCTCTAAAACATTTTCAGAAATTAACAATTAAGTGGTTAAAATGCAATACCAATTTTTTTCCTTATTGATGGTCTCTTATTAGGAAGTAGATAATTACATTTTTCAAAGTGTACAGTTTGGGGCTTCCCTAGTGGCTCAATGGTGAAGAATCCATCTGCCAATGCAGGAGACATGGGTTCAGTCCCTGAACCAGGAAGATCCCACATGCCATGGAGCCACTAAGCCCATGTGCCACAACTATTGAGCCTGTGCTCTAGAGCCTGGGAGCCACAACTACTGAAAGCACATGGGCCCTAAAGCCCGTACTCTACAACAAGAGAAGCCACTGCAATGAGAGGCCCTCGCACCACATCTAGAGAGTAGTCTGCACTCTGCAACTAGAGAAAAACCCAGGCAGCAACGAAAACCCAGCACAGCCAACAATAGACTTTAAAATATATATAAGTATACCTTTTTCTTTGAGATTCAATAAATCAATTGAAAGTAGTGGCACCGCCTACCTGAGTTCAAGCTCAGCTCCAGCACTTTCTGGCTGCATGACCTTGGGCAAGTCACTTAGACTTTGTGCCTGTATTTCTTCATCTGTAAAATGGGGGACATGATAGCACCCACCCCAGGGACCTGGCAGGAGGTTAAATGAGTCACTGCCTGTAAACGTGCGTAGGACAGTGACTGCCATGTGATGAGTGTTACATATAACCATCATCATCTAAAATGTTTTTAATATCACCCTTAAATGTCTCCGTTTTCCCAGATTAGACCTTGGTACAGAAGCGAAGGCTGGTCCCCACCCCCCACCGCTTGAAGGAAGCCGGTGAGCAGACCAAGGGGCCACCACCTTATGTTTGTCTTCCTGTGAGGGAAAAATATGCAAGCAAAGACGAAGCTCTGTAACCCAATTTGAGCATCTGATTACAATTACATAAGGCTATTTGCCGGCTTTGTGTTCTATTTGGCAACTTGTTAAAGTAATTGAACAAAATATAACTAATGAACAATTATAATGAAGTTCATAATTAGGTCCTTGAAACACTTGATATGGAAAATATTTCAGATGCTTAAGGAAAAAAAAAAACAGTACTCAAGTGAGGTAAGGCAGATTCAGAAATCGGAGAAAGCTATGGATGCTTTCTCTGGTTTGTAATGAAGAAAGTGCCCTCAAATCATTATCTGACATTGAGAGGCTAATTTAAATGAGATGGTGGATATGAGTGCCTAGCCCAAGGCATGACACAGAGTAAATGTACACAAAATATTAGTTCCTTCTATCCTTCTAGCAGGAAGGTCAGTGAAGGGTAAACAATGTCATCTATGGGTGGTTTTTTCCAATTTTTATTGTATTCTGGAATATAGTTGATTTACAGTGTTCTGTTTGTTTTAGATGTTCAGCAACGTGATTCTGTTACACATAGACATGCATCTAGTCTTTCTCAGGTTCTTACCCATATAGGTTATGACAGCATGTTGAGTAGAGCTCCCTAGGCTTTACAGTAGGTCCTTGTTGATTATTTTATAGATAGTAGTATGTATATGTTAATCCCAACTGCCCAATTTATCCCTCTTCCCCACACCTTTCCCCTTTGGTAATCAGATGTTTGTTTTCTAAGTCTGTGAGTCTGCTTCTGTTTTGTAAATTAGTTTATTTGTATCAATTTCTAGATTCCACATATAAGTGATATCATATGGTATTTTCAGTTCTCTGTCTGACTTACTCTGCCTAGTGCAGTCATCTCTAGGTCCATCCATGTTGCTGTCAATGGCGTGATTTCATTCTTCTTTTTCCTACCATCTGTGTCTTATGGGGCCTCGTGGGGAACTCAGTAGTGAAGAACCCTGACAGACCCCTACTTCAGCTAAAGGATTACTCTGTATAACATTTTCAATGTTTATCCATGTTGTAGCAAGTATTAGAATTGTATTCCCTTCTATAGCTAAATAATATTCCACTGTATGGATAGACTACATTTTGTTGATCCATTCACCTGTGGGTTTTTTTTTTTTTTTTTGGCTATACCATTCCACTTGCAGGATCTCAGTTCAGTTCCCTAATCAGGGGTTGAACCTGGGCCACAGCAGCAAAAGCTGGGAATTCTAACCACTAGGCCATCAGGGGACTCCCTGCATTCATCTGTTGATGGACATTTGGATTGTTTCTACCATTTGGCTATTGGGAGTAACGTTGCTATGAACAGGACTTCCCTGGTAGTCTAGTGGCTAAAACTCTGTGCTCCAAATGAGGGGGCTTGGGTTCAATCCCTGATCAGGGAACTAGATCCTGCATGCCAGAACTAAGACCCAGTGCAGCCAAATGAACAAAAATAAATAAATTTTTAAAAAAGAAATCCTTCCTTAAAAAAAAATTCCTATGAACATTGGTGTACAAACACCCGTTTGAGTCTTTGCATTCAGTTCTTTGGGGAACATATCTAGGAGCAGAATTTCTGGGTCATAAAGTAACTCTATGGCTTCCCAAGTGGCTCAAATGGTAAAGAATCTGCCTGTCATGCAGGAGACCCTGGTTCGATCCCTGGGTCAGGAAGATTCTTTGGAGAAGGGCGTGGCAACCCACTCTGGTATTCTTGCCTGGAGAATTCCATGGACCGAGGAGCCTGGCGGGCTACAGTCCATGGAGTGGCAGAGTTAGACATGACTGACCAACTAATATTTTTACTTTCATATGGTAACTCTAACTTTTTAAGGAAATGCCAAACTATTTTCCCAGGGCCATTTTAAATTCCCCCAGCAATGCATGGGGTTCTAATTTTTCCACATCCTCACCAAAGCTCAATTTTTGTACACACATAGATAAACTCAAGTAAAAACCACACGAATCAAGACACAAAACATTTCCTGCACCCTAGAAAGCTCTTCAGTAGCCAGGGCTGACAACCATACCCTTAAGTCCTCGAAACTCACTCTCTGGGAAGGCTGGCTGATTCCCAACCTAAAAATAAACCTCAGGTCTGAAGATGGAATATTAAAAATGACATTGTCACCTTGACAGAGTGGCTAATAACACCACAGCAGGCAGAAGCCCATCGATCATGGGCTGCTGCCTTTCTCTGGGGAGCTGAGGAAGACTCTGGGATACAAAGGGGCATACAGATGGATTCAGGATGCGACGGAATGGATGCCCGGCTGTCCACGTCCCAGCATGGAAATTGCCACCCACACGTCCCCAGGCCTCTCCGCCCAAACTGCAAACATGAAATCTAGCAGCCAGGCATAAGGGCTGACCTCCTCGAATTCAATTTGCAAGGTCAACCATGCAAGAACCCAGGCCTAATGGAATTGTCACATCTGCGTCGCAGTCATTTACAACGTGCTCTTGCCGGGTCTGAACATGAAAGCAATTATGTGATACATACTTTGGCAAGAACCTGAAGTCCCCATCAGAGGGAGAGAGACACTGTGTAGTCAGAGGTATTTTTGGTTTTTTTTGTTTTTGTTTGTTTGTCTGCTTGTTTTAAAGAAAGAACTAGGAGGGGAAAAAAAGCTGCAAAAACACTTTCATTAAGAAAATTTGAAAATTTCCAATTTTCCAAAAATCACATATGAAAACCTAAGAGTTAGAATCCTTTTGAAAGCTCCATTGTCTTAAGAGTATAAATATAGCATCCTCTGAAAAACCCACAATTTCAATCAAGCTGGAATAATGGGAAGAACCATTCACAGACGTTGTCTTTTAAAATTTCATGACACATGAATTGATTCTCCTCCAAATCTAATTAGAGGCTCAAGCATATGAGAGGGTTTGTGATGGCGTCAAAGTGACTTGGAACTGTACATGGCAAATGATCTTTTTCACTGGAGTGTGATTTTTTTTTTAATCAATCTAGACAGTCAGGAACCACCCCTCCCCAAAAAAGAACTACCTAATAAAAGAATCACATAATGAGGTTTTGATGATCAAAAGAGGGATTCTCCCTATTCTTTGGGGAGTCCTTTCCAAAAGGTTCAGGTGGAAGGTAGGGACCAGCATCGGAAGCCAGTCTGCCTGTGCGACCTTGGGCAATTTCCTTGAACTTGGTGCCTTATTCCCCATCTGCAAAATGGGGATAATAATGCTATTGACCTTCCAGGCTCATAGTCAGGTTCATGCTCTTGGAAGAATGCCCAGCACATTGTAAGAACCAAAGCACTGTTGGCTGTTATTAGCATCAGCCAGCCTAAGGCTCAGACAAATGGCTCCAGCCCCTGAAGCCATGGTCCTGAGTCTTGTCCATTGTAAAAGGACAACAGGACAGATCGCCCAGCCGGAGTCACAGCCCTTCGCCACCAGGACAGGCCAGACTGATGAGAAACAAGCTCATTGCCTTTGGCAACTGGCACCTGGTTCGGCCATCAGTACACAGAGGGAACCCAGGCGATCATTATCAAAGCTGCAGGCGCACCGTCTGCTTGATGCGGTGTGACATTCATCAGCTCCTTCCAGCCCAGCCTGAGTGAGAAATGAACACCAGCCACTTCCTCTTGTATGCCTTTTCTCAGTTCCGTTACCACCAGTGGTCCTTAAGCATCACTACATGCTGAGGACCTACATGGGGACCACTGACTGGGTCACAGAGGGCATCGTCCCAGCTCTCCTAGGAAATATGGCCAGGAAAGGGGCTCTGGATGCACACTGTTTAGGGAGGCTACTGTCAAGTTGTCTGGAGTCAAACCCCAATTCTATCCCCTATTAGCTTAATGACCTCAGGCAAGTTAACCTTGGTACTTTAGTCTCCATTCTGAGGAAACAAGGGTCATAAAAGCATCTTCTTCATGGGGTAGTTGTAAGGATTGAAGGAGCTGATACTTTGATCACCTAAGCACACAAAGAAGGTTTGTTGTATGAGTGTTGTTTTGGTTTGTTTGTTTGTGTTTTGTTGTTTTTTGGCTTTTTTTTTTCGTGTTCAGCATACATGCTAGAGTTCATAGAACTCTTTAGTTCCCAATAAACTTAGTGAATTGCTTTCATGAACCCCCACACCCAGAAGGACACCAAGTTAATCTCAGTCACATGGGGGAGTTCTCTCTCTCTCCAGGGTTATGTGTCCTGGGCAGAAGTGTGTCTGGCCCCAGGAAGGGAAGAAAGGAACATTTTCTCATTAGCATCTCCTACCACCCTGGTACCCACTGAAGTGGCTTCCTTGCTCCCTGGACCACTTCTGGCAGAGCCTGGGAAGGTGATGGTACAGACCTTGCAAGGCTGCTTGAGGTCAAATGAATGGATGTCAAACCCTTAGAATGTTGTCCCGCCCGTCCATGCTAGATGGTCCATCTGTGTGAGCAGTATGACCACTTGATTTCCAGAGAAGCTGGGAAATCTCCCAATTTCTAAATTAGATAAAGATAATAAAACATGGGGACTTCCCTGGTGATCCAGTGGTTAAGAATACCTACCAATGCAGGGGACATGGGTTCAATCCCTGGTCCAGGAAGATCCCACATGCTGTGGGGCGACCAAGCCAATGTGCCACAACTACTGAGCCCACGCACCCTAGAGCCCATGCTCTGTAACAAGAGGAATCACTGCAATGAGAAACCCATGTACTGTAACTAGAGAAGGCCCCTTGACACAACTAGAGAAGCCCACACACAGCAGCACAGACCAAGCACAGCCAAACTTTTTAAAATTAAAAAAAAAAAAAAACCATGGGAGGCAAACAAGACACTTCTGTAGTCTAGATCTGAGCCCTTGGCCATTGGCTGGAGATGTCTGTTCCTTATTGCCAAGTTTAGAACGACAGTCCCATGTTATAGATGGAAAAGCTGAGGCCCAGGATGGTTGAGAAGGTTTCCCAGTATGACCCAGCTGGCCCAGCCAGGACTTGAACCCAGACAGTTGGCTCCAGAGCCAGTCCTCTTCTGCCTGTGCTTCCTGCTAACGGCTGTCACCATGAGACAGAGCAGGCTCCTGCTGTCCCCAGCCTCCCTCGGGCTACACCCGACCCTCTTCTTATATTCCCATCACCAGCTTTGGCCCTACTTCAAAAGAGCTCTGGGGACTTCTCTCTTGGTCCAGTGGCTGAGACTCTGTGCTCCCAATGCAGGGGCCCATGTTCCATCCTGGTCAGGGAATTGGATCTCACATGCCACAACTAAGACCTGGAGTGGCCAAATAAATAAAAATTTAAAAAAATAAAAAATAAACAAGTTCTGATTACTACTGCTATATAATTACCCAAAACTTAGTAGCATAGAACAAAATGAATTTTGCTATGTATCCTGGATTCCATGGGTCAGGAATTCAGGCAGGGCTTCACTGGGTGATTCTTCTGTTTCATGTGTGTCAAATGAGGTCACTTGATGACATTCATGTGGCAGAGAGCTGGTCCAGAGTTCAAGACTGGCACCACTCATGTACCCAGTGCCATGGCAGGGATGGCTATAACACTGGACTCTGTGGGAATTTTTGGCCAGAGCGCCTCCATGTGGCTTCCCTGGTGTGATGGCCTTGAGGTCATCAGATTTCTCCACCAGCGTGGGAGAAGTGTCAAAAAATATTCTGCCATTTTTCTTGAACTACCACAACTCCTGAGAGCCCTCTCTTCCTAAAGGAAATGCTAGCTCCAAGAATATTGCAATTTTGTAAGATGGATTTATCCCAGACAGAGTTGCCTCTCCCAAAAGGTGACCTGCCTTGCTTTAAATCTGGCTGATGCTCAAAACCCAATTCTGGTGTTTGCCGTCTGTGCAAATGAGTCTCATTTGTGTTCATTACACATGAACATTCAGAATCAGAGAAACAAATTTTTTTTCATTGAAAGTCTATTTAGGAACTCTTCCAGCCAAGATCCAGGTAATTCTTTAATTCTCTAGCCCTTCTACAACAACGCCTTCATGTCCACCCACCTTCATCTGTGGAATTATTGCCACAGGCATGGCTAGTTCAGCTGAGAATGAGGCAGGACCCTAAGCTTGAAATTCAGCAACAGCACTTCTTACTGACCTTGAAACCTGCCATTTCACAGATGCCCCATAACCGCACTGAGTGGGGGTGTTAGCATCATCAGGAACCCATACTCACTGCCCCCTCTACCATCAGCACCCTGATTCCCCCACGTGGGACCTCACCTTCCCCACTCTCATCCCAGGTGGTCCCCATTGGGCTGGCTCCACACTCCAGCTGCAGGGGTGGCCACATGACCCAGCTGAATAATGGGGTCACTGTAGGGTGTGTATACTACAGACGGGGGTCCAGCAGGACAGGCTTCCAAGGAGAGGGGTTGTGGGCATTTGGGGAATGAAGAACTTCATGGAGGTGAGTCAGGGCTTGACCTGAGCAGTTCCAGTGCCTTTGTTCATAGGTGCTTTCATCATTTCCACCTCCGGCCTCACTCCTGCCTCCCCCAGCCACGCAGGTGGTTGTTTCTCATCATCTCATGTCTTGAGTGAGGAAACAGATGCACAGAAATGGGACGTGACTGGTGTGACATCATATGGTTGGAGGGGGTGAGGGGAGAAGGAAGAAGAGGTGAATGGGAAAGAGAGAGAGGACGGGAGGGGAGGGAAGGGGAGCAGGGGCCCCAGGTGAGGGCTGGAGGAAGAGAGGCAGTGTGCCAGCCCCCAGGAGGGCTGAGCGCACCAGCCCACATAGCTGCAGCCTCCCCCGTGCTGCAGAGGGGGGCATCTAAATGTCAATCCAGCATCTCCCAGAAATTTAAAGACAAACATTAGATTTCAGAGCTTTACCTTGCAGAATTTATGTTATGGAAAAACTGAGTACATGTCTGCCCACCCCACCCCCATTTTCTTAGTCTGGAAATCTATTCTACGTCACCAGGACCCAACTAGTTTTCCAAGCAACCTGAGATTCTGTGGTGCAGAGGGGGCCCCCCCCGCAACAGAGGGAGAGAGACACGGGAGGTTAGAGAGACTCTCCTAGAGAAAGAAGGAAGCAGGGAGGAAAGGAGAGAAGAACTGGCACCTGAGGAAAGATGAAAAGAAACAGAGGGGCTGGTTGCTGCCTCTGCTTCTTAAAGGAAAGCCACACGCTCCTTCAGGACCCACCTCCCTCACCCTCAGTCCCAGTTACTGGAAGCAGCAAGTTCCACACCTGCTGGAGAGTCATGTGACCCAGGCTTAGCCAATCAGCATAGCCTCTCCTCCTGGCCACAGTGATTGGCTCAGATTTGGGCATGTGATCCAAATAGTCCAATGAGTTTCAATATGAGAATTCATGTTGAAACTACTGTAGGGGGGAAATATATCTCTTCTCTCAGCCCTGTGAGGTCGTAAGCCTGTAGCGTAAGTATTCATCTGTCCCCGTGAGAGGAGAAGCCACGTGAGAATGTGGTAACACAAAGGAAGGCAGGGCTGATATGGGGGCAGAGGACACCAATGACATCATGGAGTCCCTGGATCCAGCCATAGCTGAAGCTAGTCCCAGCACTTGAGTTTTCAAAACTGTGAGCCAATAATACCCTTTGTGCACTTGAGCCAGTTTGGATTGCAGTTTCTGTTACTTGTAGCCAGGAAAATCCTGAATTGTGATTGAAAAAAAGCAAGCGGATGCCAAAAAGAGTGAGACCACACTAAGCAGGTAAGTGGTGAGTAGGAATGATGAGACCAGCAAGCTCAAAACTCAGAAAATGAAAAACTGGGTCTAAGCTGTGCCTTTCCCTCTCTCCAAACCCAGCTTGACTTGTGATTTACAGTTCAAATTAAGGAAAAGGAGAGTAGGAGGAAGCACAGGGAGGGCGTCCTGAGATGAAGAAGTCTGGAAATTGTTCCAGGGCATAATGAATTGACTAACAACTGCTTCTCCCCTGGAAGTCATCTAATGAAATTATGAGACCATCCACTTACCGCTGTGACGGCCAAGAGCGCGCTCCAAGATGATCAGCCGTGACAAGGAGCCAGTGCTTAGTTCATCATGTGTTTTAAACAATGTCTAAATGGGCCTTTTCTTTTCCGCTTGTGACAGCCTTCAAGGTCTGGGGACAAGATGGCAGTAGGCATTTAGAACGACTTTGTGTTCATGTCCATGGCAGTTGTGGCTCAGAAGGAACCTCGGCTTGTCAATGCAGTTCAGGCTTCCTGGCCGAATCCAACATCACCCTGGCTGTGTGTTCAACATCTATTTGCTTCATGAACCGAAGCGTTCTTATGATCTGTGCACGAGTGATGCTTGGGGTGACAGGGTGATGCAGGGGACAGGGGGAGGGCAGTTCCTTTTGCTCGCCTGGCAGGGGTGGTAGGGATAGGTTGATGGGTGGATAGCAGATTTTTCCAGAAATCAGCTTGCCAATTTTCTCCTTCCCTCCTCTCTTCTGTAACTTGTGGGAGGTGACCAGGGGCACAGAACATGGCAGCCCTGCCAGGCTGCACTGCAGGTCCTAACGCTCCCTTGGAGCTGCTGCGGGGACACATGTGCTGGGAGCTGGAAAGACAGGAGCGGGGAGGAAGGCTCAGTGCTGCTGGCCGGCAGGAGCTGGGTTTTGAAGAGCAATGCTCAGGCCAAGGCACTCCACAGGAGAGCCAGCACGGCAGGCGATGGAGTGACTGTTGTTCCAGACCATCTGTCTCTCATTAATGAAGTTGTCCGGCACGGCTTATTAATAAGGACGCATGGGCTCAGCCAGCCTGGGACGTCTTGCTAGAACTAAAGGGCATGGCGATTAAGCTTTAACAACTCCTCAGGCACGGTCACTGTGAGGTGGGTTCCAAGCAGTGGGCCATAGGAGAGGGTTGAAGGGTCCCAGGCCTGACCTGAGTCCTAGGAGAGAGGCTGGCAGGCCGGCAGACCGGTCACATGGGAGTGGTCAGCAACCAGGGGTCCTGACTGCTCACTCTCCCAACACAGGGCTCACAGTTTGCCTTCCTGATGACGCTTGCCCTCCTTCCTCCCCCTCGCTGAGTTTGCAAAGCCAGGTAGGCAAAATAATTGCCTCCCCTGGCCACCACCCCCAGCGAAGGGTGCCTACATCCCAATCCCCAGAACGTGTGAAAACGTTAGGTTACATGGCTAGCAGGGGTTGAAGGCTTCAGATGGAATTAAACTTGCTAATCAGTAGATGTTAGGGTTCCCAAGTGGCTCAGTAGTAAAGAAGCCACCTGCCAATGCAGGAGAGGCAGGTTCAATCCCTGTTGAAAAGATTCCCTGGAGAAGGAAATGACAGCCAGCTCCCATTTTCTTGCCTGGGAAATCCCATGGACAGAGGAGCCTGGTGGGCTACGGTCCATAGGGTCAAGAAACAGTCGGACACGACTTAGCGACTAAACAACAGCAATCAGTAGATGTTAAAATAGGGGGAGTATCATGGATTATTCAAGTGAGCCCAGTGTCATCATAGTAGTGGAAGAAGGCGGCAGGCTTTGAGGATGAGGACTGAGCCCCCAGCCCAGGAGGCAGGCACCTCCAGAAGCTGGAAGGCAAGGGCGCCTGCTAGTGCCTCCAGAAGGAACATCGCCTGCTGACACTGATTTCAGCCCAGTGAGACCTGCCTTTGGATCCCGGGAAATTAAGTGTGTGGGAATTTGTTCCAATGGCGACAGGAAACTAAAACAGGCATTCTTGGGAGATATGGCCAGTTCTGTCCAGACCACTGCAATAAAGTGAGTCACATGAAGCTTTTGATTTTCCAGTACGAATAAAGATTCATGCTTAGTCGTGTCTCTTTGTGATCCCATGGCCTGCAGATTCTTTACTGGCTGAGCCATTGGGGAAGCCCTCAAATAAAGGTTATGTTTTCACTATACTGTAGTCTATTAAACTGTGTGATAGCATTATGTCTGAAAAATAATCCACGTAACTTAACTAAAAAATACTTATGGCTAAAAAATGCTAACTGAGCCTTCAGCAAGTTGTCATCTCTTCTTCTGGTGGAGGGTTTGAAGTACTGGGAGAATTACCAAAACGTGACACAGAGACACAAAGTGAGCAAATAGGACCAACAGATTTGCTCAATGCAGGGTTGTCACAAACCTTCAATCTGTAAAACAAAACAAAACAAAAAACCAGTATCTGTGAAGCACAATAAAACAGCCTACAATAAAAGGAGGTCTGCAGGGATTTCCCTGGTAGTCCAATGGTTGGGACTTCACCTTCCATGCAGGGGTTGTGGGTTTGATCCCTGGTCAGGGAGCTAAGATCCCACATGCCTTGTGGCCAAAAACATAAAACAGAAGCAGAATTGTAAAAAGTTTAATAGTTTAAAAATGGTCTACCATCAAAAAAAAAAAAAAAAAACTTGAAGAAAAAAAAGATCTGTACACAAATGTAATAGACTTCATTTAAAAACACTCAGCTCCCCAGATTCTACCCCCCACCCCACCCCACCCCTGGCAAGGAAAGCAGTGGACTTCAGCCAGTTCTGGCCCCTGAGGCATAAGCAGGTGTGCACTGGGTGGGGTTTCCAGAAAAACCATTGTTTTGATGATAAAGAGAGACAGGCTTTTTACCTCTCACCCAGTCCTCATCTTGCCTGGGACACAGATGGGAGGCTGGAGGTGGGTAGCCCCACCAGAAGACGGCGGAGCCCAGGAGATGTAAGAACTGGGCCCCTTCAGCCCCTACACCCGCTCAAGAACAGCCTGCTTTCAACCTCCCGTGACGTGAGAAAAATAAGCCCTGCTGGGCCCGGCCTGGATGCTATGACACAGGGCTAGACACCATCCAAGGTACACACGTGTGATCTTGCAATGGTTAAGGAGTGCCAACCAGAACCCTGGTGGCTCTGAGCTCCAGGGTGAGAATGTCCTCCCCTACTGGGGTGTGACCTCATGCTGTGAAGGGCTCTGGGGCCATTCGATCACCAGGCAGGTCCGCTACGTTCCAGGGGCCCAGGACACGCTCCCACCATCTGGACCAAACATCTCGCTGGCCCATTAACACCAGCTTGAAACCCTCAGATCCAGCACCCACTGCAGAGAACACACGAGCATGCCTGTGTGTGCGTATATACATATATGTTTATTGCATTAAATGCCTCATAGCAATCTGCCCTGTTTTTATAATCCACAAGAGAAAAAGGGTTCAAGAAAGTTTTCCACTGTGCTCGGTTTTAAAAAATACAAAAATGAACATTATGATGACAGGAGAGTGTTAAGAGGCCAAACTGACAAGTACATTCAAAAGTAAATCCAGCTGCTGGTGTGCGGGTCCTGGGCCCTCAGGCAGGGCTGTGCAGTGAAGCCACGTCCCCTGAGGCCCAGCAGCTCTGCCTCGGCAGGACCTGGGTGACCACCACCTGGGGCTTGCCCACATTCCTGAGTGACACCCCTCATGGGGTGGACATTATGCACACCTTCAAACACCCACATACTTAACATTAAAAAAATTTTAAACCACTCAAAAATCCACAAAATAAAGTGATCCTATTAAAACAAGAAACCTAGTCATTCTCTAAAGGCAACTGGAGCTCTCTCTGTCTGCTGAGGGGTGCCAGGGTTGGGGTGGCACACGGCTGCCCCAGGAGCTGCCCGGATTCCACCTGTGACACACACAGATGGGACAGCGGTTGGCCAGATGCTGACGATCTGCTGTGAGACGCTGTAAAGTCACCCCGGGACGGGTCCCATGACAGGCAACACACTACAGTAGCCAGATGGGCCCTGAAGGACGGTGGTCAGAGCTGGGGGAAGATAAAGGGGAGAGAGAGCCCAAAATGGACCCCCGCATAAGGCTGCAAGCTGGGCGATGCCCAGAGCTGAGCTGTCACAGGATGCCCACCGGCCCTGGACAGGGGACTGGGAATCAGCCGTAATGGCGCACACACAGGTGAGCTCAGCTCATCCCTGCAAGTATGCGAAAGCATACACCCTCCAGGATCACTGAAGGTCAGGATCCCGCAGTGGTGGGTGGAAGACTCAGAACCCACCAGATGAACCTGCAGGACAGAGAATGGTTCTTCCCCTGGCCTACGGACTTGGCTTGAACCCCTTTCCAGAGAGCCGTAGGTTTCTAAGTAATTTCTTGAATGTACAAAAATGACAGCACAGGTGCATATGGCTGAGGGACATGCTGGCCAGCTTGGCTCAAAAGTCCTGCAGCTGAGGGATGTCCCGGTACAAGTCCAGGGTCTCGGGATTCGAGAAGGCCCCTCGGTGCTCCACGGTCTTCCCAGCGATGATCTGCTTCACGGCCACTTCCACCTTCTTGCCGTTGAGGGTGTACTGCCAGTGGAGGGGAGATGGGGGAGCAAACAGAAAGACTGTTTAGACCCAAAGGGGAGGGACTTCCCTGGCAGTCCAGTGGCTAAGACTCTGCACTTCCAATGCAAGGGACCAGGGTTCAATCCCTGGTCAGGGAACTAGATCCCACATACCGTAACTAAGACCCAACAGAGCTGAATAAATCAATCGTTAAAAATAAATATTTATATATAAAAAAAAATCCCAGGAACTTCCTTGGTGGTCTAGTAGTTAAGACTTCACCTTCCAATGCAAGGTATGCGGGTTCAGTCCCTACTCAGGGAGCTAGGATCCCACATGCCTCAGGCCCCCAAAAGAGCAAAACATCAAACAGAAGTAATACTGTAACAAAGTCAATAAAGATTTTAAAAATGCTCCACCTCAAAAAATCTTAAAGAAAAAAAAAAAAAATAGAAAACCCAAAAGGGAAAAAAAATTCCTTAGCTCTGATATCTGGGTACATCCATGCCAAAAAGACCATGACCTGGGACTCTGACAGCAAGTCTTTCTCAGTGGGTGACTGTGGGCCAGTTCCTTAACCCAAGTTTATCTCCTCAAATGTAAAATGGGACCACAGCACCCAGCCCAAGTCTGTGAGTTAACCCGCACACGGCTCTCGGGTGTGACTCACTACTACACTGAGTTTTCATTATTTATATTTACTTTCTTACACTGTATTATAATAGAAAGGCTAGCTTACTCCAGGAGTGGACTGGCTTCCTGTGATTCCATCCCCGATCACTAAAAAGTGAGCATCATCCAAGAGCCTCTCGAAACTTCCACCCCGTCTTCCCCCAGAACCGTCATCTGAATGAATGGGACACCACTTTTCCTATGATCGGACTCTCTCCAAGCGTTCAAAGCTCCCTCTGAAATTCATAGCATGTGTGTTTCATCTTTAACTCCAGTGGGCATTTGGCAACCATGCTGGCATGTTTAGGGGCCAGGAAAATTCTGGAACAAACAGAGTTCTTTAATAAAGCTGCTAGTGCTCTGACCTCTCCCTGCACTGGCACTTTTTCTTCTTTTTAACCTGAGATGTAATTAAAATTTATTCACTGAAAACCTCTGTCAACGTGTGAACTAATTACAGATCTGAGTGCAGGCTTACGAGGGACTGCCTGTCACTGGGGTGCCATCAGTCCCTCTCGCCCAGAAATGCAAGCGTCTCGTGTGCTTTCTGTGCTTCTAAGCACTAAAGCCCCAATAAAGGCTCAGGGGAGCTAACAACTTACATTTTCCATCAGCTGATGAAATAAACAAGGTGTTGTTTTAGAAGAAATTCCTCTCCTGCTTCCTGGTGAGAAGGGCAGGGGGGAAGCAGAAGTTCCCCCAGCTCCTGCTGGAACCCCTCCTCTCCCCCAGCCAGGAGGTAAGTCAGAACCTCCGGTCAGGATGGGCCAGTAAGTCAGCTGTGAGCAGGGATGAAGACCTGCTGGGACCAGGGCAGTTGTGGCCACCAGGCCCTCCAGCCAGACAGGGCTTCAGATGCCCACTTACATTCCCCTGGGTGTGACCAGATCCCCGGCTGTGACCTTGGCAATGGCCAGCCACAAGTGCCATGGCCCAGCAAGATCCCCTATGCCAGCCCAGCGACACAGGGTGAATCTTCTCCTAAGTGCTTCATCAGTTCAGACCACAGGGATCTGAGAATATAAGGGTGCCTGTAACATCTCCAGGGATCCTAGACATGGCTTCATAGGCCAGGAGTCAAGACCCCACAGGAAGACAGAGGAGGAGAGAGATGAGCTGGGTGCCTGAGAGTAAGGGAACAAGAGCCTGGCTGAAGATGGAAAGACAGGCTGGGGTCTTTCTCCATTTCCAATAAATCGCTCCACTAGTCTCGTGAGCAGATCAGTTCAGTTCAATTGCTCAGCTGTGTCCGACTCTTTGCGACCCCATGGACTGCAGCACGCCAGGCCTCCCTGTCCATCACCAACTCCTGGAGCTTGCGCAAACTCATATCCATCGAGTCGGTGATGCCATCCAACCATCTCATCCTCTGTCATCCCCTTCTCCTCCCGTCTTCAATCTTTCCCAGCATCAGAGTCTTCTCCAATGAGTCAGGTCTAAGCATCAGGTGGCCAAAGTATCGGAGTTTCAGCTTCAGCTCAGTCCTTCCAATGAATATTCAGGATTGACTTTCTTTAGGATGGACTGGCTGGATCTCCTTGCAGTCTGAGGGACTCTCAAAAGTCTTCTCCAACACCACAGTTCAAAGGCATCAATTCTTCAGCTTTCTTTATACTGCAACTCTCACATCCATATATGATTACTGGGAAAACCACAGCTTTGACTACATGGACTTTTGTTGGCAAAGCAAAAATGTCTCTGCTTTTTAATATGCTGTCTAGGTTGGTCATAGTTTTTCTTCAAAGAGCAAATGTCTTTTAATTTCATGGCTGTAGTTACCATCTGCAGTGATTTTGGAGACCCCAAAAATAAAGTCTCTGTTTTCATTGTTTCCCCATCTATTTACCATGAAGTAATGGGGCCAGACGCCATGATCTTTGTTTTCTGAATGTTGAGCTTTAAGCCAACTTTTCCACTCTCCTCTTTCACTTTCATCAGGAGGCTCTTTAGTTCTTCGCTTTCTGCCATAAGGGTGGTGTCATCTGTATATCTGAGGTTATTAATATTTCTCCCTACCATCTTGATTCCAGCTTGTGCTTCATCCAGCCTGGCATTTCACACGATGTACTCTGCATATAAGTTAAATAAGCAGGGTGACAATATACAGCCTTGACATACTCCTTTCCCAATTTGGAATCAGTCTGTTGTTCCACGTCCAGTTCTAACTGCTGTTTCCTGACCTGCATACAGATTTCTCAGGAGGCAGGTCAGGTGGCCTGGTATTCCCAACTCAAGAATTTTCCAGTTTGTTGTGAGCTACACAGTTAAAGGCTGAATGAGCAGATACAGACTGAAAATTCACCATTCTGACAGCAAAGGAGACAGATTCGTTCTCAACAAAATAAAGGCCAAGGGAACGATCAGACTCTATTCCCCAAAGTGTTTCGGATGCAGACAGAACCTGACCCACTGAAGGGCTACCTGAGACCCTCATCAGGGAAAGTCAGTAAGTCTCACTGACTCAAGTCCCTTCTTACTTCCTGGCTGGTCCAGTGGTTAGGACTCTGTGTTTCCAATGCAAGGTTGAAGTGGGTGGGGATTTGATCCCTAGTCGGAGAACTAAGATCCCACATGCTGTAAGGCACAACCGAAAAAAGGGAAAAAGAAGTCCCTTCTCTCCCTGAGAACCACTGTCCCCACAGTGTCACCAAGAGTCACCCACTGAGGGACTTCCCTGGTGGTCCAGTGGCTAAGGCTCCATGCTCCCAACGCAGGGGACCTGGGTTTGATTTCTGGTCAAGGAATTAGACCCTACATGCTGCAACTAAGACCTAGTGAGCCAAATAAATAAATACTAAAAATAAATATTAAGGGAAAAAAAGAGTCACCCATTGAGAGAAACAGAGAACTCCCAGGTCACAGGGCCCTTCCTACACATAACCAAAGCAGAGAATAAATGTGTGGATCATATAAAAAGCCCTGGTTCTAACTGTACCTCACATCCCCACCCTATGGCTCAGTGGGTAAAGCATTCACCTGCAATGCAGGGGATGCGGGTTAGATCCCAGGGTTCAGAAGATTCCCTAGAGGAGGAAATGGCAACCCACTCCAGTATTCTTGCCAGGGCAATCCCATGGACAGAGGAGCCTAGTGGGCTACCATCCATGTGGCCTCACAAAGTCGGACACAACTGAGCACTCACAAGCAAGTAAGCACATCCCTACTCCTAACGTGAAGACTCTCCATCCCCTAGTGACCCAGTTAACCTGCTCTCATCCCCCACACCCATGAACTGCTATTGTACAAGCTTGGCTCACCTGTACACTTTATGTACTGTGTGTGTACCCATGCATCCAGGTGTTTGCGCACACACAGGGCAGTCTCCTCTCTATGCTGACAGAGGCATTGGTTTTGTAAGCAAGGTAAGTTAAAGCTGTGATCTGATCTCCTCCCCCACTGAGAGCCTAAACAGAGCACAAAGCAAGGGAGGGGGGCCGCTTTCTGGAGATGTGCCTCTAAATAGATTCAAATCTTCTTTCTGCAGGCCAGAACTAAAAATTAAAAGGCAAGAGAAACAGCACCCCAGCGGCTCTTTAAAAAGTTAAAATTAATTTTCACATTAATAATTTGAGAACACACTAAAACCACACTGGGGAAAAACCAGTCGGTCAGGCCAAGCTGGGCCTGCTTAACCTCTGAAGACCAATGTTTAGCAAAAGTTGCCTTACGTGCAATTTAAGAGAGGTTAAAAAAAAAAGAGACAGAGAGAGAGGGATGGCAGAAAAGAAAAAAGGATGGGGACAGGGTTGCCAGGCAACATGGAACAACTATATATAAAACATGAGCAAGCGTCTAGCTGAGTGCTCCGGAAGCAGGGGGGCTCTTGGGGGGCCTTACCGGGATGCCCTGCGTCTCCAGAATGAGGCTAGGCACGTGTCGGGTGGAGAGACCGAGGCGGATGGCCTCACGGATCCGCTTCACCAGGTCAGGCTGGAAGGTGTGGCCAGAAGCCATCTTCAGGAAGAGGATCACCCTCTCCTCCCCATCCTTGTTGTACTGCGGGACACACAGGCTGTCCAGCACCTCCTCGAAGGCTTCCACTGCAGAGACAGGGCGAGGGCCAGGGCCTTGCTCTCACACTATCCCACCCTGACGGGGACTGCTGTCGCTTCCTCCAGTCCCCACCCTGGGGAAGAGCTTCTGGGGAACAGGTAGAAGGACGCCCATCACCAGCAGAGAGCTGCAGTTCACACTGGAAGGGCTGACATCTTACAGGGAGCCCTGCACGCTTACTTCTTCAATTACAAATTTAAAAAGAAAAAGGAAGCAAGCACCTTGGTGGGGACTCCAGCACTGGAAGGCTGGAATCACAGGGATCAAGATTCCATCCTGGCTGCACAGCCCTGACGTGACCTTGGGGCCACCTCCCTGGTAGGCAGATTCCATGGCTTTGGTGGGGGCATTTTGAAGGCCATGGGTGACTCTATCGTGCACTGTCTTTATCTGGTGCTGAATAGTGCTGTGTGACCTTCAACAATCACACAACCTCTCTGTGTATCTTTCTTCAGCCATAAAGAGTAGACACAAATGACCAAACCCACGGAGCTCACCATGAGGCTGAGACGTAATGGAATGGGAGTGGGCCACAGGACCTTAAGAAGCCCGTCTTGAGGTTTTACAAACTACAGGCAGTGTGGAATGAGGCATGTTCTAGAAAGGACAGGCTCATACATGTCTATTCTTACAACCAGAGGCAAATGGGCCAGTTATGCCAAAAGGTGGGATCTTTGGAGAGCAGGCTCCCTGCTAGGACCCTCCTTCCTTCCCTCCTGGATGACCTGAGAATTATTCCAAGAGAAAGGAAAATGCTCACCAATGTTATAGATTTCCGAGCTGCCGAATCGCACTCCATTAGGGTTAAGCGTGCCGTCACTGCAAAGAAAGACGAAATAATGAACACACGGTGACTCCTGAGTGAGTCCAGCTGTGGGGGCTGGGGGACAGTCACCTCCTTCCCACAACAACACCACACCCACCCATTCATTGCCGGCTGCCTCCCCAGCTTCTGGTCCTGACCAACCTTTCTCCCTCTAAACTCAAAGTGAGACATCAAGGGGTTCCCTTGTGTGAGAGCATCCGCCACCTCCTGCCCTTCCCACCTGTACAAGTACCCCTCTCCCAGGTGCGGACGCCCCAGTACCCCCACACTCCCACCCTGGGAAGGGCCATAGCTACTGTAGACAGATGCAGCCTTTACATCTGCCAAAGGCCTTGCCCCCACCCCACAAAGCCCCCCAGTCCTCCACTTTGGGGCTCAGAAATGAGGATCAGGCCAGACCCGCCTTCGGGAAGCTGACACAGGAAGTGCCCAGATGGGGTACATGCAGCTCACCCCCAGACTGAGCCAGTGGAGGAGCCCAGGATGCAGGAAGCACTCCCCACTCCCTAGGCGGTCTGCGGGGGACAGAAGCCAGGTCTGCACACCCCTCACCTTCGGCCCAGCATGACGATGCCCCCGGTCTTGGGGTTTATCCTGCAGTAGTCGCCATGCGCCCAGATACCTGCGGGGAGGCAGAAGGGTTGGTCACCCTGAGGGAGGCGTGGACAGATGCCTGAGGTACGTATAACAAAAATGTAACTCTTATTAACAGACAGAGCCGAGGCCCAGAAACAGGTGTGATGTGGCGCTGGGGGCAGAACTGAACTAACAGTTCTCACCCCCAAAGGCACGCCTTCTAGTGGGGTCCACCCTACACCCAGTTCTGAGATGCAGCAGTGCGTGAGAAATGCCCCTCCTGCAGGCACCAGCGAGGAACTGATTGGCTGAGAGCAATGCCAGCAGTGAGAATGTGAAGGGGGCACTGAGCAGGTCAATGAAGCTTCGAGGGGGGCCTCTGAGAAGAGGGTGGGAAAGTACAAGCCCCAACGGAGGAATAGAGGGTGGCCTGGGGTGGCTGACAGAGCGGGTCTGGAGGAATCAGGGCCCATCTCAGAACAGAATAAAGAGAAGCAGCAAGACAGCGCGGGAGGCTACTATACCAGTTCCAGTAATGGAAGCCTGAACTAAGGCACCAGCCACGTGGACAGAGACTTAACTAGCAGGAAAACCCAGGGTGCACGGAGGGCAGAAGAAGAGGAATCGGGGGACACTGACTGTGTGCCCTGAGCCGCCCCGGGGGGGCCTGCAGTGTACACATGGGCCCTGGGCTGGTGATGTTCAAGGAGAGGCCCTCGTCCTGCGCACAGCAAAAGAACAGACCCAGGGGTCTGGTCAAAGAGAAGCCAAGCCTCACGTGGGAACTGCCAGGAAGAGGCCTCCCTCCTTGGGCTAACACAGCCAGCCTAGGATCAGCCCCAAAAATAGAGGAAGCGCTCCAGTTGTGAATATCTGAGAGCATGGCCCCACTGGCTCTGCACAACTTGCAAGCAGCAGCCTGACCTCCTGAAACAAGCCCCCGAGTTCCTGTGATCCACAAAGAGAAAACAGCAGATAAAACTGGCTCTGGGCCTTCAAGGACACCATCTCGTCACTCCCAATTCTTAGGACAGTTTTTGACTCAAGCGCCCGAGCCTAGATGAAATAACTTAAGTTCAACCTATGTCCTTCCTGACCATGACCAGTAGCTTCCGATCCCATTATCTTATCTGCCCTTGTTTCTTCGAATTACATCCTGCCTACTTCCAGAAAGTATTTGAGGAAGCTACCTATCAAACCAAATGTATGATGGGATGATTGAAAGAATCAGAAACTGCACAGGAGTGAGAGGACGGCTCCAACAAGGCAATGATGGCAGCTCTGAGCTGCCTGGCAGCCAAGGCAAAAATGGAAATATCACGTCATGGAGTATTCATTTTCTCCAAGAAGCAGTATCAGTGCTTCAAAAATAAAGATTTTCTGGGACTTTCCTGGCTGCCCAGTGGCTAAAACTCTGTGCTTCCACTAGAAGGGGAATGGGTTCCATCCCTGGTCAGGGAACTAAGATCCCACCAGCCATGTGGCATGGCCAAAAGAAAAAAAAAAAGGCTTTTTATGAAATTAATCCTGAAGAGACATCTATCATGTAAACCCTTGTATACGTAACAAAAAGTGACAGCAAAGACAGTTTTCAAGGAGCAGTGTACTGAGCAGAAGATGAAGAGATGTCATTTCTTAGATGAGTCTGCAAGATGAGGTTCTAATCTTTTCCTTAGACAGGAGCCTTTGATTCTTCAGGATCATTTGAGGAACATGTCTCTCCCTCCCCCTCCCTCTCTATCCTGCCTTGGTATGTCATAACAGCTACACCCTGGCAGGATCTAAGGTGGGGCTTAAACGCAGCAGGCATCCAATAAGGACCAGGCCCATGGGCGGGAGATGTTTCTGCTAACTCACATGGGAGGTGCTATGCTGGGTACAATGGCTCTCAGATGGGACATTACATGGGGACACGCAAGGCTGAGAAGAGAAATAAGAGGGATCGGTGGCACATTCTACCCCTGACAGTCACCTGCCACTTTCTGATTCTCCATATGTGGTTTATGCAAAATCAGATCACCTTTCTAGAGACTGAAGAGAGCAAGTACTTGGTATAAATAACTCAGGAGCAGAAGGCTTGCTAAATTATGAATTATATAGCAGCAATAACTCAAGGTTGCATATGAAATAAGATAAGGAAAAGGCAGGGATCAGAGCTTTAAATAAAGAGACTTCCCAGCTCAGGGGCAGGGCGCTGCTCCAAAGATGAGCGGATAGGGCAACCTGAGTGAGTGATGGGCCTGAAATTAATTATCCCACTGCAAAAGCTCTCTTCTCCCATCAGCTCCATGAGGACTGGATGACGGGGTGTGAGACAGAGGAGACCCCAGCCAGGCACCTATTGCACAGGCATCTCTCCCGGAATAGGGACACAAGTCTGGGTAAGCGAGCAGCGACCACCACTCCCACCCCAGCCCTGTCCCTCATGCCAGCTCCCAGGTGCCGGGCTCTGGGCCAAGTGGCTGTTGGCACGGAAGGCGTTAAGAGTACAATAAACCCAGATCAGAGTTTCGTATGATGGCTTCAAGATGAAGGTGACAAGATACTGATCAAAGATTCATCATCACCCCTCTGGCGAAAGGAGCCAGGAGCAGCCTCACCAGGTTTCAGCAGGGAGAAGGGGCTGGCAGGGGGTGGATGCATCCAGAATTAGACCCCGAAGGCCCAGCCCAGGCAGGAATCTGGGCGGCTCCGCCTGCATCCTCGACCCACCTGGGAACTTAGAGAAATACGCCTTCCGGTACTTGCTGCCATTCTCGTCGTTCCAGAAGTGCGTGGGCTGGCAGGGGAGCGGCTTGGTGCACACCAGCTCTCCACTCTCTCCCCACACGGCCTTTCCTGGTCGGGGAGGGGCGACAGGTACACTGAGCACACACCACGGCCACACCTTGGTGCTCTTTCTCTCCTTTTTTGAAGCTACAAGCTATTATGCAGTATTTCAGACACACGCAAAGCTACAGAGCTGGTCCCATCCCCCTGCCTATCCCTCCGACATCACCGAAAGCCATGCTAATCCCTCCCCATAAAACTCTCCCAAATCTCTCTCTCGAATGGAACGCTGTATTATTCCCTTGTGTGTATTAATATACTCTTACTACATCCATGTGCATCTGAGTAACGTCCTTTTGCGTGTTTCTAAACTCTGCACGGATGGCGGTGCACTGCCCCTCGTGCCTGCATCTTACCCCAGGTCCTCATCAAGGTTAGGAAGTGAGGCCGTTGGTGGAGCAGCCTCAGCAGTTTTTCCAAAACTCAGATGCCCGCCTTGCATGCCGAGCACATGGCCCTCCGTCTATGCTCCAAACCAACACCTAGTCCTCTGCTTCAGGCTGAAGGCAGATGGGGAGCCGGTGGGGGTTAAACCAGGCTCAGAGGCCAGCAGTCTACAAGTGAGGGGTAGCCCCTCAGAGGGGGCAGTTTTGGAGAACTGTCCTCCAGCAAAGCTATACATCCAAGTGCACCCAGGTGACCACTCACACCTCGTCACAAAGACTGCAAGGGTTTGGGGCAATCACCTTGCTCATTCCATGCCTCCACAGCCATGCCCAGGTTCCGAGCCTGAATCTCCCCTTTGTACACAGGAATGGATGGATTCTGGCCCATGAAGCAGGAGATGATGTCGGTGCCACCTGCCAGCAAAAGCAGATCCAGGATTTATAAGACCGAGACCAACTGTTCGCGTTATTCATTGGTGAACCCTCCAGGAGAAAAGACCCTGCAGGACAACGTCTCCAACTCTGTCTCCAGACAGTTGAGCTTCTTTTCAGGGAAAGAACAGGGAGGTTATTCAGAAACTGGCACAAACCTCCCGGGTCTGGATGAGTTTTTTTTTTCACCAGGACTTCCTGCTGGAGGAGAAACCAGTGAATGACCTCCTGCGGTCACCACTGAAATCTGAGACTGAGGTTCGTGGAAGATCGAAGTGTGGCTTGTTAGATCCGCCCGCAGGCACTGCCGCGGGAGATGGGTCACGTGCAAAGGCTCTTTGCTGTGGTTCACATTCACTTCATCACCAGGGAAGCAGAAAGCCTGCGGTCCCAGGAGGGCGAGTCTCTGATTTCAGGAAGGGGATTGAAAGGGAGTCAGACTCTGGGTGCCATCAGGAGGGAATGGCATTAACCCCCAGACCTGCACAACGCCCCCCTGACAACTGTCCCCTAGGGCAGGCACCCAGGGAGGGCAGGGCCCCACGTGACTGCAGGGTGGGATGTCCTGAGGGCAGAGACACGCAAGGGGCTCGCCCAGGTGCAAGACAGAGGCAGATGAAATGGGGAGGGTGTGAGTGGGGGTCATCCAAGGAGCCCCTGACTCTGCCCCTTCCTAGACTCAACAATCCAGACACTGGTCTCCACTCTCCCCTTTATGTCTGATTGTACCCCTAAAAAGATAGCCTTATGATTTAAAAAGTATTTTTTCCTTAATCACACTCTATGTATATGGATGGGATGGGGCAGGGGGTTTCAAAACCAACATAAAATGATTTGCTGAATTAATTCAGTATAATTAATTCAGGCAGAGAATCAAAGTGTGAGGTCCTTCCTGTGTCCTCCTGACACCTCGAGTCACTGGCTAATGCTTCTCACAAAAACGGAGAATCGTGTTCACTGCAGTGACCAGCAAGGTTGGACCAGCCCCCGGGGCCCCCAGGAGGCACAAGGGCGTGAGCGGAAATGTTGCTTCCTCTGCTTCAGGATCACAGAGCTGGGTTCACCGGACAGGGGTGGGAGGACGGACTGAGATCCTAACAGGTGCGCTGCCCCGAGATGGGCTGGGCCGGCCTGGGAAGACGACCCTGTGCCCACACAACCACCACCCCCTGCCCACCAGGCGGGATCTGGGGAGGACCAGGGGATGGGATGGGGATGGTGGGGAAACTGGCTCTGGGACAACAGAACCAGGTCTGGATCCCACACTGGGACTTCCCTGGTGGTTCAGAGGCTAAGACTCTGCGTGCCCAGTGCAGGGGCCCCAGGTTCGATTCCAGGCCAGGGAACTGGATCCTGCATATGCGGCAACTAACACCCAGCACAGCCAAATTAATAAATTTTTGCTTTTTTTTAAATCCCACTCTGTACCCTTGCTAGTAGGTGGTCTTGGGTCAGCCACTTAGCATGTCCAAACTTCGTTTTCTCTTTTGTAAAGAAAGAATCAGTCGTTTAGGATCTAAGGTTACAACTGACGTGAGGGGCATGTGTATATTCCCCACCCTGGCAAAGGTTCAGGAACTGCTAATTCCACGTCTGCAGCTTCTCCCTGGAACATAACTATTCGAGAATCAGCAACATCGACGGAGCACACCCTGCTGACTGTTTATCTGGACAGATTCAAGCTGGTGGGCTTGCTGGGTCAGAGGGTAAGCACACTGAGCAGCCAAGCCTGGTCCCCAAGTCCTCTGATTTTTCCAGAGCCCTCTCTACAGCACAGGCGCATGATGGGGTCGTACCTGAGATGGAGCCCAGCAGGACGCTGCTCTTGATGCACCGGTAGACGTAGTCATAGCTCTGGGCTTTCAGCGGGGAGCCGGTGGACAGGATCGTGTGCAGTGTCTGGAGACTGTGGGTTTCCACTAGAGCCAGAAGCACCGAGAGATTAGAGCCAAATCCGACGCCCTCTGCTGGCTTGCAGAAAACGGGCAACACTGTGGATCTGATTTCATTTCCAGGGACAGATGCGCAGGGAGACATGCTTACCTGGCCTCATGCCTTTCTCTTCGAGCACAGACAGCCACTTAGCACCCGTTCCAAGGATGGTGATGCTGAGAGAACGAAAACACCAGAAACCTGTCAAGGCTCTTCCATATTGCAGGTAATCAAAGTTTTCTCCTATTAGTGACCCATTTAGAACAAGGCTGCAAAATCCAAGACATCATTTTTCTGGGCTAAACTGATACTGAATGTTTAGTTGAAAGCAAGTTACAACACCTGCGTTACTCTGGGGCCAGCAGTGACAGGTCTGCAGAGCACTCGCGCTCTCCTTAACCTCTGGCACTACTTAAAACAACTGTTTGTACATAAACCCACTATCTTTGGGGACACTTCCCTGGTGGTCTAGTGGTTAAGAATCTGCCTTCCAGTGCAGGGGACAAGAGTTTAATCCCCGGTCAGGGAACTAAGACCCCACATGCTGCAGGGCAACTAAGCCTGCACTCCACAACTAGAGAAGCCTACGAGCTGCAAGACTCTAAAAAAAAAAAAAAAAAAAAATCCCTATCTTCCTAACTGCAGGATGATCTCTTTCAGAGATCAAAGGAGGTCACAGAATCAAAACCCCTTAAATTCTGAGCTCACGAGATCATTTTCCAGGAAAGTGGAGAGGGCTGCAGGAGCTTTTGTGAGAAGCGGTGCCGTGCTTGGAACTGCTGACCCATCTTCCTCCCTTAAATCAGCTCGCGTTTGTAAGAAACTTACAAAACTGCCCCCTTTCTTTTTGAACGTTTCGACTTTACACTCCTTCATCCCTGAGTCTGCGCTGAGAACGACACATTGCGAGAGTATAAAGATTGTGTGTTCAAGCAGAGACTGTTATTTAATGTTCTGCTTCCTTCCAGCAAGGCAGCCCTCAACACAAAAGCTCTAGCTTCCTAGGTAAAGGATGTTTTCTCCTGGGGGCCAAAGGAGGCCATAGAATCCAGGTCCCAGGACTGCCCTGACAGTCCAGCGGTTAAGACTCCATGCTTCCAGGGCAGGGGGCAAGGGTTCAATCCCTGGTGGGGAAACTAAGATCCTACATGCCATGCAGTGTGGCCAAAAAAAAAAAATCCAGGTCTCTCCTCTCCTCTCCTCAGTAAAACCTATCCCTTTATACCTGGCTGGTGAGATTCATTTCAAGGAGACAGCCATGCTCTGTTTCATGTTCAGAGGTAGAGACACACAGAATGCTGGGTGATTCAGGGCTCACTGGGCTGGGAGGTGCAGAATCCATGGGGGCGGGAGGAGGTGAGGGGGGTCTCAAAGCTACTGTCTTTCACACCTCCTGTCCCTTATTCTCTTCACTTCTCAGGGACACCCTGCCACCACTAAAACCTCAGATGCCTCCTGGGTCGCTGCACCCTAATGATGGCTAATTTGGAAGCTGTGAGGTTGTGGGGAGCAGGAAACATCCTCAAGCCCCTCCCCAGCCCCCCACCCCAGCTAATTTCATAAACTCAGATAGTGTGATTGTGACTAATTCCAGATCACCTCTGAGGATTAAGGTCTCAGCCACTTCAAGAATATCTGTATTTTTAACAGAAGACCAGGGACCACCTCCAGCCACAGATACAGAGATCTCCAACCATCAACCACACATAGATTTCAGCTCATGCCCCATCTGCCCCCTGCCCAAAACTGAGGGCACTCTGTGGTCCTAAAGGGTGTTTAATTCACAGGTGTCCCTGCAAACTGTGACCCTGGTTATGTGTAGAGACTGAGACAGCATCCCCGGGGCCAGCCCACAGGCCTGCTTGCCTGAAGAAGTGGCGAGGCCTCCCCATCTGTCTCCAGAGCTTGCATAAGACGGCTTAAAAAACAGAGTTCACAAAGCGCAGGCGCCCTTACGTGGGTGCTCAACACTATATTTTTAGCTAGTGAAGCTGGGAATCACCCCACAAGAAACGAGGCAGCTCCCACAGGGTCGTGACCCAGGCCCCAGAGTCCTGCAAGGAGCCATATGCAGACAAGGCGCCACCAGCCTGAGCCCTGTCTGCTCTCATGTGCCCTAAATTCCATGGTTTTGGGGGGGATCATGTAGCTCCCTCAACTCAAGTGCCCCAATGGAGTCTCATTTCACTCAGAAAAAACCCACCCTGCAGGTACAGCCCGGGAAGCCCTGGGAGCTCAGAATCCTGCCCTCACCTCTCATCAGCCCTCATCACGGTGCATCACCTCCTGCCCTGCCTCCCATATCCAGATCACAAGCACCTCCTTCCAGCCTCCCCAACACCCCCATCTTGGTCCCTTCTTTCTGCCCTTGGGGTCTTGGTACTTGCTGTTCCCTCGGCCTGGAACATGGGTCTCCCAGTCCTAAACATGAACTGCCTGCTCAGTTACAAACCTGGACAAAGACTTCAGAATTCTACCCTAACCCCAGTCAGAATGTTCCCTGGGCTAGATTCAGGGAGTCTAGAATCACCCCAAAGAGGACAATCTGCCCTTTAAAAGAGTCTTCTTCACATCTACAACATGATCGCTCAGTTATGAAACGTGTTAGTAAGCCTGTGAGCTACCATGATGATAATCAACAAAGATTTTGTCTCTAAATGTATGGACATTATTTCCTCCCCTCTCGCCCATGTAGGTGGCTGGAGCACTGGGGTGTCCTTCACGCACCCCTCACAGGTTGCCAGGTGGCACCTGCCTCGCTGAACCCAGCAAGTCAGCCCTCCCAGCCAGGAGAAAGGCCAGGTCAGAGGGGCCCGGAGGACCACCGAGGCCACAGCTCAGCCAGCGTCCAGGGCACAGATCAAACCAGGATGGAAGGCAGAGACCCGGCACGTGCTGATCAGCAGTCCACAGGGCTGCGAATACAGGCACACTCACACGTGCACACTGCACACAATCACAAGCCAGCACATATACGCTCGCTCACAGACGTGTGTGCTCGCCCACTCCCACTTACCTAGGCACACGGTACACACACATGCACATGCACAACCACGCACATGCACACCTGCACACAGAGGCATACACACATTTATTCATGGACATGCATGCTCACACACCTTCACACACAAGTGCATATATGCCCACACTCACACTTTCACACTCAAGTGCATATATGTTCACACTTCTGCACATATACACACATTCACACTCAAGCACATATAGGCGCATACTTGTGCACATAAACGCACTTTTACACTCAAGTGCATATGTGCTCACACTTGTACAGATACGCACATACTTGCATATCCTTAAACACATACATGCTCACACTTCTGCACATACACACATTCCCTCATCCACGTGTGCACACAAACACACTTATTTACACTCAAAGCTGGGTCTCCCTGGGTCCTTCAGCCTTCAACTTCATCAGCTCTAAGCCCTGGGGAGGTACATTTGTCCCTCCAATCTCTTCCTGTAACCCAAGCACACAAGTCAGAAATGCCTCCACCTGCACCCGGCTTACAGGTATTAAGGGCAAAGATCTTCAAGTCGCCTGAGTTCCCAGGGATCTGATTAACCTTTTGCTGAAAACAATCTCATTAGGAAATAACCTTCCTTGCTCATATCATGAGCCAAATGTCAGGATTTAAATACTACCCAGGCCAAAGTTATATTTAAAATATTAATGGCCAAGGATTTAAGAACATTTGCGGCTCATTCTGTTTCCCCAGTGTGAGCAGACTCAAATGTAAAGTAATTAGACCATTTCAGAGTGCAGCTGACTTCCGGGCCCCAGGAGCTCTGCCGGCTGCCGGGTTCTCATTCCTGGAAACACGATCGTTAGGCCAACAGTGGCCACCAACCACAGCGGCGAGAGTGCGTCAACCGGCGATGATTAATTTATCAGCCAGCAAAGTGCTAATGAAACAGGCTCTTCTGACAGTTTCTAGCAATGACGACGGGGAGGGGGCTGGGGGCCACTCTGCCCTTCCCTGGTGTTCCACTTTAGCTGGCTCTGCCTCTGTCGTCAGGCTGCCCACCTGTCACCCTATTAAGAAGACTGTGGGGAGGCGGAGGTGCCCGCCTGCAGCACTGACAGCAGGGCATCTGGGCACACTGCTGAGTCCAGGAGACCCTCGAGGCACTGGCCAGCCCTGAGGGCTCGCAGCAAGGTGGCTGGGAAGGCCAAACACTGGGAACTCTCCAGGGATGGACATGACGTTCCCTGGAGGAGCGGATCCACATCATCCCCTGACCAGGTTAGTACGTTCAGCCTGGATCTCTCTCTGTCTCACCCCTGTGTGAAACACGGCTCTAATAAACTTCTGCCTCTCTTCTGAGCTGCTCTGTAAGTTCTTAAAATCCAGAGTTCCAGAAATAAGACCATGTTCCCTATCCTGGTGTCCGAGGTTTCAGAGCTCACCCCTGGGCCAGGGGTGGGAGGGGGCAGCCCCCTCCTCACTACACAGATCTGACTGGTCAGTCCCTGTTGGGGCATCCACACCTCCCACCCTCCTTGACAACTTCACCTGCCCTCAGCACCTACAAGTCCTCACACAGCACCCCCACCAAGAGGTGGATGTGGACAGACGGGGGTTGGAGTGGGGAGGGGGGTGGTGACGCATTCCAGAGAAGGCAGCAGACCCTCACAGTGGCCACCCTGCACCTGAGCATCCCGGACACTTACCCGATCCTGTCGACCAGATCCCAGAGCACGTTGGGTGTCGGAACCAGGGGAGAGCCGTCGTACAGGACCACAGCAGCCCCCGTGGCGAGAGCGGACACCGCCCAGTTCCACATCATCCAGCCAACCTGGGGTGGACAGAAAGGAACACGTGTCAACCGTGCGCCAGGCAGGCTCCCCTTGGCCCTGTCACTCAGCCTCTCACGTCCCTAGAAACTACCCGATGCTGAGCAAAAGTTGCCAAGAACTGCCTGTACAAATGTGGGATGCCCTGAGCTGGCAACTGCCCATCAAGAGTTGACGGCATGGACCACCACACACGTGTACACTAAGACATGTCAGAGAATATCTCCTGCAGCCTCGCTGGTGACAAGAGGGGCTGAAGGTCATAGAGATGAGAGTGGTCACATGGTGCACACAAGCCTAGGACTGGGTGCTGGAGTGGCCCATCCACCTCGGACATGGGGAACAGTGCCAGGCACCTACAGCACCCTACAACCTCCAATAAATTCCTTTTCAGTTTGAGTGGGTCAGAGTCCCTACACTGTTCCACAGGGCTAAGGACTGATCAATCTCATGGCATCTCTGATAAGTTCCTGCCCACCCCTCCACCCTGGTTGAGCCACAGATTTCAGTCATGTGACTCTCCTCCCCACCTTTACAGGCTCAAGAAATTGAACTAACAGTCAGTCTCCTTTGTTTCTCTGGAATTCCCCAGAGCACCAGGTCTCCCAGTGGCAACCAAGGTCAACACAGGAGGACGGGCCAAGGTAAGGAGGGACCTTGGTGCCAACTCAAGAAGGCAGCCACCTGTGGGGAAAAGGCAGTGGCAGAGGGAGAGACGGAGAGCGACAGGGAAGGGTCCCACACCAGAGACCACTTGTGCACACAGCCTGGGGTCCATGCACACAGCCTGGGGTCAGCTGCATGCAGCCTGGGGTCCATGCACACAGTCTGGGGTCCATGCACACAGCCTGGGGTCCATGCACACAGCCTTGGGTCAGCTGCATGCAGCCTGGGGTCTCGTGCACACAGTCTGGAGTCAGCTGCACACAGCCTGGAATCAACTTCACACAGCCTGGGGTTTCGTGCACACAGTCTGTGGTCAGCTGCACACAGCATGGGGTCTCGTGCACACAGCCTGGGGTCTGGGGCACGCAGCCTGAAGCTTGAGCTGTACTTCTGACTATTGATACATGTGATGGGGGAGAAGCAAAAAGAAGAGTAGTGATAAACGCCTCCCTACCTGAGTGAACCAGAGCCCGCCCTGGGAGGGCACTCACCGTGGTGTAATACAGGATGATGTCACTGCTGGTCATGTTGCCGTGAAGAATGTGTTCCTTCAGGTGCTGGATGAGAGTCCCCTGGGGAGAAGCGAGTGAGCCAAGCAGCTGCCTCCAGTGCACAGAGGCACACACAGCACAGACGCTTGGCCCCGGAGCAGGAGAGGTCAAGGAAGAGGCAGAGTTCTGACAGCCTTGCGCGCCGAGCGATCTCCCATCCCTCTGTCACCTGACCCTTGAGACTCCCAGAGGACACGAGAGAAAACCCCGATCCGCTCCTGCCGGCCTGCAGGCTCTGAGCACCAGGTGATCAGGCAACCAGGGCATCTCACACAAGATCCTAAAGCTAGACCAGGGATGCAGCTCCTCCAAAACCCTTGAAAAGGCCGGCCCACTGCACTTAGTCTGGCCACAAACAGGATCTGCTGGCCAACAACAATGATGGTCCTGGACGTTTAGGAACCTTTGGGACTCACATATTAAAATGAGCCTTGCAACCCTCATTGTACCCAAGAGAAATAAAAAAACAAGCCATTAGGAGATGACCCCTTTGAACGCACAACAGAAACAATCCTACCCACCAGGGACTTCCCTCGTGGCCCAGTGGTAAAGTATCTGCCTTGCAATGCAGGGGACGTGGGTTCAATCTCTGGTCGGGGATCTAAGATTACACGTGCCTTGGAGCACCTAGCCCACGTACCACAACTACTGAACCTGTGTGCCACAACTGGAGTCTGTGCTCCGCATCGAAAAGCTTCCACATGAAGCACGGAGATCCTGCAGGTGACCACTAAGACCTGATGCAGACAAATTAATTAACTTCAAAAAAAAAAAAACAAAGAAACAATCCTACCCAGCAAATTCTCCAACTCAATGCCAGAGCCTCTATTCCAGAGTCTGTCCTGGACAGCACCCTGTCACCAGGCCCGCGGTAGGGGCAACCTGCCTAGGGATGGGCCACACAGGGGATGGGTAGATGGTGGTAGAAAGGTTGCTGGGAGGGTTCTCCAAGGCCACCCTCGGTCTGCAAGAGCTGAGATCCCTCAGCTTCACCACACATGCATCATGGGCTCAGGGGCCCCAACCCAGGACAGTCACAGGCTTCTTTGGAAGATCCCACAATACACATTGTTCTCACTCAGAGTGGGTGAGTGATCGTGTGGGGCCAACACACAGTTTGGGAATTCTTCTGATGAACGCCAGCTGTTCACAAGGCAAATTCTCGGAAAGGACTGGGAGCTCCCAGATCAGACAAACCTGAGGCAAAACAAATCCCCTTCCCATTTCCCTTTGTACTTAAATCGGCATCTAAGCTTTATCTCTGCCTGGATGGTCTGCCTTTATAAGCCCAGCCTATTCATAACCCATCATATGTTGTTCATTTGCTCAGTACCCCCATTTTTTTGTCTGTTTGTTTTTGACCGCGCCACACAGCTTGTAGTATCTTAGTTTCCTGACCAGGGATTGAACCCACGCCCCCTTCAATGGAAGTTCAGAGTCTTAACCACTGGCTCTCCAGGGAAGTCTCATACCCTCACAGCACAAAACTGTCCTTTGCTTCTCTACCTTTCGTCGTCATTGTTGTTCAGTCACTAAGTTGTGTCTGACTTTTTGCAACCCCACGGACTGCAACACGCTAGGTTTCCTTGTCCTTCACTATCTCCCAGACTTTGCTCACACTCATGTCCATTGAGTCAGTGATGCCATACACCTATCTCATCCCCTTCCCCTGCCTACAATCTTTCCCCAGCAAGTCGGCTCCTTGCCTTAGGTGGCCAAAGTATGAATATTAATGAGTCAAATTAATAGTTCTTCTCTTAATTTTTAAATGTTTATGGCAAGTCTGAACACTTTCCCTGAGGGTCAGGAAATACAAGCAACATGGTTTTCCTGGAACTCAGGCAAGAAGACTCATTTAAAAGAAGGAAGAGAAGGAAGCTGTTTTCTGGCTCTTTCATGGGCTTAGCAAACAGAAACCAGCAACCAGGGCCACACCCCCCAACAGCCCTAGGGGCACAGTCGGTGCTGACAGGACACGTCTTGCTGTTTTCAAGTTTCCTCTCCAGATCACTCTTGAAAACAGGCAAGATGCTTAGTCACTTCTCTGGAGATGCAAGAGCGCAGCGAAGCCAGAATTAAGGTAACTTTTCCTGACTTTTCCACACTCTAAATATACCAGGCACAAGATTTTATGAGCCAACTACATTAGATCTAATACATTTTTATGTTCCACTCCGAAAAAAGTGACATTCACTAGGCAAGGAGCACTAAAATTAAAAGTACAGTTGGGCATTTCAGTTTTTCCTAAAATGTGTTGTTTTGCCACATACACCCCGCCCTCTCCTGCAAGGTTTCTAAAAACCCTCATCTCTTTGGCTGGGTGGGTGTTAGGCTTCTGACCAGGTGGACTGGGGCGCCCCCTCCAGGGGAAGCACGATGCCAGCAGCCACAGCTCACAGTGAGCACTCCTGACTCAGCATGATGAAACAGGATGGTTTGAGCAACAGGAAGAACTCATTCCCACTACAATATTGTAAAGTAATTAGCCTCCAACTAAAATAAATAAATTAAAAAAAAAAAAAACCCCGTTCCCAGAGGCCACTCGGCTTGGCCAGGGCTGCTTCCAGAAATCAAGCCTTTGGCCCCTGATATCCCCTCCCTCCCACCCCAGCGCTTCTGGGAAGTTGCCCACTGTATATGAAGAGGCTGTGTGCATCTGGTGGTTATAATTCATAACCTGCCATCGGACCATCCGTGGATCCAAATCCAGGTAATAACAAAGGTGTGTTATGTGTTAACTCCTTTCCACGTTCTGATAAAAACACTGTGTAAAGAGCTGTATAAGGTGTTAATGTGATTCTAGTGTAAATGTTTCCTTCCTAAGGCAGGGATTCAAACAGCTTCTAGGTGCAGAGAACATCTGTAAAAGCTAAATGAGATAGGATAAGAGAAATTTTATATTTCATCTTCAAATACCACCACCTGACCAAGCAAAACTGGAAAGCTGTTTGAGAACGTGAGGTCTCTCCACTCAGATAATCCTCGGGCCTCCAGGAAGGGAGGAAGTGAGACCGTTAGGGTGGGCCATCATCTACTGTGACAGATGTTCTTACAGAAAGAGGAAATTCAGACACTAAAGAGACACTGGCAGGGGGAACAACTTCCCTGTGATCCAACTGCTATGATGCTGTGCCCCCAATGCAGAGGACCCAGGTTCAATCCCACATGCCACAACTAAGGCCTGTTGCAGCCATACAAATAAATAGTAAATATTTTTTTAAAAGGTCCTTCAGGGATGTATATGCACAGAGGAAAGACAATGTGAGGACACAGAGAAGGCAGCCACCTGTGAGCCAAGGAGAGAGGCTCAGAAGGAATCCACCCTGGCCACACCCCGATCTTGGACGCTCTAGCCTCCAGAACAAGGAGAAAGTAAATCTTTGTCATTTAAGCCCCTCAGGTCCATGCTATTTTGCTAGCACGAACTTTTGACTAACACAGCCTGGGAAATCCTTCAATCAGGTGTACTTTGTAATATAACCTGTTAACAGGGAAGAACAAAATCTGACTCCATGATGGATCTGTTTCTCTTTAAAGTTTGCTCTACGTTGCTTTTGTTACTATGAAAGTGAAGTCACCCAGTTATGTCCGACTCTTTGCGACCCCATGGACTGTAGCCTACCAGGATCCTCCGTCCATGGGATTTTCCAGGCAACAGTACTGGAGTGGGGTGCCATTTCCTTCTCCAGAGGATCTTCCCAACCCAGGGATTGAACTGGGTCTCCAGCACTGTAGGCAGATGCTTTACCATCTGAGCCACCAGGGACTGAAAAAATGCTGTCTATAACTGTGAGCATACATAATGGCCTGCCTTGGGGAACCTGCCCCCTCTGCCTGAACATTAAACTAAAGAGCCTTTGTTCAGCTCACAGGATGACATTCTGACCCAGTCCACCTGGGAATGGCTGCAGGAAAGAAGAAATTAACACATCCCTTCCCTGAAGCTGACTAAGCCAGGAGATATTTTGCAAGATTTTCAGCCTAATTTTTACTCTACTTCCTCACTTCCTCCCCATTCTGTTCTATAAAAGAAACTGGCATCCAGACCCTGATAACATGGTGCTCTAGGGCCCTAGCCTGCTCGGACGCCTGGCTCTCTGAATGAAGTTGCTATTCCTTGCTTCACCATCTCATCTCCCAGTTACTGGACTGTTATGCAGCAAGCAGATCAAGCTTGGATTTGATAACAACTCAGTGTCTTTCAAACTTCTTGACCCCAACCCCAAACTTCTGTCAGAGAGAAGTCTTGCGATGCTGCCTGCACCTGCCTGTCCATACCTATACTTACATGACAGTTTGGAAAAACCACTCCAACCCCTCCTAAGACCTGTGATGTGCTGATATTTCCTGCTCTCATCCATCCTGTTTCCTTCGTTTAAAATGTGGCAAGACCCAGCCTTTGGGCTCACGATCCCCTCAGGGATCACCATGTGCAGAGGCACTGGGTCGCCCGGTGCAGACCTGGCCAGGGCGGCACTGCAGAGCCCCTGACCCTGTGGTGATGGGCTCACAGCAGCAAGGCCAGCATGCCTGCCTCATCTCGCTTGAGGATGGATCTCCGTGTGGCACCCCACCAGGAAAGCAGGGATGGGGTGCCACCTCTACCGGCAGGGAGTCCCCGAGCAGACCTACCCCAGCCGAGTGCACCATGCACTTGGGTGCTCCCGTCGTGCCCGATGAAAACATGATGAAGAGCGGGTGGCTGAAGGGCAGCTGCTCGAACTCCAGCTGGGGGGCTTGGTCGCCTTGCCCAGTGGCCAGAAAATCCTCCAGGAACACGCTGTGGGCAGAAAGGCACAGGATAACAACGGTGAAGGTTCTAGAACGTTGGGGGGTGGGGGGCAATCTACCAAGTCCTCCCATTCATTTCCCTACATGTCTACCTGGCTGACAGCCTGGACTCCGGGACCCCACCTTGTCTGAAAGCTTTTGTGAGGGAAGGGAGAGCCAGGGCTCACAGACTATGCTAACTGAAGGAAAACTGAGTGAAATTTTTGCTTTATTAGTGCCACTGACAGGGACCAAGGCTTTTCTCCCAAGAGTCTAAGCGCTTTAATATTAAACACAGCAGAGGGGGATCACTTGCAATTAACATGCTTGCAGTTTATGTGCAAATTCTGCAGAGCGGGGTCTGAAATGATGCTGGAGTCCTCAGAACCCAGGCGCCTCCCATTCACTACTAACCATCTGATTAGCAAATGCCTTGTTCCCCAGGGCCCCCAAGGGGAAGTGAGAGCCAGGTGGGCCTGAATCCTTCCTTCCCCCGACTCCCATCTCCCCAGGCCCCAGGAGAAGCGAGTGGAGGAGGTGACAGGTTTAGTGATCTCTTCTGACGTGACGGTCACGGCAAAAAGGTGGGATCAAGATTCCACACGAGAGTTTCTATGACAGAAATCCTGCCAGGCAATGATCCTATTCTCACGGATTCCTTATATTCTGAGGTTTACAATGGCCAGATACAAACATCTGTCCAGGAACAAGTAAGATTCAGCCCAGCTACTGGCTCTGGCCTAACAGCCTGCCCTCAACTGTGCCCCCAAAGCTGATGCAAAGCCTCACTGTGTGTGATCAAGGGCCACCAAAGGGGCTGTTTTCTGAGCAGAAACAGGACAGCAGAAGCCACACAGCCATGTTGGGAGACAGGTGATTTCTCTCTTTTGAGATCAGCAGGAAAAAAATCAATCCCTGAGCCCCAGCCCTGTTGTTCCACTGGTTCAGAAGGGAGAGAGAAGAAAACAAACAAAGCTACCGTTTTAACAAATGGAACTTGCTTTCAAGGAGAGGGGAGAACTCAGCTCAACGTGGCTGGCAATGAGCTGCCAATGATGTTTACTCTGAAATATTTACAAGCGCATGCACACTCAAGTGAAGAAGTGTGCTGGCTCACATGAGAAGGCATCCTTAAAGATGAGCTTGTCTCCTGGGGGAGGCATGGGCATTTGAAAAGGGCACCCCAAATAACTCAATTCTGAGCAGTAAATAAATAAACAGAATTCTCCTCTCCAGAGTGTCAGGAAAATTATTCACTGTGGAACCCTCCAGCCAACGAAAGTCCCTACCTCCCTTCCAAAACTCACTTATATAAAGGGCTCGATCTAATCAGACGCTTCACGCAGAGAAAAACCTCCTCTTTCCACTAGTCTATAAATCACGGTAAATAGTGATGACTTTTGTTGTTTCTTCTAAAAATGAAAAGCCAAAAGGGCCGTCCCATTACAGGTCTCTGCACACAGGCGTAGACAGGCTTTCAGTTTATCTATGGCGCCCAGCAACTGAAAGCTGGACAGCAATGGGGCCTGATTCCCAGGGTGGACCAGCGGGGGGTGGGGGGGTGCTCTCCACATTGTCTGGAGCTAAATGAAGTGGTGGATGTTAATTCTCCTGAATGCTCTCATTTTACATCAATCACCGATAAACACATACAGAAAAATAAAAGCCGGCCATTGTGGGGCTAGCAAACCGACCTGTGTTCCTCCTGGCCTCTGTGCGTTATGACCCCATCAATGAAACCAAGGAGGGGGAGGCAGGTGGGAGGGAGGGTCAAGAGGAAGGGGACATACCTATGGCTGATTCATGTTATGTTTGGCAGAAACCAACACAATATTGTAAAGCAATTATCCTTCAGTTAAAAAATAAATAAATCTTTTCAAAAAGGGAGCTAAGGCTGGGTGTAATTTATCAAGGTCGGCAGGGTTCCCACAGTCTCGGGGACAAGGCCACGCCCCCTGGCTGGCCTGTTAGGGACCTACATGTCCTGACCCTGGTGCTCCAGAGGACACGGCTCACTCCTGACTGGGCTGTCACCTGCTCATAATGACAGACCACGTTACTGACAGCTAACTCCATGCGTACTGCTAAGCCTGAGAGGAAAGTACTATTATCATCCCCATTTTACAGATGGGGAAACCGAGGCACAGCAAGGTTGATAGCTAGCCCGGGGCCACACAGCTGACATATGACCCAGAGCAGTCTGGCTGAAGGCCAGAGCCTTCAGGGAGACTCTGCTGCAGCTCCTTTCAGCCTCTGGAATCCTGGTACCTGCAGCTGTCCCCCATCTGGGCCACCTCTCAAGGTCACTTCAGGTGTCACCTCCCCCAGGTCGCACAAAGGAGCAACTGTGCTCATGTCTCACTTCCTGGGCACTGCCTGTCCCGACTCGGCGAGCATGGCTGTCTACTGGGATCAGTGGTCCCAGCTCACCCTTCCTGCAGGTGTGCCTTACCCTCGAGCTTGACTGTAAACTTGGGCGCAGCACATGAGCTTTATCCTGCTCAGTGCCCCAGGAGGCGCCTGGATAGAACCGCTCCACCACGTCCACCCAAGAGCAAGGCCTCCACACCCCCTTGCTCCCTGCACACAGCACATACGGGACCCCCACCTGTGGCTCTGAGGCTGCTCGGAGACTCTTGACCGCAGCCCAGACACAAGGCTAAATGGATAGGTTTACCTGCGCGGGTAAACACGTCTGATTTCAGGAGTCTCTCCTTAGGACTCTCCTGGCAGTCCAGAGGTTAGGACTCTGTACTTCTACTGTGGGGGGCACGGATTAGATCCCTGACCTGGCACTAAGATCTCACAAGCCAAGAAGCGTGTCCCAAAAAAACCTACCTCTCTTCAGTGATCTCTTTAAGAGAGATGAAAAGTGGACAATAAGACCTTTAGGAAGAACCTCTACTTGGAGCAAATCATAATCCATTTTACTGATGGCTATTCAGAATTCAGGTGCTCACCATGCTATTCAGTGCTCAAGCCCTGAAGTCTCTTAGCTTATGAATGTCAGAAGAGGAAAGGAAGATGCCATTAACAAAGGGGACAAAATACAGGTTCTAAAATGGAAAAAAATGTATTAAGCATATGTGAATGGCAACCCACTCCAGTATTCCTGCCTGAGAATCCCATGCACAGAGGAGCATGGCGGGGTCCATGGGGTCCCAAAGAGTCAGACACGACTGATGACTAACACCAACACCATCATTCCTTTGTACATATGCATACACGTATACACACGCATATACATATACATACATGGACACCATATACATATACACAAAAGTGCACACGTGTGTGTAAACACATCCACACATCCACACACGTGGGTACGCTTCAGACACTATTCAGAACTGCTGTGGCCAAATGGCCTGGCCCCATCCAAGCCCACCACCACTTGCGAGGGACAAGAGACAGGAAGAGTGAGGATGCCTGGGACAGACTCAGTTCTGCCACTAAGTCACCATGTGGCCCCAAGGGACTCCCTCTGGCCCTCCAGTGCCCATCTGCAGGATGATGATTTTGTTTTTTGGCTGCATCAGGCCTCAGTTGCAGCACTCGGGACCGTTCCTTGTGGTGCACGGACTCTCTAGTTCTGGCTCGTGGGCTTAGTTGCTTTGTAGCATATGGGATCTTAGTTCCCAGATCAGGGACTGAACCTGAGTCCCCAGCACTGCAGGGTGGATTCTTAACCCCTGGACCACCAGAGAAGTCCCTATGGAATGACAATTTTTAACAAAGATACCCTGCACCTCCAAGATGCTCCCACTCCAACTGGAAAGAGTCACAGAACCTGCTGCCCAGTGGGGCCTTGACTGTGTTCCGTGTAGAATTAGTGATCAGCGTGTGGCTGGCTCACCTATTTGGAATCTTGGAGATGTCTATCTTCTCTCTGGAGGAGATGTAAGGAATCAGTACCACTTTTTTCAGGTCTGGTAGTCCTAAAAGCAGGGGGAGAAAAACACACAAGCTTACAGACCCCGACAAACTTAGTCACTGAACTTTCTCTTTTTTGACGAAATGTAAAACAACCTAGGGCTGAGACTGCTCCGTTTTTGTAGCTCACAGCTACCAAGGGCTCTTGGGAGCCCTGGGGCGGGACTCTTGCCCCTGCACCCCGCCCCCCCCACGCCAGCCCACGCACCCTTAACGACCCGCTGCAGCTTGTCCATATGGCTGTGCTCTTTGCCATTGTACACAACGGCCTCCACGGAGAAGATGAGCTTCGGCTGGATCTGAGAAAACCGGTCCAGAACACCCTGGGGTGGAAGGAGAAAGCCATTGTTGCAGAGGTCCAGGGATTAAGAATCCGCCCTCCGATGCAGGAGACGCGAATGTGGTTCCTGGTTGTGAGAAGCGGATGACAGAGGATGAGATGGTTGGATGGTATTACCAACTCAATGGACATGAGTCTGAGTATACTCCGGGAGTTGGTGATGGACAGGGAGGCCTGGCGTGCTGCAGTCCATGGGGTCGCAGAGAGTCAGACATGACTCAGCGACTGAACTGAACCGAACTAATGCCAAGATCCCACTTGCCTCAGCGCAGCTAAGACAACCTGCGGCAAACTTTTGAGTCTGCGTAACACAACCCCTACCCCACCCCACCCCTGCAAAAAGAAACATCATTATTGCTCAAGGAAACATCGTTGCCGCGTGTCCAAAAGGCGAAATCTCCCAGCAGCCCATGGGACCGCTGTATCTTCAGGGAAAGAAAAGGGAGCGTGACCACCACGCCAGCCATGTCCCTGCATTCCCGTCACCTGGAGGCCAAGAAAGACAAGCCAAGCAAACCAGACACGCACCCGAGACAGGATCATCACTTCACAGAAAGTATCGCTGCAAAGAAACACCAGATGGACTCACAGACACACAGTGAGTGTATCAAATGGGAAAACAATATTGTGTCTGCACCACCACAGCGGTTCCCCACTTTACAGAAAGAACCTTCCAACACGGCTCCTCTGGCGTACGTAAGGGAAGGCTCACCTCCCCGAAAGGAAGCTCTGTATGCAAAGTGGCCCCACAGTTTGGTTCTCCTTTGATCTTCAATGACAGAGGTACCTGAATCCTCCAAATGACACTTTTTGCCAAGCAAATGGATAAACCCATAAACATGCACACTCATAAACCAGCCCATTTGCAAAAGCAGGCTCTCCACACCCAGCAGTCCGTTTATACCACACCATCCCCCTCCAGCACATCCTTCTCACTGAGAGAAGGCACACCTCTAGTGCACACACAAAGCTGACAGGTGTAGCCTCGAGACACACTGATACAATCTGCATACAGCCCTAAGGGTAACAGGTTCTAGCTCTCACAGTCTCCCCTCCGGCTCCCCTTCCGGCCTGCCAAATTCAGACTATAGCAGAGCCATCTTCATTCACAAAAACAGCATCTGGGAAGGCATAACCAGACTCCAGACTCCTGGACCAGCATTCCTGGTCCCTTGCATGTAAGCCCAATATAGCAGCTCAAGGTCAAGGCCTGGGGCTACTCCAGGGATGTGAGGGATGTCAGAACCTCTGTGTGAGGATCTGATGGACAGGGTCTCCACCCTGGCTGCTGAAAACAGGCCACCTGTGGCAGGACGATTAATTAAACTCACCAGGTAACTAATAGCTGGCCTGGAGTGGGCCAGGAGCTGCTTCTCAGAGTTCCCCAGGAGCCAGCAAAGCACGTGCTTAAGACAAGGGGAAGCCAGGGCCCCTAGGAATGCTCTTGGTGACAACAGTGTTGAGGTGGCCTGGCAATCTGGGCTTTCACAAGCCCCTCAGGTGATTCTAACACATGATAAAATTTGTGACTCTCTGGACTAAAAACTGAAGAAATAAGATTCTACTTTCAATGTCATCCATTTTCAAGACACAGTGCCAGGCAAGCAGAGTTCCTTGTCCTTAGAACATACAATCTATCTAGGGAAAACGTAGCAAAGCAATTAAATGTTATTGTTTCTAATTTCCAATCGCTTTCAGTGAACCACAGTCAAGGTTTAGGTAGCCAGGAAAACAAAAAGAGAGAAGAAAGGAAAGAATAAAGCCATAAGGAAAAATTAGTGATGGATCTGATCAATAAAACCAAAATCTTTTTTTCAAGAAGATCAATAAAATAAGCCTCTTGACAAACGTGATCAATAAGACAGATGATATTTCTAGCTAACACTTACACAGTACTTATCAAGTATCAGACACTGTCCTGGGCACTTTACTTATGTTCACTCATTCAGTGCTCTGACACCGCATTATCATCCCCGTATTACAGATGGATAGACAGAAGCCTACAATCATCCAAAGTCAGAAATCACACTTTACCGCAGAAAGATTAATCAGTGACAAAGCACTATGTTCAGTGTTGTTAACAAATTGCCAAAAGCCAGATGAAGTGGATGATTCCCCAAGAAGATATAAATTTATCAAAAATGATCCAAGAAGCAGTAGAACACCCGAAGAGACAATAACCATGGGAGAAAAGGCAGTCAGAGGTCTACATCTTAACACAGCCACCAAGGAAGGACAGAACTGCAGGCGAGTGTCGCCACATCCTCGAGCACTAGAACATTCCTTTTATATAAACCATTTCAGAAGACAGAAGGTGACGGAGAACAGGCAAACAGAAAGAGAGATCACAGACCAATGTAATTTACTACACTAACAGATTAAAGGTGGGGAAAGCTTACGGTTATCTTAAAAGCTTTTGCTTGCGTCACAAAAAGCTTTACTAAGCTGGACACTTCCTCACCGATAAACAGTGTCCCACAGAAATCTATGGCAAATACATCGCTCTTGATGGAAGCGAGTCCTGGGAGGATGTCCCAGGCAGTCCAGCGGTTAGGCTCCGTACTTCCACTGCGGGGGGCCCAGGGTCGATCCCTGGTTGGGTACTAAGATCCAGAATGCCACAGCAAGGCCAAAAAGAAAAAAAAAGCATCCTGGCAAAAAGCAGAAACCAGTTTCCGTGTCCAGACTGCCACGGTGTCCTGGAGTTCCAGCCAAGCCAGGAGCCGGGAGCTGGCAGAAAGGAGCCACACAACAGACAATAGAAATGGCTATATTGAAAAAAGCCCGTGAGAAGCACCAGGAGAACCACCAGAACTGGGTTAGGCAAGGCGGCCACGTACAAACTCCACAGAGCGGCACTTCCCTGGTGGTCCAGTGGTTAAGACCCTGTACTTCTACTCTGGGGGATTCAATCCCTTGTTGGGAACTAAGATCCCACATGCCACGCAGGGCATGGAAAAAAAGAGAGAGAGAGAAAACAACAGCAAGCTCCACACAGCAAAATAAACAGTATTCCTGGACCCCAGGGTTTTAAGAGGGGCAGAGAGTCCTCACTTAAGCTGGGAAGAAAATTTTTGCGTATGAAAACATCTACATGTACTGAGTGTTCAACATCCACCTTCCCAGCTGGTGACAGGCACTCACGCATCTGACTTCATGTCCCCAGCAGCAGGCTGGGGCTATGATCAGCTCCACATCCTTGCTGAGGCAGGACCAGCATCATTTGCCCAAAGCTTCACAACCTGCCAGCAGCAGAGGTGGGGTTGCAGGCTGCTCCATCTGCCACAGGGGCTGGTGCTCTTAACCACAGCACTGCCTCTACTAAGGAAAGACTGACCCTCGGGACAGGAAAGCCACCGGGCAGCAGAAGAGAGCCAGGGCTGGGGTCCCCACAGACTGAATCAAGAGGAGGAAGCAAGAACCACAGCCAGAGCATCCCAGGAAGCCTCCGGAGAGCATCTCTGCTCAGGGGCATCAGGTGAGCAGGCTTCGAAGTCAGGTGGAAGGGGAGCAGCCATTCTGAGCTGAGGGTGCCACGAGAAGAGCCCAGGGCAGGGGGAGCCAGCCCAGGGAAGGGAAAGAATTTCTGGAAAGTCTGGGGCCAGGGAGGAGCAGAATGGGGTCAGACAGGAGCCATGGAAGGCGGCAGAAATTTCTCCATGACACCTAGCATCCTTCTGGTGGACCAGCCCACACAGGTAGAAGGACCAGAGAGCAGTGACCTGGGGCTCAGACATCACAGAAGTGACCCTTGGTCACAGGGAGAGGGAGCAGGCAGCAAAGACAACAAGTGCTTCAGAAACAGGGCACCGTGGAAAGACTCAGGGACCCCATGACATGGTGGTGGGCTTCCCTGGGTCGAGCTGGGATCTCTGAGCATCAGAAACCAGCTGTTGGCCTATTCTGGTCCAGGAGAGGGCTGCTCAGTCGTGACTGCTCTCATATCACAATGAAACAAACACACCTGTGATCGTGCACCTGACCTGATACAGCGCTTAGCAACCTACCCAGCACTGTAACCAACAGCCAGGCCAGTGCTGGATCACAGGGACAGCCACCCAGCGTGAGGAAAACAGCTCTCCTATTTATGTTCACGCACGTATGTGTGTGCACAGGTACACACATACACACACGCAGCAACCTGGAAGCATTCTGTAAGAGGGCGGGCTACAAGCTACTGGCCTGGCTCTTGGATGTGTGGATATCAAAGGCTGGACTACCCCAGCGTCTCTGAAAAAGCCACCCATTCAAAGGTAAACAGTGACACAAAGGAAAAACCAAATGTCAACACACACAGGACCTGGAGGTCTTGGTGAGGCTGGAAGGTTGGGGACCTGAAGAACAAGCACCCCATCCACCGGGAGATGTCCCTGAGCCCACTGGGGGCGGGGGTTATCCAAGCAGAGAGGGTGGGGGAAGTGGAAGGAATGGGAGGAAGGGTGAGGTGATGGGCAGGAGTAGGGCAGACCAGAGCCAAGGGGTGCCAAGGGAAGTGAGAAAAGGCCCCCAGCATCCTCGAGCAAAAGCGGCATCTGCACCCTGCCCTGGAACAGCCCATGCAGACAGGCACATGGCCTGGCAACAGAGGGGGGGGGGTCCTGTTATCACCAGCCTGGCTAGGTGAGGAGGATTCTAGCCACAGGACTAGAACCTACTTCACAGTCATTAATGATGTAACCCCATCACAAAAAAAAAGTTAAAAATCAGGATTTGCAAGAGAGCGGCAATTTTTCCTTTATTATAGGGATTTGCAGTGATCTGCAACAGAAAATGAGTCAAAGTAGGAAAGACATTTGTACTTCACTGCAAATTTCAGAAATGAACCCTTTACTGAAACTGGAGGACCATCTAAAAATGGTGATGCCGAAAATTGAGAACAGTAGCCTCTTTTTTGTTTATTTGGCCACGCTGGGTCTTAGTTAAGGCACGCAGGATCTTTAGTTGCAGCATGTGGGGTCTAGTTTCCTGGCCAAGGATCAAACCCGGGCCCTCTGCACTGGGAACACAGTCTTAGCCACTGGACCACCAGGGAAGCCCCCAGGAGCCTCTTTTTTAAGTAGAGATTGGCACACCGCTGAAGAGGACCGTCGCAGGCCCACAGGACTCCTCTTTCCCACCCCAGGCCCCACCTCATCATTAACTCTCAGTGCTTTCCTGCAGGTTTTAGCTACTGGAAGAGAACAGAAAAGATACCTGGGGCTCTGGGGTCACTGCTTTCTACCAGGTCCTTGCTGTGTTTAGTTGCCCAGTCATGTCTGACTCTTTGCAACCCCATGGACTGTAGCCAACCAGGCTCCTCTGTCCATGGGGATTCTCCAGGCAAGAATACTGGAGTGGGTCTCCACACCCTCCTCCAAGGGATCACCCCAACCCAGCCAGGGATCGAACCCAGGTCTCCCGCCTTGCAGGCAGATCCTTTACTGCCTGAGCCACCAAGGAAGCCCATGGGTATTGATGCCCACATGAGCAAGTGCTGTGGTCCAGGTTACTTGGAGCAGGGCTTCCCGGACACAGGGCTCAACCTTGGGAGCTGACAGGTGATACCAGCAGCCTGGGGGCCCTGAAGTCACCAGGCTGATACATGAACTGTCAGCTGCTCAACACTCACTTCCGAAGACTGTGCGCATGACCGTCTGCCTCTGGCTCTACACCAGAGGCTCAGCAAAATGAGGACCACCTTCCAGAACTCAGGGCAAAGTGAAGCATCTTAGTAGGAAGATGTTTGGCCCTGTCATCTTCTGATGAAACGGAGGGCTCTCCCTAGACTCAGGCCATCGCGTGGCAAAGACTTCCCTGAATCAAATGTGCTGCAGGTTGAGGTCAGAGCAGAGCCACGCTGCCATCTAGTGTGCACGTGCGTCTGATGACAGCCACCACGTCAGAAAACCTGAACCAGCCTCAACCCAGGGAAGGAATGCCTGGGACGCCCTCCAGTGGTACCCACAGGCTGTGTCCTCTACACTCCAGGACCTCGGACCAGAGTCGGCCGGAGGGGCCTGTGGTGGTGACATTCCGCACAGGACAGACTAATGAGGACAGTCACAGGGTCAGGGCCAGCTGCTGATGCTACAAACAAGTGGGAGGTAACCTGTCCCCTAATGCCGCTCTGCCCTGCATCTGGTGGCTCAGACCCAACACCAGAGGCCAACTCAGGACCTCTGCTCTCTGAAGCTTGTGATGCTCTCAGGCACGAGCTTCAGTCAGTCTCTAGAAGGCCACAGCCACATCCTCCTGCCACACGGAGCTCTTCCAACATCTTTGCAACTGCTTACAAGTTCCAGTTCACTCAAAACACCCACCCCTCTGGACTTCCCTAAAGGTCCAGTGCCTAGGATCCTGCGCTCACAATGCAGGGGGCCTGGGTTCAATCCCTGGTCAGGGAACCAGATCCCACATCAGGAACGTCTGACATTTACTAAGCTCAGGGGTGGGTTAAGCACTGTCCCAATCCTAGACGGGCGTCACTGCTGCTGTCCTCACAAGCCCCCTGCAGTGTGTCCCCAGGATTGGGAGCCCAGAAGCAGCACAGCCCGATTCAAACCCGGGCAGGAGCCTGCCTGCTGGCAGCCTCCATGCTACATGCCTTCTCCAACCCCGAGGCATCGTCACCACTTCTGGACAACACAGCTCAAGGGCTTCTAAGGGATCCAAGGACACTAGTGCCCAGGGACTGGCTCCCACAAGGATGATCCCAGTCTCAAGCTCACAAGGCCTCAAAGAGGGCCTTGGGGATCGAGAGGTCACCCCAGAGCTTCAATCTCAAGTCGGTCCTGGCGGGAGGCGATCTAGCAGAGGCCCAGCAAAGCCCCAGGAGGCATGATCACGGCCACCAGCGATGAAGGCCAGGATGACCACCCTCTCCCTGAACTTGGCAGGGCTCGGTCCTCACCCCATGGGGCCAGGACTAGCCTTGGCCAATCACTTGACTGCTCCAGGCCTCCATGTTACAGAGGCATGTCTGTCCCTCCTCTGCATGGTGCAGGGGAAAATAAGAAATATCTTGAAATCTTTTCCAGAAGAGCAAGCCTCAGGACAGTCACTGGTGTCAAGCTCACACCCAAAAAGCCCGGCCTGTGGACCAGGCACTTGAGTCACAGAGCGAGGCTGGAAAAGCGCCATCTGTAGTCCAAGTATATCAACCCTCCCATGCCAATCACAGGCCCACACGGTCTACACTTGCTTCATGAGACTCTCTTTCCACTGCCCCTGCCTCACACATGAGGATTAACATCACCCAGGGATGCATGGCCAGCAAAGCCAAGCCAGCCCTTAGCCCCTGGGCTGCGCTGACAGATGCCCAGGGCTGAGGCCACACCCAGGGCAAAAGAGAGCAGTCTGGGAAGATGCCCACTATGTCCTCTAACAGGGGACTGTCCTTGTGGCTCCTGAGGGTCCCTTAGCTCCAAGGCTCTGCAACCAGGAGAGGCCCCTGATCGGGAAGGGGCAAGTTCCAGGAAGTCCTGCTCTACTGTTTCTTCCTTCCCCATGTGGGGCTCAGCTTCCTGCCCCTGCCTGGGTCACTCTACAGCTGGTGCACCCTGGTCCCTGGTACCCTCCAGGTTTAAGGGAATAAAAAGGCTCAACCCGCTCCCACATAAGGTGCAAAGCTCAGACCCAAAGTAAAAGATAAGGACTTCCCTGGTGGTCCAGGGGTTAAGAATCCATCTTGTAACGCAGGGGACACCGAATTGTTCCCTGGTCTGGGAAAATCCCTCACACCACAGAGCAACAAAACCCGTGTTCCCCAACTATTGAGCCTGGGCACCTAGAGCCCTGCTCCACCACAAGAGAAGCCACCGAAATGAGAAGCCTGCTCACAGCAACAGCGAGTAGCCCCCACTCACTGCAACTAGAGAAAGCCCTCACGCAGCAATAAAGACCCAGCACAGTCAAACACAAATAAATAATTTAAAAAATACTTTTAAAAAAGTAAGAGATCAGAAATGGCAATGCTGGAGGCCTCGGGGGGGAACTTCTGTGAGCAAATCTGGAAAACAGTTGGCAGAAGATAAACATCAGAAAACTTCATGTGGGCATGAAGTCACCAGAGCACTGGTCGGGCATTTCTTGCTGGATGCTCAGAACACTGCCCATCACACGTAACACACACTAATGTAGCCAATACACATGGCTGGACGTGAGGAGTATTAAAGAAACGAAGGAACAATCATTTACTTGTAGACTTAAAAGAAGATTCGGCTCTGGACTCTCCTGATGGCCCAGTGGTTAAGACTCCACCTGCTAATGCAGGGGCCACAGGTTCAATCCCTGGTGCAGGAAGATCCCTCATGCTGTGGAGCAACTTAGCTCATGCACCTCAGCTACTGAGCCCACATGCCCTAGAGCCCCTCCTCGGCAACAAGAGAAGCCACTGCAATGAGAAGCCTGTGCACTGCCAAGAGAGTAGCAGCCCCTGCTCGCCACAACCAGAGAAAGCTCCAGAGCAGCAGCGCAGCCAAAAGTGAGTGAATTAATTGACTTAAAAAAATATTTAGCTCCTTCTGGCACCTTCTCTCCCACAGATCACAAGTCACTGGCTGGGGAGACGGGAGGTCATAGTGAAGCCGTTTTCCTCCCCATCTTGCTGGTCCCACCCTGCAGCTGCCCGCACCCTGACCCGAGATATCAGGCAGAAATCACAGGGAATGCTCCCCTGCAGGGACAGCACACCCAGGGCACTTGAGGGGACCCCGACTCACATTCACGCCAAAGTCTGGGGACGTGGAGCTCCAGATGGCCCCAATGCTCGCAGCCGCCAGCATGGCCTCCACGGCGTGTGCGCTGTTGGGCAAGTAGCCTGTGGAGAGGACACAGGGAGAACACTTGGTCAGGGTGTGAGGGTGCAGAAGACTTCCAAAAGCACCTCCTAGAGCCAGGGCGGGAGTGGGGAGAGGGGCTGGCCATGAACAGCTCACAGAGTCAGGCCAGGTCCACCCCACCCGCCTGGATAGCTCCTGCTCAAATGCTGCAATCTCCTGCTGCCAGCCTGACCGCGTTCTGCCATCACCCCCTCCAACCCACTCCAATCAGTGACCCCTGCACGATCCAGTCTGGCCTCTTTTCCCTCTGCTCTGGCTCTCACTCTGGGCTCAGTCACAATAGCCTGCCTTCAGTTCTTCAGATGTTTGAAGCTCCTGCTGCCTCAGGGCCTTTGCACAGGCTGCATGAGCTGTCTGGACACTCCCCCTCACACCAGCCTTCCCTACTGGGCTCACATTCATCCTTCAGTGCTGAATGCAAACGAAACTCCCTCAGGGAAGCCTTCTCCAAGGGCACTCCATGAACTCAGGTGCCCTGGCCAGTCACCCACAAAGCATGCCATATTTCTCCCTCACCAGATTTATCATAATAATCACCTAAGGAAAATCATAACTGGCAACTTATAACTGGTTCTCTTACGAGGGCTGGGACTTTGACTGTCTTGTTCTCTGCTTTACCAAATGCCTTTTGTCACACCCTGAAGATCAAGGCCCTCTGTTTGGCTGGTGGGTGGATGTTTGGATTGAGGGAGGAGAGGAGAGGCTGTAGGGGAATGAAGACAGAGCAGAGACAAATACAAGCCTGAAAGGGGCTCAGGCCCGTCTTCAAGCAGGAGGCTGGGCTTCTACAGTAACAGAGGCAGAGAATCTTTATAGTCAAAGAGACTATGATCAATTAAACAGATTGCCTTAAATGCTCGAGGAAAGAATCTGTGCACAGGCACCCAGGAGCAGAAGGGCCAGGGCTTCCCCTGAGCACAGCTCCCTGGTTACACAAAACCCCTCTCTGCTTCAGCACCCAGGGCCTGGACAGCTCTCCTCCTGCTCCTCCTCCCGCAGCTCTGAACTGCCTACTTCACAACAGCCATGGGTACTTCCATTTCTATGGGTTCACCGCATCTCTCCGGCTGGGAATCCCGAGGACAGGGGTCCTACATCGCTCACTGAGCACCCAGGCTCCTCCCAGTCCTGGCACATGGCAGGCCCATTGACAGACATCTGCTGCTGAGGCAAGAGTCGGCTGTGAGTGTAACTGAAATGTCTACACCATGCCATTACCTGAGGCGGGGCAAGACCCACCACGCAGGGAGGCTGTGTGACCCTGCTGGCTCTGACACACGGCCAGGAGACGCCCAATTCACAGATGAGGCAGAGTCGTGGGCAGCTCTAACTTCAGCCTCAAAGCTCTCCAAGCACCTCCCCATTCAAGCCCCTCTGTACTGGTTTCCTCACACTCGATTCTGGGAAGCACAGTCCCCAGTCCTAGTAACTGTCATCAGGTCAAATAAGTACTCTGGCTGCGACACTCAAGAAGCTGCGGGTGGGTGGGGGGTGGATCACCCAGGACCAGCCTGATGCTGAGGAGTCAAGAGCATGGGAGCAGGCGTCCCCCAGAAAAGCATGGCCAAGAGGTGCCCCCTGTTTTCTGTTTCTCCTTCTCAGAAGTGTTTGCTTCAAAGGGAGATTTTTTAAAATAAAAATAGGAGGGAAGAAAAATTACTGGAGGGTAGAAGAACCTCCTGAGTTCCTTTTCTAGGCAGATTAAATTGGACCAAGGAAAACCCAAGATATTGTGGTTTCAACCACAACAATGCCTGCTCTGACCCAGTACTCTCACGCAGTCACCCAATAAATACTCGTTCTACACCTACTGTGTGCCAGGTCCCTCATGGACTGAGGTGGGGCCGGGAACAGAAGACAAAGCCCCGTCCTCTGGTCCTGGAGGACAGACACACAGACATGCACACGCACACACACACAAATAATCCTGTGATTTCAGGGAGCCGGTAAGGTGACAAATTAAATAAAGTGAGGTGCAGAGAGAGTGGCAATGGATTTCTGATTAGGACGGCGGGGCTGGCCTCTAGGCAGAGACCTCAGTGAACCAGGGCAAACCCTTGGATCTACAGGGCAACATCCCATCCAGGACAGCAACGCAGCAGTCACGGCCCTTCCCACGAACTCCTTTCCAGTCCACTAACACTCAGTCAGCGCTCACCCCACACCCAGCTCCGCCAACCGAGAAGGAGTCTCAGGGTCCAAGCCCTTTCACACAGCCCACCCTGGGGTAAGGCTGCCCTCTCCACAAACAGGCCTGAGCGCCAACGTTCAGTGAGGCCCCTGGGAGAGGGGGGACGGGTAATGGTTATACCAACATGCCCAGAGGCTTCTCCTGCTGATGCTCTGGCCTGTGGTCCTGATCCCATGACCCCTGAGGGCGGAGAGGGCAGCCTCACAGCTGGACCCCCCAGGCCTCGTGGACTTGAGAGCCAAACAGAGGAGACCAATGATCAAATCATCACAAAAACCAAAGAGAAAATTACTTGAGTTGGCCCAAAAGTTCGTTCGGGTTTTTCTGTAAGCTGTTTGGCCAACCCAATACCACCAACACATTCTCTGAAGACAGGGGATGAGATGCCAACAGAGTCCAACGGGGGCAACCAGGGGGCTTCCCTGAATGACACTATTTGTGGGTAAAGCTGCAGGCCAATGGGAGGAGGCCGGCTCCCCACAAAGGATCCGCCAGATTCTTAGGAGGAGAGCAGTCAGGGAGGGACTGAGGAAAGGGGAGGTGTGAGGAGGCAGGGAAGAAAGCAAGAACACAAGGCCTGTGCAGACCTGGCCCTGGGGGGCAGCAGGAGCTAGTGAGCTTCTGAGCAGGGGACGGACACCCTCGATGCCACGGGGGTTGGTGCCTTGAGCAAAGCCTTGTGGCCAGAGGACAGAGAAGCTCTCTCTTTTGGTTTAAGAACGAGATCTGATGTCTGATCCTGAAAGGAATGACTTAAGCGCTGACCCCAGCATCACAGCAAAAAGCACACAGAACCCCAGCTGGATGTGGACTGGAAATTGTCCCTGGACGCGTCCTCGCTACTGGCCCCACACGGGCTGCTGGAGGATGGGCAGGACCAAGAAGGCACACCTGACTTCTCCACCCACGAGCCACTCTGCACAACCAGTCAGGTCAGTCTCTCTGCCGCCCTGTTCAAAGATGAAGAAACTCGAGGTTCAGGGGAGGAGGAAATTCTCGTTCAAGCCCGCAGGCCCAAAGGCAGCACCAAGTACAGAAAGCAGGACTGTACCACCTGACTCCAGGAAGCCTGGTACCCTCGAAGCTGCTAAACAAATTCTCACCAGGAAGGACGACGTGGGAGAAGCCAGGCTAAGTGAGGAAACCCTGGTGGGGATCCCGAGGGACAGGGTGGCCACCAGCCTGGCATGGGGAAGCTGGGGCCCAGGGCCCCTGCTCCTATGCTGTAGCGCCAAACAGTTACAATCGATCGTTTAACAGATCTGTGATGAGGTGTCCTGGCCATGAAATTTCATGCCTCACTACTAAGTAGCTCAGGGAATTCCATGGTGGTCTAGTGGTTAGGACTCCACTCTTTTGCTGCTGGGGGCCCAAGTTCAAGCTCTGGTCAGGGATCTAAGAACCCACAAATAGCATGGTCCCCCAAAAAAAAAAATAAGTCCTTATTTAAAATAATCTCCAGAGGCCAGGTATTTTCACATACTTTATGTAACAACCTTGTGAACTGAAGTTGTCTGCATGCATATATGCTCAGTCACTTCAGCTGTGTCCAACTGAAGCAACCCGAATGGACTATAGCCCTCCAGGCCCCTCTGTCCATGGGATTCTCCAGGCAAGAATACTGGAGTGGGTTGCCTTCTCCCAGGGATTAAACCCGAGTCTCTTGCATTTCCTAAAATGGCAGACGAGTTCTTTACTGTCAGCACCACCTGGGAAGTCGTCTCATTTAAATCAACAGCCAGTTTTTTCTAATGAAATTCTTTCCACATTTAAAAAAAAATGAATTGGTAAATTCGCTCCCCTGGACCTCAGTTTTTCATCTGGGAAATGAGCAGGTTGGCGGCACTACCCCTAACATCTGTGCGGCAGAGGAAATCAGTCAGTTTGAGCCTCCCCTGATAAAACTCCCTCTGCTGCATTTTCGGGATCAGTCTACACTCATGTCAGCACAAGCTGATGGAAATCACAGAATGGAAACTACCCTAAGAAATTCCTCTGGAAAGCACTGCACTGGAGGTGGGCAGACCCAGAAAATGCAGCAGCCAGCTTTTTCCGGCCTTGGAAGAGCCAGTGGTAAAGAACCCAACTGCCAGTTCAGGAGACACAGGAGACTCGGGTTCGATCCCTGAGTCAGGAAGGTCCCCTGGAGAAGGAAATGGCAACCCATTCCAATATTTCTGCCTGGAGAATCCCATGGACAGAGGAGCCTGGCGGTCACAGAGAGTCAGACACAACTGAGCATGCACACAACTGATGAACACTCTTGCTTGTGTTTAATTTAAGGACTACGTTTTGGAACTTCCCTGGCAGTCCAGTGGCTAAGACTCAGTGGTTCAATCCCCAGTTAGGGAACTAGATTCCACATGCCACAACTAAGCGTTTATATGCCACAACTAAAGATCCTATGCATCACAACTAAGAGTGGGCACAGTCACATAAATAAATTTTTTTAAAAAAGGACCATGTTTCATTAAAAAAAAAAAAATACACATCTGTGAACACGGGCTCCCACTTAGCATGAAAACAAGCTCCCGCTGGGGCTGGGAGCCGAGGACCCTCACAGCCCAGCTCACTCCCACCAGGCCGTACTTTCAGGGATCGTCCTTCCTGGTCTCGTTTGTGCAGCACGCACACACACAAGGCCACAGGCAACCCGACCCAACTCCACCTCGTTTCTTCCCAGCCACTCCCCTGTTTCCACAGTGACAGGAGCCAGAGGTACCCACCAACGACCCGGTCTCCTCTCCTCACGCCCATTTTCCTCATCGCTGCTGCAAACAAAGCCACCTGTTGCCGCAACTCTTCAAAAGTCATCTTCACGATCTCCTCCTTGCCTTCCCCTGGAAAGAGCAAAGGGACAGGTCATCCATGGACTGTCCGAAAAAGAGAGGCTCTGGTCATCGAAAAGACACATGTAACCCCAATGTGCATAGCAGCACCGTTTACAATAGCCAGGACATGGAAGCAAGCTAGACATCCATCGCTTCATGAATGTAGAAAGAAGATGTGGTACACATATACAATGAAATAGCACTCTGCCATAAAAAAGAACAAATCTGAGTCAGTTCCAGTGAGGTGGATGAACCTAGAGCCTGTTATCCATTGTGAAATAAGTCAGGAAAAGAAAAACAAATATACTATATTAATACATATACATGGATCCTACAAAAATGATATGGATGAACCTATTGGCAGGGAAGGAAAGGCGATGCAGGTGTAGAGAATGGACTTGTGGACACAGTGGGGAAGGGAGAGAGTGAGGCGAATGGAGAAGGTAGCATCAACATACATACGCTATCAGGTGTAAGGTGGACAGCTGGTGAGAAGTTACTGTGTAGCACAGGGAGGCCAGTCTGGCACTGTGATGACCTGGAGGAATGGGCTGGGGGGACGGGAGCGAGGCGAGGAAGGAAGGGGATCTATGTATAATCATGGCTGATGTGTGTTGTCGTATTGCAGAAACCAACACAATCTGGTTAAAAAAATTGTTTTTAATTAAGAAAAAAAAGATTCTGGGGAATTCCCTGGTGGTCCTGTGGTTCGAGCTCCATGCTTCCACTGCAGGGGGCTTGGGTCTGGTTAGGGAACTACGATGCCACACTCCACACAACCAAAATACAAAACAGATTTTTCAAAAAAAAAAGAGATTCTGAGTCACAGACATGGATGAAACTCACACCTGTACAAATACAGGTTAGAAAACATGCCTGGGAGACGTCACACAGATGCAGTGAATTCAAAACAAGATATAGGTTTACCCAATGTTACGGAATAGAAAGGCTGTGGGAAAGGGCACCTCTGAGACACACACTAAGAATCTGCCATTAAAAAATTTCTTTTTTTACTGTTGGCAATGCTTTTATAAAGTGAAGAATTCTTTGATTTGGTTGTGATTTTTTTTTAATATATATAACTTTCCAAGGGCTGGGGAAGGAAAAGGGGAAATCAATGTTTAGTAGGTACAGAGTCTCAGTGAAAAAGTTCCAGAGGTCTGCTGCACGGCAATGTGAATACACTTAACACTGCTGAAGTGGACACTCAAAAAATGGTTAAGGTGGTAAAGTTACCATCACACACGTACACACACACAAAACCCAAAGGTGCCAAGATATTGTTTGGAAATAAGATATCAGATTCGGAATGCTTCAGAACCAGGACTTCCCTGGCGGCCCAGTGGTTAGAACTCCATGCTGCCAGTGCAGAGGGCCAGGGTTCGATCCCTGGTCCAGGAACTAAGATCTCTAATGCCACCTGGTACAGCCAAAAAATTAAAACAAACAAAAAGTACACACTAAGAGAAGAAAACCCGAGCAGTTGCTGGGACTCACGTGCGACATAAAGGGCCACTCTGTCATTCTCTTTGTGCTGCAAGAGGTTTTCTGCGTAGTTGAGGCGACTGCCTTCGAACCATTCAGGCACGTCAGCGATCCCTTTGGATGTGTCCACGACCTACAGGGACAACAGCAAACCAAGACACACATGCAGGAGAGGGTAACACCAAGGATGCATACGAGTGACTCTTCATCTCAGGAAGCCAGCTAACCAACCAGCCCAAAGCAACACTAGATCGTTTTATAGACTGAACGCTGACCTGGCCCAAAGGCTGGAAACTGAAAATAGAAATGAATGCAGCACTGTGTACCTGACAGTTGCTGAGAGATCTTAAGCATTCTCACCAGGAAAAAAAGGTAAAGGGAACTGTGTGACGCGATGGCTGTGACAATTATCTTGGAAATCATTCCACAAGGGGTGTGTGTGTATATGTGTGTGTGTGTGTGTGTATATATATATATATATATAAAGTCATCACGTCTACACCTGAAATACGTAATTATATATAGCAATTATTCCTCACTAATGCTAACAAAATTAACACCAAGGGAAAACACTATAGCCACTAATTTACTCTGTCAATAATTATTAAGCCCCTACTTTATGATGCTGATGAGAGAAAGTAAATAAGACAGACATGGCAGCTGCCCAGTGTTTCAGGTGTAACCAGGAGCACAGACACCAGGGGGTCAAAGTGCAGGGCCTACCTGACCCTCCCACCACAGCTTTCAGAAAGCAGGATCCCTGCCTCCATCCTTAGGGACTAGAACCTTGGTTTTCTTCCCCAAGTGCCTACAGATGAACCTTTCAGAATGGCTCACCTCACACTCAAACCAACAATACAACAAATGATTCTTTGAAAAACAGAGTTCCTAGTCCCTGGATATTTACTGAGGATAAAGATCTGGGAAAAAGAAATCTCTAAAATCGAGGTTAGGGACTTCCCTGGTGGTCCAGTGGTTAAGATTCTGAGCTTCCTCTGCAGGGGGCACAGGTTCAATCCCTGGTCAGGGAACTAAGATCCCACATGCTGCACCACCAAAAATAAAATAAAATCCAGTTTAACAACAAAACTGATAGTTTAAAAAACAATTATGTGAAACATTACTTTGCTGACAAAGGTCTGTCTAGATAAAGTGATGGTTTTTCCAACAGTCATATATGGATGTGAGAGTTGGACCATAAAGAAAGCTGAGTGCCAAAGAATTGATGCTTTCGAACTGTGGTTTAGAGAAGACTCTTGAGAGTCCCTTAGACTGCAAGGAGATCAAACCAGTCTATCCTAAAGGAAATCAGTCCTGAATATTCATTGGAAGTACTGATGCTGAAGCTGAAGCTCCAATACTTTGGCTACCTGATGCCAAGAACTGACTCATTGGGAAAGACCCTGATGCTGGGAAAGTTTGAGAGCAGGAGGAGAAGGGGATGACTGAGAATGAGATGGCTGGATGGCATCACTGACTCAATGGACATAAGTTTGAGCAAGCTTCAGGAGATGGTGATGGACAGGGAAGCCTGGCATGCTGCGGTCCATGGGGTTGCAAGAGTCGGACATGACTGAGCAACTGATCTGAACTGACAAATATAACAAACATGACATTCAGTAACTGTTAAATTTAATACATGTAAAAACAGAACTATATTTGAAAAGAATTTGTAGGTTAGATTTTTCTCACTTTGAGAGGATTCCTAATTATTCATGAATCACATAATTCTAGTCAATCACAAGTAAATATTATAATAACTATAAAAAACAATTATGAGTGCAGCATCACTAAATGTATACTTTAAAATGCATAAACCGGTAAATTTTGTGTTATGTGTATTTTACCACAACTCTAACAATTCTTAATAAAATAAAAACAAAGCGATGCCCTACTCTTAGGATCACTCAGAGTACCAAGACAGGGTCTGGGATCCATGCTTACTGGAGGACTCCAAGTCTGCAGAGTACCCATGAGGTCCTTGACCCCAAAACAATCTCCCAACAATTCTCTGAAGCAATCACTTTTTCCTGCTGTTGTGAGGATTTAAAATAAGATAGGATTTAGTCTCCCCACAAATTAACACTTCATTGTGAATCATAACCACGAGCCCTCCAAATTAATGATTTTGCAACATAACCACAAAAAGAACATATAAGCGAAATCTCTACTTACTTCATCATACATGCGTGAGAAGACAATTCCACTGAATTTCCAAAATTCTGCCCAGAAGTCTGAATATGACTCAACTGACCAATGATATAGGTCATCATAATTTTCTGGAAAAAAAAAAGACATATAGCTCAGATAAATCTTAGGAGGAAACTTAGTCCAATGATAAGATGGAGTTACATGTGTCTGAAGGCTTCACAGGCATCTGATGAGAAAGGATCTTGGGAGAGCAGGGCACCTTAGTCTTTGTTGAAGCAAACCCACCACTGCCTGTCCCCAAAAGGAACCAAAGCAGCTGATTTTTTATCTTAGCCAGCGTGCCTGAGACCACGGACTCTGGACCCAGAAGGCCTGGGTTCAAATCCCAACTTGACCATTTGTTAGCTGTGAGGCTTCAGGCAAGCTTTGTAAGTGCTATGTCTCTGTTTCCCCATCTGCGAAATGGAAATGATTAATAACAACCTGCTTCACAGGGCAAATATGAGGATTTCAATGAGCCCAGGTATAAAATGCTTAGGGGCTTCTCAGGTGGTGCTAGTGGTAAAGAATCCACCTGCCAATGCTGGAGATGCACATTTGATCCCTGGGTGGGGAAGACTCACTCCCTGGAAGAGGGCATGGCAACATACTCCAGTACTCCTGCCTGGAGAATCCCTTGGATAGAGGAAGCTGGCAACCTACAGTCCATAGAGTCATAAAGAATCGGACACAACTAAAGTGACTTAGCACATTAGTATACCACACAAACTCCAAAAACCTATTTCAATAGATTTAAAAATTCAGTCCCGAACTGGAAGCTTGCCAATGACTCTTTATGTCAAGACAATACTATGGGGATTTTTTTGTATTATTTACTTATTTTGGTTTCTGAGTAAGCTCTACATTCACAGGATTCAAAATTACAAAGTAAATAAAAGATTACATGGTTAAAGAAAAAAAAAAGCCTCCCTCTCTCTAATCCCCACAATCCTCTAACTTTTCTTGCCCAGAGGTAACCAGTGAAAGAGATTTTTTGTGTGTGTGACTTTGCAGATTTTATGTGTCAGCAAATACATCCCTCTGCCTCGCACTTTTACACAAATGGAGGCACGTTCTTCTCAGCAGGTTCTAATCCTGGGCCCATAGGCAAGTCCTGTCCCCTCTTTGGGCCTTTTTAATCTCAGTATGTTTTCAACAGGACTTAAAATTCATCCACAGGTGCCCCCAGGGATGGTAACAGCAGGAAGCTGACCAACAGGTCGAGTTCTCTCACTGCCTCACTCAACTACAGTTTTCATCCCCCTCACTGGGGCTGTATCCAGAAGATGAGACATAGTGATCCCTGCCCTTAGCAGTGTCCCTCCTCCATGTGGCATCCAGTAAATTTTTTTTTAAAGAGTTCTCTTTTTTTGTGGCTGCACAGGACCTTAGTTATGGCATATGGGATCTAGTAGCCTGACCAGGGATCGAACCTGAGTCCCCTGCATTGGAAGCTCAGTCCTAGTCACTGAACCACCAGGGAAGCCCCAGCATCCAGTAACTGTCCTCAGTCATAATGGACATGGGAACCAGAGGAAGAGAGCAATCGCTGAGAGCCAGAGTGGCAGGGGCAGGGGGCTAGGAACAGGGAGGAAGCCAAGAGCCCAGCCCATGGGGCATCTCTGGCAGCAGAGATCGGGACAAAGTGGGAAGAGTCAGCACAGCTGTGATGAGGGGAAGGGGGGCCTTAGAGCTCCGAGTTCAAGAAAGAGAAGCTGGTGTCCCAGCAATCATGCCTGCCCCTCCTCCAAACCCCACAAGAGAACCTCCCCTGAGCCCTGCCCTCAAGCCAGGAGCCACAGCCCAGGTCGACCTAGTTCACAGGGAAAGAAGCCAGGGATGGTGCATCTGGAAGCCTGGAGCCAGCCCTGATTCTCGACATGGTGCTTGGGCACCTCAGGCAGGCCACACTGTCTCTCTGGGACTGTTTCTCTCGAGTTTCATCTGGAAACTGGCTGGAGACAGCCACGGGTCCTCCCATGACAGGGCAGAGTTAACCTGCCCCCCAGGGCCAGGCTGGATGACTGGCATTCAAACCTCAGCTCTTGTCACTTACTAGACAGCAACCTTGGGCTGGTTGCTCAAGGTTGAGGCTCTCCAAGCCTCAGCATCCTCACCTGTGACACGGGGACAACTGCAGAGGCTCTACTGCTAGAGAAGCAGCAGACACTGCTCAGACACTGGCTTCAGGGCAGACCATTCAGGTGTAGGTCCTGCCACTTCTAAAGTGGCTGATGTCACCCAAGTCATTTATCTTCTCTGGGCCTCCATCTCTTCTTCCGTAAAAGATAATGATACTCATCATGGGGGTCACTACAAGGACTGTGTGAGTCAAAGCACAGAAAGCACTAAGAACAGGGCTTGCCAGAGAGGAGGGCCCAAACCTGTTACCCTGATCATCACTTGTGATACATGACGGGTCTCCTGACAGCACCGCATGAGCTCAGACAAGGAGACAGGGATGAAAAAGCACATGTTAGCAGGAGCCTGCTGCCACGTTCTCCGTCAAGGGAGGCAGTGCCAGGCCCAGGGCGCTTCTCTGGCAGCACAGCCTCTGGAAGGCCTGGAGGAAACTACACTAGACAAACAGGCCCTGCAGGTCCTCCCTCTCCCAGGCTTTTTTTTTTTTTTTAAATCATCTTGGTCCTCACAAATTGCAAAGAGCTCTGGCACCAAACCACCCACCCCATGCCCAGGCTGACACAAGAGATGGAGCCAGAAGTTGAAATTCAGGCCTCCCCTGAAGACCTTGAGAGCCCATCACAAACTGCATCCCCAACAGCACGTAGCAGGGTGGAGGAAGGTAACCAGCCTGCCGACCCAGGAGCTGGAGGTCACAACGGCATCTCAACTGCACAAGGACCCATGGAGAAGTAGGTGGAGTTTGTGCCCAAACAAACTCCCATCGTTTCTCCCATCATCCACAACTCTCCAGTCAAGCAGGGACTCCAGGGCTTCTGTTCGCACACATACACCCCAACCTGGGCTCAGAGGCTGCGATCTGAACACCTGGGTGACCAACCACAGGCATGTCTCATTCAGTCTGCATGATGCTCAGAAAGAAACGAAACCAGCTGATACTAAATCTGGGTTTCCAAATGAAATTCAGAATTTCTGGCTTCTCCCAAGAAGACAGGGCATCTTGATTGTGGGAGCTGGCCAACAGATGTCCCCTCCCTCCCCCCAGCTGAGCCAGGCTGATGCAACGAACCAACCAGCTGTTATAGAAATGACCAAGTGCCTTGTGAGGCTGGGTCAGAGGTCATAAGGACACTGCAGTTCTTGTTGTGCGAGCCAGCCCCTGAAAAGTGTGGCTGCCAGCCCCAGTCCAGCCTTCAGATGAGAGTGGAAGGACGCAGCCTAGGGAGGCCCAGAGCTAGAACTGCCCAGCTAAGCCCCTCACAGAAGCCTGGCCCATGGAAACCGAGAGATACTAAATGTCTACTGTCGTTTTATGTCACTAAGTCCTGGGGTGATTCGCAATGAAGCAACAGGTAGCAGTCACACGACATGGTGACAAACAGCTAAAGCAGGTAACAGCTGCCCCACCCAGCCCTTCACACACATGCGAGAGGCAACTTGATACTGCAGTTCGGGGCACTGACTCCAGCCCCACTGCCCACAGTTGTGAGACCTCAGCCAAGACTCTGAGCTTCCAGTTTCTCAGCTGGGAAACTTGATGAAAGCCCCATCTATCTGGCTAGGTTACTGAGGATTAAATTAGTTAATCCGTGTAAAGTTCCCAAATGAGGCCTGGTGTGTAGGAAAGGCACACTAAACATTAATATTAATGTTATTAATATTTCCTCACCTGCCTGGTCCCTGCAGGCCTCTGAGTTTGTAAGCCCCGCCTGCAGCTTCACCAGCTTCTTCCTCCCAACCTGTGAGAATTCTGACCCACCGACACCTTTCACATCTCAGCTCAAGGTCCTGTCAGCCCCCTTTAGCAGTATCCTAATAGCTCCGGAGCTCAGAAGGTGGGTGGCACACCCCCCGACACCCGTCGCTCAGCACTGCTACCTTTGTGGGAGCCTTCTCCCCACAAGGACACTTGAGCTGTTTGAGAATGGAGACCAAGCCTTCTTTGTGTTGGCCAGTTTCTCCCCAGATGCTGGCATGCAGAGACAAGCTACAGTTTGTGATGTAAAGACACTTGGCCCAGTCCTCCAGAAGAGTGTGTACTGGGTCTTCCCTGGTGGTCCAGTGGCTAAGGCTCCGGGCTCCCAATGCAAGAGGGCAGGGTTCAACCGCTGGTCAGTGGAACTAGCTCCCACATGCTGCAACACAGATCAAAGATCCCATGTGCTGCAACTAAGAGACCTAGCACAGTCAAATAAGTATATATATATACTTTTTTAATGGCTGTGTATAAAAAGCAAAAAGTAATGTGTACTATAAAGCTAGTGGCACTTCCCTAATGACTGAGAGCTGGTACATGTAGTATGCCCCCTGGGGCCTTGCAAACAAGGCCAAGTGTCACAGGCAGATGCGCTGGGCTGGGGCTGCAGGCCACCCCCAAGGTCTATACCCAGAGGACCCCAAGGTCTAGGTGGCTATGCTGTGGATTCCCAGACGAGCTCTGCTGGAAGCTATGACAAGAGCCAACCAACCTACGGTTCTGGTCCTGGAAGAGACTGCATAGTTCCAGGGAGGCCCTGCCCCTCCAAAACACAAGGATAGAATCCTCCTGCTGACGGTGGTCTGGGGAGGGCTGGAGAATGCCCCCCGATTCATCCCACCTCAGGGTTGCAGTAGGGCTGAGCCAGCCTGTGAGGACGCATACCTCGCTCTCTCCCTGCATCCAGAAAAGAGCATTGCTCAGTGCTGTCCACCAGCCTCACACCAGCCACTGCTGATGGCATAGACAACACAAGTTCAAGGGTGCTGTCTTTAGGCAAACAAGAAGGCTCACACATAGGGGATTCCCTGATGGTCCAGTGGGTAGGACTCCATGCTTCCACTGCAGGAGGCACAGGATCAACCCCTGGTCAAGGAATGAAGATCCTGCATGCCTCACAGGCCAGAAAAAAAACAGGCTCACAAGCAAACGAAAAGGCAAGACAGGTTAAAAGTCCAAATTATATGCAATTGGAGAGAGAGGAAAGTAGAAAGTGGTCAAAGAGAATAATCAGAGAAGACAGCATTTGAGCTGGCTCTTAAAGCAAAGCCCAAAATGTCCAGGGCCAGGCCTGTAAAAGGAGAGAAGCAGGGTGGGTTAACTATCAGGAGTAGAAGAAGAGGAAGAAGAGAAAAAAACCAAGGTCTAAAGCACTCCCAGACCAAGAGAGGAGCCCCACTCAGCTCAGATGATGCCACCTGTGGGGACACGAATCCATCATCATGGGCCGGTGGGTTTGCCAAAGAAGCTGGAAATCCTACTTTTCCTATGCAGACTCGCAGGGAGACTGCAACTCAGTGTGAGAAGCCCAAACTAAGTCTGCAGGCTCACCTTGGCCAGCAGGCCATCAGTCCCAGCCTTGAAGGACAGACAGGAGTTGGGCAGGCAGTCTAGGAGCTACTGGTGCCTGCCAGTATCTGCTCAGCCACCCACCCTGGCCAGGTGTGGCAGAGCGCTCAGCCTGATCGCCCTCACGCCCACCCAATGATGTCGGTCCTCTCATTATGCCCATTTTACAGATGAGGAAACCAAGGCTCAGGAGATCCACTGACTTCCCTCTGACCACACAGCTAGTAAGTGGCAGAGCCAGTTCAGAATCCTGGCAGGTGGATGACAGCTCAGCCTCATGTATCTCACAGGACTGCCCTTCGGTGAAATCATTTTGTAAAGTGTCACAGGGAACAGCTGGCAGAAGAAAAAGACACGGAATCAAGACAAGGAAACACAAAAGAAGGATGTGGTTCCACTCCTTGCTCTTGGTGGGAATCAAGTCTGTGCCCCAGGGACTTTCGTGGCGGTCCGGTGGTTGGGACTCTGTGCTCTTACTGCTGAGGGCCCAGGTTCAATCCCTGGTGGGGGAACTAAGATCTCAGAAGCTGTGTGGTGTGACCAAAAAGAAACAATTCTGTCCCGCAATCCAACACACATTAACTTACTAACTATTACCTGAAAAGAAGGCCTAGGGAGTAATAAGCCACATCTGTCTCCAGGGAGCAGGCAGCCAGCCAGAAGGAGGGAGCTGGGTGAGCATGAGAAGGAGTTACCTATGGAAGCTATGACCCCCACCGTGCTGTGGAGGACATGGAAGCTGCCAGGTGGCAGGATGTGCAAATCGACAGTCAACAAGGAAACACTGTGAGTCTCAGAGCCCAGGTGTGACCAACCAGACCTTCACTTCAAGGCTGCTCAGGCAAAGCCCGCAGGCAGCAGGTACTGAAGAGAAGAGAAGCAGGAAGGAGGAAAACCAGCCAGTGTTCAGGGAAGAGGAAACCAGGCTCCCACGGAGATGCGGGGGGCACTGGGGTGGAAAGGGGACCATGCTGGAAGGCAGACGACCCAAGTCTCCATTCCTGTGAGGCTCCCTGAGGACAGTGATGCCACCAACAGAAACACAGGAGTCCCTGTAGCCAGCAGAGGGGCAAGAGGAGGAGGAAAGGGTCACAATGAGATGAAATCAATGAAGGGAGAATGCAGGAAGTAGGTGGACAGGCAGGTAAGCTGGGAAAGCTTCTCACTCAGAAAAGAGCCATCTCACCCAGGTGGCTCCTGAGGACAGGGAGGGAGCTGGAGGGGGTTACTGAGCTAGGTTCAGTTTGGGGCTGGGAGTGTAAACAAGGGGAAGGAATTCCACCCCAATCCCAGAGACAGCCTCCTCCTGCCTGAGAATCATCCATCTCCTCGATGCCCAGAATCCAGGCTGGCCTCTAGCAGGGTCAGCCTTGCGGGGGGCGGGGGCGCCGCAACGGGTCAGCACCAGGTAATGCGGCTGGCAAGTGACCCACCCCTCAACAGAAGGGAAGAGCTAAGGGTCAAAGAAGACCTGGGTTGACAGACAGAAGCCCCCAGATGGGAGGGCAAGACTCCAGGGAGCACTCCTCACTGGTAGGAATGCCTAACAAGGGATCTCTCGGTCCACAGGGGTTCCAAGACCCGAGGGACTAGCCTACCAGGGAGATGGGTACTGCAGAGAAGAGGAGGAGACTGGCCCCCTGAAAGGACAGGAAGTGACACCCCGCCTGCAGGCAAAATCCCACAGTCAGATGTCCCACCCGCTAGGGAGGGGGCCTCCCTATCCAGTGGCTCCTCCAACCCCCAGAGGCGGGAAGATGAAAATCAGGAGGCCATTCCAACAACTAAGTGGGGCCCCGACCCCAACGTCCAGGAAAAGGGGGCTCCAGGGACTCCAAGAGTAGTGTCTCTCTGCCAAGTGGTCCCTCGGACGGCCAAGGGAGGAGCCCGATTTCTGAAAGCCCCTGGTCCAGCCAAGAGGTGGCCGGCAGCCCCCCCAGGACGCGCGCCCCGCACTCACCCAGTGCCAGGCCGCAGGCGGCGCCCACGGCCGCCCGGAAGCGGTCCATCTGCGTGTTCTTCTTGCTGTCAGGCTCCCACATCACCTGGCACTCCAGGATCTCCTCCCGGCCGGCCCGCGGTTCCTTGGACATGGCTGCGGCGGGGACGGCCGGCGGGAAGGCCGGGGCTGCGCGGGGGACCGGGACTAGGCCGGGGACCGAGGCGGGGGCGGCGGCAGACGCCGGGGAGCGGGACCCCGGGTGAGCCGCGAGGCAGACGTGCAACAACTGCACGCGGAGCAGCCGCCCGGCCCGGACTCCCAACAAGCCCCGCCCCCCAAAGCCCCCGCCCTTCGGAGGCACCGCCTCTGCCGAGTGTAACCCTCCGCGGGCGCCGCGCCTCGAAAAGGAGTGCTGCCCCCGCTCCGGGACTTCAACCTGCGGTGCTGCGCAGGCGCGTTGGGCTGGGCTCCCCAGCCTCACCTGGAGCGCGAAGGGGTTAAACCAGGGCGGGAAGTCGAGGTAGAGACCGCAGGCTCGTTCATGTGTTCTTTCGTTCAAGATTGATTTTTTTTTTTTTTTTTTGGTCCTACCCGTATTTACCGAGCTCCTGCTGGGTACCGGGCACTGTGCAGGCTTTGCAGATGCATCACCGAGCGAAGCGTAATTCCTGCCCTCAGTCAACAAGAGATAAGGGGTGGGGGACAGATGTGGGGAGGAGCGGGGTCAATCAACAAATACATTATATAAATGTCATACATAGTATAATACATACAATAAAAAACAGTATACCGACGAGTATCATACATAAAAAAGTAATCTAATATTATTCACATAATAAAAGGTAATAAGTGCTATGAAAAATCAGGGCAGGTTAGAAAATATGGGAGGAGTGTTTCAATTTGAAAAAGGTTGTCAGGGAAGGTCCCGTTAAAAAGGTTATTATATCAATAGCTTGAGGTGGGAGTGAGCTACTTAGCAACCTGGAGGAAAGTTTCCGGGCAGACGGAACAGCAGGTGCTAGGGTCCTGAGGCAGGAGAGTGTTGGGTGTGGTTAGTGAACTAGCTGAGAGGCCAGTGTGTTTTCACTTGAGGCCTAGAGGAGAAGACAAGGTCAATGAAGGAAGAGGGGGAAGCTCAGGTGGGTTCCTGGAGACCAGTGAAGATTTTGGCTTGTACCTTAGGTGATGGGAGACCTTTGGAAGGTTGTGAGCAGAAGGACATACTCACTATAACTGTCATAGGAGTCACTCTGGCTGCAGCATTGAGAATAGTCTTCAGGAAGCAAGGGTATAAGCAGGAGGACTGATTAAGGTGATGTTTCAAGAGATGATGATCGCTATGGAGATGGAGAGGAAACTGCCATAGGATCTTGTTTTTTTTTTTTACTGCGCTGGGCCTTCGTTGCTCCCCGTGGGCTCTCTCTAGCATGCGATCTTCTCATTTCAGTAGTTTTTCTCGTGGAAAAACCAGGGTGTGTGGGCTTCAGGAGTTGTGGTGCACAGGCCTAGCTGCCCAGCAATGGGATCCTGCCCTCCCACCACCACCTGCTTTGGAACTCATGTCCCCTGCTTTGCAACCACTAGACTACCAAGGAAACCTGTGATGGGAGTTATTTTGAAGTTTCATTTGCTGTACTCTTATTGCACCTTGACACTGTTCTGGGGACCTTCCCATATTCCTCATTATTTATTCTGACAGCAACCCAGTCAGCTTCTCCCAAGTAACAGTTTTTTGCAGTACTGGCATTTTAGGAAGCAACCCCTTCCCTCCGCCACTTAATCTTAAATAGCTCCCATCTCCCAGTCACAACAAATAAACATAGGTGCTAGCTTAGAACAGAGTGCTTACTATGTTAACACAACTTCCAGAATTTCCCCTTCCCCTGACCTCCAAGTTCTGGGGTCAATTCTAGCTCTGTCCATAAGTCACCTCCTTTGTGAAGGCAGCTGCATCCGTGCTAAATCACTTCAGTCATGTCCAACTCTTTGTGACCCTACAGACTATAGCCCACCAGGCTCCTCTGTCCATGGGCTTTCCCAGGCGAGAATACTGGAGTGGGTTGCCATTCCCTCTTCCAGGGGATCTTCCCAACCCAGGGATTGAATTCAGGTCTCCTATATTGCAGGTGGATTCTTTACCAGCTGAGCCACCAGGGAAGCCCAGAGAAGGGCGGGAGTCCATCTCAACTCAGGAGGCTCATCTTGGAGGGACTCTTGTTTATATGTTCATCCCTTTAACACTGGACTGCATATCCCATGAGAGCAAACTCCCTGTCTAACTGGTCTCCACAGGGTCCCCAGAGCCTGATCCATAGTAGGAGCTTAAGAAATGTTCATTCATTCATTCGTTCAGAAATTTCCAGCGAGTAACTGGTGTGGGCTAGCAAGGGCGGGGGATGGGGGTCACTGTGTGAAGCATAGACCGAGCCCTTATGGGGGTTTCCCAGATGGCACTAGTGGTAAAGAACCTGCCTGCCAATGCAGGAGACATAAGAGATGCAGGTTCAATCCCTGGGTTGGGAAGATCCCCTAGAGTAGGGGATGGCTACCCACTCCAGTATTCTTGCCTGGAGAATCCCATGAACAGAGAAGCCTGGTGGGCTACAGTCCATGGGATCACAATGAGTCAGACAAGACTGAAGCCATCTAGCATGCACACAGCCCTCTTGGGGAGTAGAATTCCAGAGCTTTACCCATAGGTTGACCATTTGTCATGAAGCCAGAGGGGAACTGGATTGATAAACCTGATAGCTACTTGGTTCATTATTTCTTTCAGCTCAGAGCCACCTCTCCACCCCATAGAGGCACAGGACCTGTAGGGGAAGCCAAGGGAGAAGTAAGCTACAGTCAAAATAACTGGCTATTTGTCCTCACCCCTTGACTGTCTCCTAGATACACCTTGGTGGTGCCTTTTCAGGCCCCTCCTTGCTGCCTCATACTCTTCTTTTTTTAATTTTTAAACTTTATTTATTTAATGTTTTTATTTTTTGGCCACCCCATGTGGTATGTGGGATTAGTTCACCTACCAGGGATCAACCCTGCTCCCCCTGCATCGGAAGCACAGGGTCTTAACCACTGAACAGCCAAGGAAGTTTCTTAACAAGCTTAGAGGGGGGTGGGGGAAAGGAAGAGATTCAAGAAAGTTGTTTGTATTTAAAATGGGAACAGAGAAGAGAGGAATAAATTAGGAGTTTGGGATTAATGTATACACACTACTATATAGAAAATAGAAAATCACCAAGGACCTACTGTGGAGCCCAGGGAACTCGGCTCAATATTTAGAAACAACCTATACGGGAAAAGAATCTGAAAAAGAAGGAATATATGTATATGTTCAACTGAACCACTAGCTGTACACCTGAAACACAACATCATAAATCAACTATACTTCAATGTAAAATAAAACTTGTTAAAAAATAAAAAAAAAATGGGAACAGAGCTGGAAGGGCTTTCCTTTACCAAGAATCTTAAATTATCTGTGGGTAACCCCTCTTGGGTCTCTGAAATTCCCATCTTCCCCGTCTTACCAGTCACTTTCTTTTTTCTTTTTTGGCTGCACTGGCTCTTAGTTGCTATGTGTGGACTTTCTCTAGTTCAGGTGAGCAGGGCCTACTCTCTAGTTGTGGTGTGAGGACTTCTCATTGCAGTGGTTTCTCTTATTGCAGAACACAGACTAGGTCTCAGGCTCAGTAGTTGTGGCACATGGGTTTAGTTGCCCAGTGGCATGTAGAATCTTAGTTCCCTGGGCCAGGGATCCAACCTGTGTCCTCTGCGTTGGCAGGTGGGTTCTGAACCACTGGACCACCAAGGAGGTCCCATCAGTTGCTTATGTTTGATTTAAGGATTCAGATGGATACTATTTATATACCACACTCCTGCCCTGTGCTTCTCCAGGCTATTCTAGCTGCTTCCCAAAAAAAGTGAAAGAATATAGACGTTTGCCAGATGAAATGCACTTACCTTATTATCAGAGGGCTGACCTTCCAGTCACTGCTATGGAATTTCCCCTATGTTTCCCCTAAGTTCACCTATGTTCAGTTTTATTTTTCCCACAGTGGAATGTGTTCAAGTAGATTTTCCATGTTTCAAAGGTCTCACTAATATACGCTTGACCTTTAACCAATAGAGTAAGTTATGTGACAATATTGAGTCCTCTGGAATATGTTGAAAGCAGTTTCATGTGAAAGGCACGAGTATTTGCAAAAAACCCCAATGATCTGGAAGAGAAGTGGCATCCACACTTAACATAGAAGCCAAGATTATCAGAGGAAAGCGCATATGTTTTTGAAACATGAATTTCATGTTTCTCTTATCACTTTCACTTTTCACTCTGGGAGGTTTCTGTTCATTTTGATACTTCCATCACCAATGTGAGATAGTCTAGACCGGGGACCCCAACCTTTTTGGCACCAGGGACCGGTTTCATGGAAGACCATTTTTCCATGGATGGTGAAGTGTGGGGGGAGTGGCTACAGGATGATTCAAGTGGATTACATTTATTATGTACTTTATTTCTATTATTACATCAGCTCTACCTCAGAGCACCAGAAGTCGGGGACCCTCTAGTCTAGACCATATGAAGCCATCAGTAATAACTAAGGAAAGTCAGATCCCAATCCCCAAGTCAGGACCCCATCTTGTCACCGCTCCTGTGTCTCAGGATTTTACAAGGACAAAGAGAATGAGAACTGAAGATTCTTCACCTGCTGATCTTCGGGAAGAACCTCCCAGACAGAGGGCATAACAAGTGCAAAGGCCCTGAGGCATGCCTGGCACAGTCAAAAGCTAGTGACCGTATAGGGCCTTGGGAGGCTCAAGGGTAAGGAATTCAGATTTTTTTCAAAGTGCAATGAGAAGCCACTTGGAGAGTGCTGAGTAGGAGAGGGATCTACATTTCCAAAGGATTTTTCTAGCTGTTCTGTGGTCACAGAGTGAATAGGGTTGGATTTTGGGGAGCGGGATGGAGTGCAGGCAGAGAAACCTGTTAGGCAGATATTGGTGGAAACATGGAGCTGCTGAAAAAAGAGGAGACTGTATATACATATCATGTATAGGAACACAGCAGACAAGATAGCAGCATCTTTTGACATCTCCTCCAAGGATTCCACTGGATGACTACCTCATCATTTATTTATCTCTATTCATATATGTGTGTGTGTTTGGGTGCTGCGTGCCTGATAACTCACTTCAGTCATGTCCAACTCTGTGTGACGCCATGTACTGTAGCCCACCAGGCTCCTCTGTCCACGGGATTCTCCAGGCAAGAATACTGGAGTGAGTTGCCATGCCCTCCTCCAGGGGATCTTCCTGACCCAGGGATCGAACCTGCAACATGGATCTCTTATGTATTCTACATTGGCAGATGGGTTATTTGCCACTAGTGCCACTTGGGAAGCCCATATGTATATACACATACATATATATATATGTACACACACACACACACACACACACACACACATATATATATATATGGAGTGGAATGCCTTTCCCTTCTCCAGGGGATCTTCCCAACCCAGGGATTAAAACCAAGTCTCCTGCATTGCAGGCAGATTCTTTAGCATCCGAGCCACCAAGGAAGCCCCATAGGTCTATATACTTCTATATAAATATAAGCATCTGTAGATATACACCTCTAAATGTCTATATTCTTAAAGAGATGGGGACACCAGACCACCTGACCTGCCACTTGAGAAATCTGGATGCAGGTCAGGAAGCAACAGTTAGTACTGGACAAGGAAAAACAGACTGGTTCCAAATAGGGAAAGGAGTACGTCAAGGCTGTATGTTGTCATTCTGCTTATTTAACTTATATGCAGAGTATATCATGAGAAATACTGGGCTGGATGAAGCACAAGCTGGAATCAAGATTTCCAAGAGAAATATCAATAACCTCAGGTATGCAGATAACACCAACTTTATGGCAGAAAGCAAAGAAATAAAGAGTCTCTTGAAGAAAATGAAAGAGGAGAGTGAAAAAGTTGGCTGAAAGGTCAACATTCAGAAAACTAAGATCATAGTATCTGGTCCCATCACTTCATGGCAAATAGATGGGGAAACAGTGGAAAAAGTGACAGACGTTATTTTGGGGGGGCTCCATAATCACTGCAGATGGTGACTGCAGCCATGAAATTAAGAAATGCTTGCTCCTTGGAAGAAAAGTTATGACTAACCTAGATAGCATATTAAAAAGCAGAGACATTACTCTGCCAACAAAGGTCCATCTAAGTCAAAGCTATGATTTTTCCAGCAGTCATGTATGGATGTGAGAGTTGGACTGTAAAGGAAACTGAGGGCTGAAGAACTGATGCTTTTGAACAGTGGTGTTGGAGAAGACTCTTGAGAGTCCCTTGGACTGTAAGGAGATCCAACCAGTCCATCCTAAAGGAAATCAGTCCTGAATATTCATTGGAAAGACTGATGTCACAGGGCTGGTGCACTGGGATGACCCAGAGGGATGGGATGGGGAGGGAGGTGGGAACGGGGTTCAGGATGGGGAACACATGTAAACCCATGGCTGATTCATATCAATGTGTGGCAAAAACCACTACAATATTGTAAAGTAGTTAGCCTCCAACTAAAATAAATAAATTTAAAAAATAAATAAAGTTTAAAGGAAAAAAAAAGACTGATGTTGAAGCTAAAACTCCAATACTTTGGCCACCTGATGCAAAGAACTTACTCGTTTGAAAAGACCCTGATGCTGGGAAAGATTGAAGGTGGTAGAAGAAGGGGTCGACAGAGGATGAGATGGTTGGATGGCATCACCAACTCAAAGGACATGAGTTTGCGTAAACTCTGGGAGTTGATGACGGACAGGGAGGCCTGGCGTGCTGCCATGGAGTCACAAAGAGTTGAACACAACTGAGTGACTGAACTGAACTGAAATGTCTATATATGCATAGAGATATTTTAGAAGAACCAAGGGGATGTGTTGCTGCATTAGAAAAGCAGTCCTTGGGAACTTCCCTGCAGGTCCGATGGTTAAGAGTCTGTGCTTCCAATGCAAGGGGGGTGCAGGTTTGATCCCTGACTGGGGAACTAAGATCCCACATGCTGTGTGGAGTGGCCATAAATAAATAAAAGAAGATAGCCCATGCATCTCATTAACAGCTTTCATTCCGATTAAAAAAAAAAATTAAGGCCTTAGAGCCCAGAGAAGATGAAAACAGGCTGTAACAGGAAACTGATTTTCCCTAAGTCCTAACCAAAGGAGTCATGAAGTAAGACTCAAAGAAGAAAGAAGAGCTTCGGGCCCAAGAAGCTGGCATATTTCCATTTCCAGCGGCTACTGCAAAGCAGGTCTTCCCGGGCTGGTCCAGAAAAGAGGTGAAAGTGTGATTCCAAATGGGGACTCAGCCAAGTTTGCTGAGTTTGCCAGGCCAAGGGAGTTCTTGTTCAGGCCTCCATGGTGTGATTACCTCAACCGTCCCCGCCCACCCATGGGACTGTGGAAATCAGGTGAATGGTACCCAGACGTGCCTTAAGTGATTGCCCGAAGTTCAACCCCTCCACCTCCTCTCCAGCACCCAGGGGAGAGGAGAGAAGAACATGTGGTCACAGTCCAAGATCCTCACCAGGAAAAGGAGTAAGTAAATAGTGAGAAAGTCATATGATGGGGTCCACAGAAGAGATGTTGAAAGACGCTGTAATCTTGTCTCCTGTGTTCCTCTTTTTTATAGGGAGAATGTATTCAGTTATTGCTTACAGTGTTAAAATGTATCATCTTTGGAAATTCCCTGGCAGTCCAGTGACTGAGACTCCACACTTCCAGTGCAGGGGGCATGGGTTTGATCCCTGGTCAGGGAACTAGGATTCCATACACTGCGTGGCGTAGCAAAAAAAAAAAAAAAACCTTACCATCTTTGTTTACCCATCCATGATCTGGCTCGCCTTGAGAATCTTCACTCCACAAGGTCAGGGTCTTTGTCAGTTTTGCTCAGTATCATAACCTGGCACCCTGAGGATGCTGCATAAAGATACACAGAATAAATATATGAAGAATCATAGTGTATGTAAATGTCCATTCCAAATGTCCATGTCCATCCATGTACAGAGCCCTCCACTTCAAGCCTTCTCTTTCCCGCAGAAAAAAAAAAATTTGGACATGGAATTCAGTCTTCCGCAAACTGGTTTTGACCCACACTAAAGCCTAGAATAGGATGGGCCAGGAGTTAAGAGACTGAACAAGGCAATCACAGCATACCCCTGCCCCCTCCCCCCACAAGACTCAGGGGCTAGAATGAGATAAGGAACCTCAAGGCTAACACTCAAGGTTCTCTAGCTGGATGTTCCTCAACAGACTGAATGAGAATATGTTCATGAAGCATATTTTCTATATTCAAGGAAAAATCAGAAGACTATTCTTACTCACTGAAGCTAATTCAAGAAGATGAAGACTGGGACTTTCCTGGTGGTCCAGTGGCTAAGACTCCTCACTCCCAGTGCTGGGGACCCAGGTTCGATCCCTGCTCAGGAAACTAAATCCCACATGCCACAACTGAAGATCCTGCATGCTGCAACTAAGGCCCAGTGCAGCCAGATAAACAAGTATTTTTTAGGAAAGGAAGATGAAACCACAAAATCTGTTTGTTTGATTTTTTTTAAGGATCTTGATTACTTTTTATTAGTTACAAATTTTCATGACAATTTTACATTCCAGGAAAATTAAATCTACATGCAAAGAACAATTATTTGCTATGATTACTGATTTTAAAAATAATACATTGTTATTTATTAAGAACTTCCATAACTATTCCTAAACTGAAAAAACATTTTTTTTCTAAATATTTTTATTAAACTGCATTGTAGTTGGATTAGATCACTTTTCTGAAAGTGACCACAGAAACTGTGAATAATATCAGATGAAGGACACATTTTTAAGAAATTGGTAATATTATTTCACAGTATTTTCTTCATATAAAAGTGCCAGGTAAGCACTTTTTTCATGATTTCCTTCAGAACTGAAAGCTTTCATGGAGACATTGAATTTGACATACATTTTAAAGAAGAAATAGAAGAAAATAGAATGGGAAAGACTAGAGATCTATCCAAGAAAATTCGAGATACTAAGGGAACATTTCATGCAAAGATGAGCACAATGAAGGACAGAAATGGTATGAACCTAGGGTATGGACAGAGGATATGGACCCTCTGCAGAAGCAGAGGGTATTAAAAAGAGGTGGCAAGAATACACAGAAGAATTTATACAAAGAAAAGATCTTCATAACCCAGATAACCACGATGGTGTGATCACCCACCTAGAGCTAGACATCCTGGAATACAAAGTCAAGTGGGCCTTAGGAAGCATCACTATGAGCAACGCTATTGGAAGTGATGGAATTCCAGTTGAGCTATTTCAAATCCTAAAAGACGACGCTGTGAAACTGCTGCACTCAATATGCCAGCAAATCTGGAAAACTTAGCAATGGCCACAGGACTGGAAAAAGTCAGTTTTCATTCCAATCCCAAAGAAAGGCAATGCCAAAGAAGGCTCAAACTACTACACATTTGCACTCATCTCACACGCTAGCAAAGTAATGCTCAAAATTCTCCAAGCCAGGCTTCAACAGTTCATGACCCATGAACTTTCAGATGTTCAAGCTGGATTTAGAAAAAGCAGAGGAACCAGAGATCAAATTCCCAACATCTGTTGGATCATCAAAAAAACAAGAGAGTTCCAGAAAAACATCAATTTCTGCTCTGACTACACCAAAGCCTTTACTGTGTGGATCACAACAAACTGGAAAATTCTGAAAGAGATGGGAATACCAGACACCTTACCTGTCTCCTGAGAAATCTGTATGCAGGTCAAGAAGCAACAGCTAGAACTGGACAAGGAAAAACAGACTGGTTCCAAATAGAGATAGGAGTATGTCAAGCCTGTATATTGTCACCCTACTTATTTAACTTATATGCAGAGTACATCATGTGAAATGTCGGGCTGGATGAAGCACAAGCTGGAATCAAGATTGCTGGGAGAAATATCAATAAGCTCATATATGCAGATGACACCACCCTTATGGCAGAAAGCGAAGAACTAAAGAGCCTCTTGATGAAAGTGAAAGAGGAGAGTGAAAAAGTTGGTTTAAAACTCAGCATTTATAAAACTAAGATCATGGCATCTGGTCCCATCATTTCATGGCAAATAGATGGGGTAACAGACTTTATTTTCCGAGATCAGACGAGATCGGGCGCGTTCAGGATGGTATGGCCGTAGACTAACAGACTTTATTTTGAGGGGCTCCAAAATCACTGCAGATGGTGACTGCAGCCATGAAATTAAAAGACACTTGCTCCTTTGAAGAAAAACTATGACCAACCTAGACAGCATGTTAAAAAGCAGAGATATTACTTTGCCAACAAAGGTCCATCTAGTCAAGGCTATGATTTTTCCAGTAGTCATGTATGAATGTGAGAGTTGGACTATAAAGAAAGCTGAGTGCAGAATTGATGCTTTTGAACTGTGGTGTTGGAGAAGACTTTTCAGAGTCCCTTGGACTTCAAGGAGATCCAACCAGTCCATCCTAAAGGAAGTCAGTCCTGAATATTCATTGGAAGGACTGATGCTGAAACTGAAACTCCAATACTTTAGCCACCTGATACAAAGAAATGACCCTGATGCTGGGAAAGATTGATGGCGGGAGGAGAAGGGGACAACAGAGGATGAGATGGTTGGATGGCACCACCGACTCAATGGACATGAGTTTGAACAAGCTTCAGGAGTTGGTGAAGGACAGGGAGGCCTGGCGTGTTGCAGTCCATGGGGTCCCAAAGAGTCAGACATGACTGAGCAACTGAACTGAGCTGACTCGAAGAAGGGCAAATACATATGAAAGAAATGAAAGGTGGATGGATAATTGTTGTGGTGTGATCTTGCGGAGCTGACATTCTCAAGGGAAGCCAGATCATGGATGCGTAAACAAAGATGATAAGTTTCTATTTTTTGCCATGCCATCTCGTGTAGCATGTGGGATCCTAACCAGGTATCAAACCCGTGCCCTCTGCACTGGAAGCATGGAGTCTCAACCACTGGACCGCCAGGGAATTTCCAAGAGGCACTCACTGAAGCCTAGGAAGATGCAAGGCTTATCTGGTTAGAAAAAAGTGTGAATAGAAAAATGGGATGAAATTTTATCAGTGAGTTTCTCATAAAGTCTGTTTTCTGATAAATTGGTGTATCTAGCCATTTCTGCAAATCCAGTAAACTGCTTATTTGGCACGCTGGGTTTTGGCAAATTGGTTTTGGATGAATCAGACCACTTCTGGGATCACTTGACATAGACATTTGTTATTAGTTCACATGTCATTCCCTGCAAAAGGCCTTCCCCAGGCAGCCAACAACTCAATAAACCTTCCTCCCACTCTTCGCCCAGCTACAGATTATTTTGTTCTGCTTCCTTCATAGTCTAAGATGAAACCATTCTGATTTTTTTTAAGTATTTATTTATTTATTCGGCTGTGTTGGGTCTCAGTTGTGGCACATGGGGTCTTCGTTGCATCACAAGGGATCTTTTGTTGCGGACGCATGGACTCTCTAGTTGTGGCCCAGGGGCTTATTTGCTCTGAGGCCTGTGGGATCTTAGTTCCCTGATCAGGAATAAAACTTCATTCCTTGCATGGCAAGGTGGATTCTTAATCACTGGACCACCAGGGAAGTCCCTTATTCTGATTATTAATTTTTTTACTTTTTATCTTCTGTCTTCCCCTACTGCCATGAGGTTCCTTGAAAGCAAGGAGCCTTCTCCTTGTGTTGGCACATGGCAGGCACACAGGAAATGCGTTACATGAACACAAATGTCCCTTACAGCTCATTGATCTCTACCACTGTAGGCTCACAACAAACAGAGGACACAGGCCACTTTCTTGTGCTTTCTGTACAACATTCAGTCACTCAACACCATCCACAACTGGGAGATTCACTGTCTACAGGGTTTTAAGACAGTCTTAATCCTTATTAGCTGAGTGCTTCTGGTGAAAGAGGTATTCTGACAAGAAGCAGACTCATTTAACCCAAGATTTAGACCAGCCCTACAAGTCATCCAAGACGTCCTATGGTTTCCCTTCTAGACTGTTTTTAACAGGGCAATAAATGGTGACCAGATGAGGTGACTTTCCACCCTCTGGCTTGATTTGGCTCCTTATGTATTTGCAAAGTTCATTCTTCAGAAACCAGGCTTCCAAGGAAAAGGACCAAATTTCATGAAAAACAGTCTCTAGTGTATTCAACAACGGAAATGTTGAAGGAGTGGGCTAGATGGTGTGAAAGATGGAGAGAAGTCTTCTAAAATTTATTTTTATATTAAAAATTTTTTTATTTTTGCAGAGAAATCTTATTTTCACACACACAGATTTCCCTTCCCTTTTTTATACAGCCTCCTGTGAGCACAGTAAAAGGCCTCCAGGAGGCTGCCCTTTGCTGGGAAACCTTCCCCCATCACGTTACCCCATTTCCTTGTTGGTGGTTACAATTCAAAATACTGCCCAGATTCTCCACCCCATGGCCATTTTTTCCCCCCGCCCACAGCGCGAATCACTCTGTGAAAGGAAGTCCTTGGTGTGCCTTCAGCAAGCTCCAGAGCAGCACTTGGTTCTTGCCCATCAGTTCCAGGAAGAAAGAAGCAGCTCAATAAACACAGAGATTCAGAATTGAGGGTTCAGAATTTGTCTGTCTATATTATGTCTCTGTTGGGCATTTCTTTTGGCAATATCGGACAACTTAAATCTTTCACTTATTTTTACTAGCGTTCTTTTACTTATGTAGTCAAGATTCTTTTGGTTTTGATTTAAAATTTGTTAGGATGCCAGGAAAGAGTTTGATGGAAGGGGTCCTTAGAAGGAGGGAAAGGACACTCTGGATAAAGCTGTCCGGCTCTGCTCTTTTTTTTTCCCGTTTGCCACGACTGCGTTCGAGTAGGCTTCTTCCAAGATAACCTCGCCAGATAACCCTCCACTAACCCTGGGCCAGCAGGACCCGCCCTTCCAGGAGCCCGCGCCCGGCGGCGGCGGAAGGATCCAGGATGCAAGTACGAACCACACTTAACTCCTACCCTGATTGGCTGTATGGGAGCAGACCTCACATCAGCCCAGGCCGTCTCACTGAGAAAGGCGGGCCTTGAGCTCCAACCAATCGCAAGGCGTTCCGTTGCATCGAGGCCACGCCTATAAGCCAATAGTAAAGGGGATTCAGAAAAAGGCGTGCCCAATTGGCGCTGGGCAGTGGGGCGGGGTCATCCTTGACCGCTAAGGCCGAGTGCTGTCACCTTGACAACCTGTCTCAGGAGGGTCACCCTGCACCAACTGTTTGTCTCCGCCAGCCCCGAAATATTCACCGTTGACCTCACTGAGTCACAGCCTCGAGCTCGACCCGTGTGAGGCTAAAGGAAGGGTTTGCTTCTGAACTGTCTGGGACACGCTTATTCTTTCACGTAGCTGTGCAGATGCTTATAGAAGGCTCCTAACATTTGCGAGACCCAATGCACTTGGGGAATCAGAGGGAACCCGACCAAGTCCGGTGGGAAGAAAATGAACAAATTCATCAGATAACTCAAGTTAGTGAGAAATGTCCAAATATAATAAAGTCATAGAACAGAGAGTGGCTGAGGGCGGAGGTGAGGAGGGGGCTATTTTTGATGTGGACATGGCCTGAGTTAACATTTGCATTCTTTAGAATTACAGTTGTGATCCTTGTTCAATTGCTCAGTTGTGTCCGACTCTGCTACCCCATGGACTACAGCTCGCCAGCCTTCTTTGTCCTTCTCTATCTCCCGGAGCTTGCTCAGATTCATGTCCATTCAGTCAGTGATGCCATCCAACCATCTCATCCTCTGTTGTCTCCTTCTCCTGCCCTCAATCTTTCCCAGTATCAGGGTCTTTTCCAATGAGCCTGTTCTTCTCATCAGGTGGCCAAAGTATTGGAGTCTTGTGATCTTTACCAGGAGGCACCTTTCAACCATCCCCTCCACTTGGCTATGGGGAAAGCATAGGTGTGGGACCTGAAGGCTGGATTCCACAAACGCAGGTGCCTACAAGGAGATTTCACATTCTCCTTGCCTCAGCGTATTAAAAAGCAGAGACATTATTTTGCCAACAAATGTCCATCTAGTCAAGGCTATGGTTTTTCCTATAGTCATGTATGGATGTGAGAGTTGGACCATAAAGAAGGCTGAGCTCCAAAGAATTGATACTTCTGAACTGTGGTGTTAGAGAAGACTCTTGAGAGTCCCTTGGACTGCAAGGAGATCAAACCAGTCAATCCTAAAGGAAATCAATCTTGAATATTCATTGAAAGGACTGATGCTCAAGCTCAAGCTCAAGCTCAAGCTCCAATGCTTTGGCCACCTGATGCAAAGAGCCAATACATTAGAAAAGATCCTGATGATGCTGGGAAAAATTGAGGGCAGAAGGAGAAGGGGACGACAGGATGAGATGGTTGGAAGACATCACAAACTCAATGGACATGAGTTTGAGCAAGCTCTGGGAGATGATGAAGGACAGAGAAGCCTGGCATGCTGCAGTCCATGGGATCACAAAGAGTCAGACACAATTGAGAGACTGAACAACAGCTGCCTCAGTTGGTCCCACCAGACTCATTACCCCTCCTGAAGACCTGGTTGTGAGACACTATCAACTTGTCTCTTCAGTGCAGGACCAGAATATGTGTGTGGCCAGTCCATTTCTTAGGTTGTGCTGCCTTGGGGTGAGGTCTGAGAATCTGTGGGATCTTGCGAAGGTGATGTGGTCAGATCCCAAGACAAGACAATTCAAAGCAACGCTGTGTCTTGTTGGGAGACTTCAGATCTTCACTGCAGAATGCCCCAATGCCCCCAGGACAACACCTTAGAAAAATGATTGAATTCCTGTTTCACCTTACAGGAATTAATTATTTCAACATTTATGGAGCATTTCTTCTCTAAATAGTAATATGCTACCTACCCAAACTCAGAGGCTGAAAAAGGACCAAGCCACTTATCATTTTTTTTTTGAGTATTGGAAAAAAAGTGAAGAAAGTCTCAAGCTGGGTTATGATTTAAATGTTTACATTTAATAAGATAATGCTTTTAATTAATGTTAATTATTTTAATTCAGACACTGTGATTATTGTCTTTCATTTTGGGGGGATTTTTTTGCCTGTGCTAAAGGGTGTGTGGGATCCTAGTTCTACATTCAGTTGAATCCACACTCCAGGCAGTGAAAACTCAGAGTCCCAACCACCGGACTGCCAGAGAAGTCCCCAGGCAATGTTAGAATATGTACGCAGAGCAATGTTTTGTGTTATTCAGAGGAAATTTTTGGGATTTATTAAAGATTTTGATTCAATATATACTTACAATAGAGAGTATATTAAGTTGCATGATAAAAAGGCAACTTTAAACAGAAAACCTTGTGAATCTGTGACTGTAGTAATAATCACTCTTAGAGATAAATACATAGGCTTTTGTGAAGATGGGAGCCAGAGCCAAATTATAATAAATAAATAAATATGAATACAAATACTAAAGTAGAAGAAGGAGGAAAATGACACTCCAATCATATAACTCCAGAAATAAAAAGATAATCTAACCTAAGCTCATAGTTTCTAATTCTGGTGGGGTTACATCATGATGTTTCCTTTTCTGTTATTTTCTCCGGTTCTGTTCTTTTAAATATTTTCTAAACATAGAGAGATTATAGAATATTTATGTAGAGCTTATATTTGAATTCTCCAGTTACTAAAATTGACTCTTTTAAAATTTTTTATTATTTCTTTATTTCTGGCTTTATTCTGGCCCTGGGTCTTCATTACTGTATAAGTGCTTTCTCCAGTTTCAGGCTTCTTGTTGCCATGGCTTCTCTTGTTGCAGAACACAGGCACTAGAGTGCAGGATCAGTAGTAGCGGTGCACCAGCTTAGTTGCCCCAGGATGTGTGGGATCTTTGAGGACCAGGGATTGAACTCCTGTCCCCTGCATTGGCTTCCCGGTGGTAAAGAATCCACCTGCCAATGCAAGAGACATAAGAGATGTGAGTTAAGCCCCTGGTGAGGAAGATCCCCTGCAGTAGGAAATGGCAACCCACTCCAGTATTCTTGCCTGGGAAATCCCATGGACAGAGGAGCCTGGCAGGCTACAGTCCACAGGGTCACAAAGAGTCAGACATGACTGAGCAACTGAGCACACACACAGACACCCTGGCATCGGCAGGCAGATTCTTAACCATTGGACTACCAGAGAAGTCCTAAAATCAGCCCTTTTAAATGATGGTATTATTTTCTGATCAGTCTTATAAACAGAGACTTGCAATCATTGAAATAAAAAACGCCCAGAAGAATTTTGACACTGAAAAACAAATGCGAGAGAGGAGAGAATATATTAGCATAATGTAGGCGAATTGTACACTCAATATTTATTTATTCACAGATGCATTTTTACCCAGAAATCTGATTGAACACAAAATAGAGTTGGGGATAGTCTTCTTCTAACTGACTGGAGCCTTTCTGAAGATTTGGGCCAGTCTTCTAAAGGAATGGGGCCTTATCTAGGCCTGAACAGTTTTGATCATTTCATCTTTCTTTAGATTCCTTTTCTTACACCAATGCCAATTTCATACTCTCTTATGTGATAGCTCCTTGCAGCAGTTTCTTTTGCTAATTCTGTTCATTTTTTATTGCATGGTTTATGATTTACATTTTCCCAATGCTGATGTTTTACAATTTAATCAACATCCAGTTCAGACACTCAACCAGAGACAGGACATGGGCATGCATACCTTTGCCACAGAACAAATAACATGTCACTACACCTACACCACTGAAGAGTAACCCCAAATCCCTGGGCCCCAGATGAACTTGGCTCACCTTAAGGAGCCCTGGGATTAAACACTACTGCTCTTATTTCACTCTGGCTAATAATGCTATCCTCATTGCATTGCGATGGGCATAGGTGGGACAAATAAAGTGTGGGTGGACGGGAGGGGGTGGAGGGGTGAGAAGCAAGTTCATCCATTAGACTGATGATGTAAATGCACCTTTTCATTCAATCTCCATAGATTGGTTTCAAATTTTCTGCAGCAAGGGAAACATGGGTAAAATGAAGTTAACAGCCTGGTTCCTAGAAGACTATAGGGAAAACTAAATACTTAATGATGTTCTATTCTATTATGTAATGATATTATGTTGTGTTATATATTAATGGTACAAAGTGGTATAGTTGCACTAAGTGCAACTGCTTGCATAAAAGTTGTAGAAACACAATGGGGACTTTTAAAAATATTTATTCAGCTGCATCAAGTCTTAGTTGCAGCATGCATGATCTTTTAGATATAGCACATGGGAGTTCCCTGAGCAGGGATTGAACCTAGGACCCCTGCATTGGGATCTCAGAGTCTTAGCCACTGGACCACCAGGGAAGTCCATAGTATGGGGACTTAGAGTCAATAAGTCAATTGAAGAAGTTCAGCGTCTGTTGATCAGAACAAATTTACTGACATTCTTCATGTCTATCAATAAAGGAATGGTTAAATACACTGTGGTATATCCATAAAAATGGGATACCATATACCAAAGAATGGCACAGAACTCTGAGATACACATACAACAAAACAAAACAAAACGAGGTTCAGAAAGTGTATATAATATGCTATTATTAGTTAGATAATGGTACATACATACCATACATACATGCCCCTGTAGTCCTTGGCTATCCCTTGCATGAGTCACAAGAAACTGATGAAGAGGTTTGCCTTGGGGAGGATAATGTGATGGTCATGGGAGCAAGACCACTAGATATTGTTCACCCAACCCTCTTTTGTTCCTCTGAACTGTGTACTATGTGATTACTTATCTCTTAAAAAATTTTTATCATTATTATTTTAAATTTTTATTTATTTGGGCACAACCAGTCTTAGTTTCAGCATTTGGGATCTTAAGTTGTAGCACGTGGGATCTAGTTCCCCAACCAGAGATGGAACCCAGGCCCCCTGCTTTAGGAGCAAGAAGAGTTAGCCACTGCATCACCAGGGAAGTCCCTGATTACTTACCTTTGCCAGCAGGTCTCAAATTTTTTGGTTTCAGGACTGCTAAATATGGAATGTCTGTGTTCCTCCAAATTCATATATTGAAACCCAACCCCCAATGTGATGGGCATTGGGAGGTGAGTAGGTCATGTGGGTGGAGCCCTCATGAATGGGATTAGTGCCCATATAAGAAGAGCTAGCTCACTTTTTTCCTACCATGTGAGGATACAGAGGGAATACAGTCTTCTCTGAACCAGGAAGTGGGTCCTCACCAGACCCCACATCTGTGGGTGCCTTTATCTCAGACTTCTCAGTTTCCAGAACTATGAGAAATGAATGTTCAAGCCACCCAATTGATGGTATCTTTGTTATAGAAGCCCAAACAGACTAAGGCGAGGAGCTTTATATATATATATACACTTTGACTTCCTGAAGACCCCAAAAGCTTTTGTTTTTGTGGGTTATTAATTAGAATTAGAGTCTATCAGAATTAACAATCAATTAGAAATAATTACCAAATTAGAATAAAAACTGAGAAGCTACAAACATACACAGTGTTGACCAAATTTCTTTTTGGTTTTTCTGTGTAGAAAATCCTATAGGAAAACCTAAACAAACTTTTCAGCCAATCCAATATACTTATTTAAACATAATAGGGACTTCCCTGGCAGTCCAGTGGTTAAGACTTCACCTTTCAGTGCAGGGGGTGCAGGTTCAATACCTGGTCAGGGAATTAAGAGCCCACAAGTCTCCCAGCCAAAGGAAAAAAAAAGAAAAAATCAAAACATAAAACAGAAGCAATACTGTAACAAATTCAATAAAGACTTTGAAAATGGTCCACATTAAAAAACTTAAAAAAAATAATGATAAGTCCATTACATAGTACTGTACACAATGTATTTTTGGAAAAATAACTACACTTTGCTAAACAAAAAAAAAAATTAGAAGAGTGGCATTGTTTTCCATTTTTGCAGATCTCTAATGTTTCATTTTGCCTTCGATGTTTCCCAGCAACAAGGTCTTTTCCAACAAGTTGGCTGTTTGTGTCAGGTGGCCAGAGTATTAGAGCTTCAGCTTCAGCATCAGTCCTTCCAATGAATATTCAGGGTTGATTTCCTTTAGGATTGACTGGCAGAGGATAAGATGGCATAACCAATTCAATGGACATGAACTTGGGCAAACCCTGGGAGATAGGGAGGGACAGGGAGGCCTGGTGTGCTGCAGTCCATGGGGTGGAAAAGAGTTGGATATGACTTGGCAATTAAACAACAATCTCTCACTTGAGGAAAACAGCAGAATCTTCATTTCTGCTGGCAGAGAGAGCATGCAGCTTCAAGATGCCAGTGCAGGTGGTGCAGAACTGACTCACAGAAGGCTCTGTTTGTGAGAATTACCACTGTCACTTACGGTGGCTGTGTCGTCATCATCTCTCCTGCTACCTATCATGTCGACCTGTGGGACCCTTGGTCGTAAGAACTCATATAAGGGAAAACTATGCAATATTGCTCTTCAACACATCAGACCTTGCTTCCATCACCAGTCACATCCATAACTGGGTGCTGTTTTTGCTTTGGCTCCATTTCTTCATTCTTTCTGGAGTTATTTCTCCACTAATCTCCAGTAGCATACTGGGCAACTACCGACCTGGAGAGTTCATCTTAAAGTGTCTTATCTTCTTGCCTATTCATACTGTTCATGGGGTGCTCAAGGCAGGAATACTGAAGTGGTTTGCCATTCCCTTCTCCAGTTCAGTTCAGTTCAGTCACTCAGTCCTGTCCGACTCTTTGCAACCCCATGAATCACAGCACACCAAGCCTCCCTGTCCATCACCAACTCCCAGAGTCTACCCAAACTCATGTCCATCGAGTCGGTGACGCCATCCAGCCATCTCATCCTCTGTCTTCCCCTCTCCTCCTGCCCCTAATCGTTCCCAGCAATAAGGTCTTTTCCAATGAGTCAACTCTACACATGAGGTGGCCAAAGAATTGGAGTTTCAGTTTCAACATCAGTCCTTCCAATGAACACCCAGGAATGATCTCCCTTAGGATGGATTTGTTGGATCTGCTTGCAGTCCAAGGGACTCTCAAGAGTCTTCTCCAACACCACAGTTCAAAAGCATCAGTTCTTCAGCACTCAGCTTTCTTTATAGCCCAACTCTCACATCCATACATGACTACTGGAAAAGCCATAGCTTTGACTGTATGGACCTTTGTTGGCAAAGTAATGTCTCTGTTTTGTAATATGCTGTCTAGGTTGGTCAGAATTTTTCTTCCAAGGAGCAAGCGTTTTTAAATTTCATGGCTATAGTCACCATCTGCAGTGATTTTGGAGCCCAACAAAATAAAGAGCCCAAGATAATAAACTTGGGTGATGCAGTGGAAATTCCAAGCCTCTAATGACACCATTGGTTCCTTCGAAGGATGGGCGCTTTATTAGCATAAACCCCTGGGTTGGGAAGATCCCCTGGAGAAGGGAAAGGCTACCCACTCCAGTGTTCTGGCCTAGAGAATTCCATGGACTATATAGTCCATGGGGTCACAAAGAGTTGGATACAACAGAATGATTTTCAGTTTCATTTTCTTTTCCTGTAAGACTGAAAGGGGCTTGATATGAATAACAAGAGATACCCCTTCACCATTATCACTAAAGAAATTTCAAAGATTTTAGGAACTCTGTGCCAAGGATGAAGGCCAAATACATATTTATTGTACTATCACACTGGGCTTTCTTGGTGGCTTAGATGGTAAGGAACCCACCTGCAGTTCGGGAAACCTGGGTTCAATCCCTGGGTTGGGAATATACCCTGAAGAAGGGAATGGCAACCCACTCCAGTATCTTGCCTGGAGAATCCCTTGGTTAGAGGAGCCTGGCAGGCTGAACACAGTTCTTCAGATGGTGACTGCAGCCAAGAAATTAAAAGACACTTCCTTCTTGGAAGAAAAGCTATGACAAACCTAGGCAGCATATTGAAAAACAGACATTACTTTGCCGATAAAGGTCCATCTAGTCAAAGATATGGTTTTTCCAGTAGTCATGTATGGATGTGAGAGTTGGATCATAAATTCTCCAAACACGGCTTCAACAGTATAGGAACTGAGAACTTCCAGATGTTCAAGCTGGATTTAGAAAAGGCAGAGGAACCGGAGATCAAATTACCAACATTCTTTGGATCATAGAAAAAGCAAGCGAGTTCCAGAAAAACATCTATGTCTGTGTTACTGACTACACCAAAGCCTTTGACTGTGTGGATTACAACAAACTGTGGAAAATTCTTAGAGATGGGAGTACCAGACCATCGTATCTGCCTCCTGAGAAATCTCTATGCAGGTCAAGGAGCAACAGTTAGAATTGGACATGGAACTGACTAGTTCCTAATTGGGAAAGGAGTACATCAAGGCTGCATATTTTCACCCTGTTTATTTAACTTATATGCAGAGTACATCATGCAAAATGCCAGGCTGGATGAAGCAGAAGCTGGAATCAAGATTGCTGGGAGAAATATCAATAACCTCAGATATGCAGATGACACCACCCTTATGGCAGAAACTGAAGAGGAACTAAAGAGCCTCTTGATGAAAGTAAAAGAGGAGAGTGAAAAACCTGGCTTAAAACTCAACATTCAGAAAACTAAGATCATGGCATCCAGTCCCATCACTTCAAGGCAAATAGATGGGGAAACAACAGAAATAGTCAGAGACTTTATTTTGGGGGGATCCAAAATCACTGCCAACGGTGACTGCAGCCATGAAATTATAGGACCCTTGCTCCTTGGAAGAGAAGCTGTCAACCTAGACAGCATATTAAAAAGCAGAGACATTACTTTGCCAACAAAGGTCTGTATAGTCAAAGCTATGGTTTTTCCAGTAGTCATGTATGGATGTGAAAAATGGAATATAAAGAAAGCTGAGTGGTGAAGAATTGATGCTTTTGTACTGTGGTGTTGGAGAAGACTCATGAGAGTCCCTTGGACTACAAGGAGTTCAAACCACTCACTTCTAAAATAAATCAGTCCTAAATATTCATTGGAAGGACTGATGTTGAAGCTGAAGCTCCAATACTTTGGCCATCTGATGCGAAGAACTGTCTCATTGTAAAAAAGCCCTGATGCTGGGTAAGATTGAGGGCAGGAGAAGGGGTCAACAGAGGATAAGATGGTTGGATGGCATCACCGACTTGATGGACATGAGGTTGAGAAAGCTCTGGACGTTGATGATAAACAGGGAAGCCTGGCATGCTGCAGTTCATGGGGTCGCACAGAGTCGGACACAACCAAGCGACTGAACTGAACTGATACTATCAGATCATCACTCTCTAGGACCACCCTCCCCCACCACACACACCTGCATTTGTCTAATTTTAGCTCTATAATTGGAAATCCTCCAGCCTCATCTTTATCTGATCCTCTGGCCGTTCAATAGTGGTTTGCAGAACAGAGGACTACTATCAAGCTGGGACTGACTAACCTGGTGGTGTGTTTAATTGTCTTGTTATCAGGGTAGATTGTCCCACAATGAGACCATTTCTAGACACAGACTCCAGGACAGTTTATATCATACAGATAAAATACTGTCCTGAAATATAAGATTCGTTTCCCAACAAATATGCCTTGAGGCTCTGTGTCTGGCATTGAACCTCTGTTTTAACTTGCTAAGTAGTGTCCAACTCTTTGTGACCCTATGGACTGTAGCCCACCAGGCTCCTCTGTCCATGGAATTCTCCAGGCACGAATACTGGAGTGAGTTGTCATTTCCTTCTCCAGGGGATCTTCCTGACCCAGGGATCAAACCCAGGTCTCCTGCATTATAGGCAGATTCTTCACGGTCTGAGCCACTGGAGAAGCCTGTGTCTTGCCTAAAGATCCCTAAGCTCACACCTCTCCCCTCCCTGGGGACCACATAAGCTCACAGAGCCAGGCATTACTACCAAGAGGCTTCAATGTCATGAGCACAAGAACTTAAGTGATTCATGCTGGCCGTGTTCTAGCACTACTTATATTAATATAATTCAATGATATAATTCAATATAATGAAAGCCACAAATGCAAGCCACATGTGCAATTTAAAATTTCCAGGTAGGGACTTCCCTGGTGGTCCAGTGGTTAAGACTCTACACACTTTCACAGCAGGCTTCTACAGGCTTCCTGGTCAGGGGACCTAAGATCCCACATGCCAAGCAGCCTATATAAATAAAATATTTTAGTAGCTACATTTAAAAAAAATTTTATTGGAATACAGTTGCTTCACAATGTCATGTTAGTTTCAGGTGCACAGCAAAGTGTCTCAGCTGTGCAAATATTCACATACAAACGTTTTCAGATGCTTTTCCCATATAGGTTATTACAGAATATTGAGAAGGGTACCCTGTGCCATACAGTAGGTTCTTACTAGTTATCTATTTTATTTTTTGGCCGCACCTCACAGCTTGGGGGATCTCAGTTCCCTAACCAGGGGTGGAACCTTGGCCACAGCAGTGAAAACACTGAAAACTAACCACTAGACCACCAGAGAACTAACTCCCTATCTATTTTATACGAAGTAGTGAGTATATGTTAGTCCCAACCTTCTGATTTATCACTCCCCCTCATACTTTCAGTTTGGTAAACATAGATTTGATTTTGAAATGTGAGTCTGTTTCTGTTTTGTAAATATCTTCATTTATATAATTTTTAACATTAGATTCCACATATATGTCATACCGTACGTATATTTGTCTTTCTCTGTCTTACTTCAGTCAGTGTGATAATCTCTAGTTTTATCCATGTTGCTGCAATTGGCATTATTGCGTTCTTTTTTTATGGCTGAGTAATACTCCATTGTATATATGTACCATATCTTCTTTATCCATTCATCTGTCGACGGATACTCAGGTTGCTTCCATGTCTTGGCTATTGTAACCAGTGCTACTGTGACTATTGGGATGCATGGATCTTTTTCTTAAAAAGATGTGTGCTCTTGCAAAATGATCAACCACACATATTAACTCACTTAAATGAGTGATATTATCATTTTTCCTTCTGTTCCCTATTTTCTCACCTAGCACTGATGCTGTGGCTCATTGCTACATTGTCTTTCACGATGTGGGGTCCAGGCTTTTGACTTGTTCTCTCTCTCAGCTAGGCTAGTCAGCGGGCCTCCAGATAACATCACAATGATTAGACTGAAACTGTCTTCTGGGGACCACTGTGAGATTTTCTTTGCAATATAAATATTCCCAGGAACAATACTCTCCAATCATAAGGGCATTTAATGTTACCTGTGGTCTCACGTGGCATAGTATGCCTGTTGCCTCTGGGGAAAGGCGGGTCTTAACTGTGGGAACATTTGTTCCTGAATGTTGGCTAATTCTAAATAATTTTTAGTACCCATCAAAGCATCTCAGTTCAGGGTGGGGTGGAGAGGCGTACATCAGTTACTATACCCTGCTAGGATTGCCTGAATTAGCAAATAAAAATAAAGGACACCCCATTGAATTTGAATTTCAGATAAGTAACAACTCTTTTTTCCCCCCCTTTGTTGTGTGTCCTAAATGTTGCAGGGCACACACATACTAAACACGTATTTGTTGTCTATCTGACAAATAGACAGGTATCTTGTATTTTGTCTGGCAACCCTACCTCCAGTTAAACAATTAAACTCAAGATGGTATGACCACTCTTCAGACTGGGGAACAGGATCATGGAATCAGCATGACATGTCAGGATTGGGAAAACTGCACACAGGCTTGGTTGGAAGTAATGAAATATATTTAAGAAGTCTGTACAGCAAAATTACAATAAACATTTATTAAGATGTAATTTTCACAATATTTTAATTCTGTTCTGAAATTGGTCTACAAATATCTCCACATAACACCAAAGCCAGTGATTTAATAATAAATAAGAGAAATGTACGGATTGCTTTGCCAAAAAAATAAGCCTTATACATTTATGCCTATTTATATTTGTAGAATCAGTATCCCAAGGCTCATGAACCTAAAGTGAGCACACGCCACATAGGCACACGCACACACCACTGAATTAAAATCAGATGGATTCAGAGTATCAAATTAAATGCCACGTATAATTTATAACCAGATACACGAAATGTGAAGTTGACTCATGAATACACTGTGGATCATGGGTACCATACCTCACAAATACGATTTCCAGTTGAGAAGAGGGAAATAAGTGCTAGGCTGGATTTTAAGTGAGTGCTAATCACCACCACCATCACAAAGAAATCAATTTAATTACAGTATTCAAAGAGTTAACACACATGCGGATATTAAATTGACACTACAATAAAATCTTTAAATCTGCAAAAAGACATTAGAACATATGGTTGATAACACCACTAGCTGCCACAGGTTTTCAGTAGATGGTGCAAAGGGCAATCAGGTTTTTATGCCACCACCAGGGGAACACTGGTCCTGGTGTATCGCCTACATATCAAGGAATCAGTGAAGAGCAGAGTGCAGATTTCAGTAGGCTGGACAAGCTTTGTTTGTTCCAGATTCTATTTATCGCATTGATGGTTGTCCAATTCTAATTTGAAGGCTACTGTGTTAGATCCTGCAAAAGTATATGCTTCTATTATGTCAATAAGGAGCAAAGGTTGAAGTATTCAAATGGCCATAAGCAAAAATTTTGCAGAATGGTGATATACTATCCAAAAAAAGTAGGCGGAGGCGGGTGACACCTTTGGGTCTTAGAAATTCTTTCTATTTTTCAGCCATGCTATTCCCCCCATCAGGGACTGAACCCAAGTCCCCTGCAGGGGAAGCATGGAGTCTCAACCACTGGACTGCAAGGGAAGTCCCTGGAAATTCCTACTAAAGTGAGCTAGATGGAGGGCTGTGTGTGTGCTGTCACTCAGTTGTGTCCCCTTTGTGACCCCATGGACTGTAGCCCACCAGGCTTCTCTGTCCATTGGATTTTCCAGGCAAGAATAATGGAGTGGGCTGCATTTCCTACTCCAGGAGGTCTTGCTGAACCAGGGATTGAACCTGCAACTCATGCATCTCCTGCCCTGGCAAGTGGATTCTTTACCACTAAGCCACTAGGGAAGCCCCCATACCATACCTGATCTTAGCCAAAAGGCTGAGAAGTGATGGCAAGAGCTAGCTTTTTGGTTCAGTCAGTCAATTCAAAACCTATCAGGGAGAAGTGATTGCGTATCAACCTATAAGGCAGATATCCTTCCTCAAAAGCATCCTAAGACGTAGCAGAGGGAATTCTTTGGCAGTCCAGTGGTTAGGATGCCACTCTTTCACTAGAGGACAAAAGTTTCATCCCTGGTTGGGAAACTAAGGTCCCATGAGCTATGCAGTGCAGCTGGGGAAAAAAAAGGAAAAACAAAACAAAATGTAGCAAGAAGGAAGGGGATGAAGTAAAGCAGGATTTCTGGTAGTGAGAAGGTGTCTTAGCCATGTCTTAGATTCTGCACTGGACATCTGACATCTAGAGTGGTATTCCTAACCTCTCTAGAAGGCTACTGAAACACCACCAAAGTGGTTTACATCTTCCCTACAAGTCAGCCCTGGTGGGTGCGTGTATAAAAGTCCTTTTACAACCCTCCCAAGTACTGACCCCACCGTGCATGTTCACCCTTAGTGCCAACAGGCCACGTCTTCAACTAGCTACTCCCCACCACAGTCAGCTGGGCATAGATCCTGCACCCCTGTCTGCACTCTGAGCCCACATGTGACAGGCTTCCTGTGGTCTTGAGAGGCATTGTATGCCTGTCATCTCCGAGCAACTACGGGTATTTAAAATCTCTTTCAATGGCACTAACCTCTCTCCATGCTGTCACTCAGTCCCCTTCATAAATTAAGACCCTGGCACAATTCACAAGGCCAGCCTTCAGGAAATTTTGTGGTTGCATTTTGCTACAAGAAATGATATGGGGTTAAAATTAAAAAAAAAAAAAAAAAGAAGGCAAGCAAACCAAAAAAAAAACACACCCAGAAGGCAAGTAATGCTGATTGGTACTGGAAAATATGAAAGGCTGATGTGTCACGAAAGCATCTTTGCCAGGATGTCAAGGAAGAGATTGCTCCAAACATTGATCCCAAAACATCCACGGAAATCGAACAAGTTGGAGATAACAAATCCTTTTTCTTTTCTGGGCTCTTTTCTGCTTTTGGTATTTACTGCGATATTGAAGCATTGGGAAATTAACACTGATGAACTTGAAGATATCTAAAAAACTGAGTTTTAACTATAAGAGAGATTCACAGTAGTTTTTGTCAGGATATTTTCATATCACATTGAATGATATGTTACACTAGTATATTCTACAGCCCTGAAGATGTAAAAAAATTTCTCTTCAAGGTATGAGATATGATACAAAAATACATTTTTCATGTACAAAAGAGAGAAAAAAGGAGATGAGGGGTCCTGGGGGAGGTCAATTATCCTACAAGCTTCCATGGAAAGAAAAAAAATCCAAACTATTTGAGGATAAGAGTACGCCCAAGCAAAAGTCAAATTTATGCATTAAAAAGCAGGAGTTACGCAGATCAAACCTCTGTGACTTCCATTAAGAATTTCAAGGAATATTCTACCTTGAAGTGATACTATTAAGGAACTAATTAACTTTTGTTAAAATAAAGACATCTTTCATTTGGGTGTATCAGATTGTTCAACTGGCTTCATAGCCTACACTTAGCCAATCCAGAAAACAAGGTGCATATTATTTTTAATATTTATTTATTCACGTATTTGGCTGCATTGGGTCTTAGTTGTGGCACATGGGCTTAGTCGCCTCATGGCATATGGAGTCTTCCCGGACTGGGGATTGAACCTATGTCCTTGCATTGCCAGGCAGACTCTTAACCCCTGGGCCACAGGGAAATTCCAAGGTGTATATAGTCTTAACAATAATTTCCGGTGGGCTGATGATGAGGCCTCAGTCTACCAGCACCCAGATATGTGAGCCTTCCTCAATTTACTAGAAGTTAAAATGATTTTTCTGCCAGGGTCTCAAGGTAGCACAGTTCCATCAGGTTTCTAGGTGTGAGAGTAGGTGAGAGAAGGGTGGATGTTGTACCCAGACAGTAATTTAAAACTTAAAATCTTTGTGCAGAGAATGTCAATTACCCCACTGCCTAACATGAGCAAAGCAAACACCCAAATAAGCCAGAAACAGAGAAGCCAAATGCACAAGAGGAAAGAAGGCAAACATGAACTCCCTGGAGTTCTCTATACCCTGTGTGAAAACAGATTTGTCTCTAAGTATCTAAATGACAAAACTGGAATGGCTTCAATGCAGAAACCAAGGGGTTTCCAATGCCCATGGAGAAAGATCTGCCCAAGCAAATTCTAGAGGACATATATATAATTTCAAGAAGTAAGCTGCAAATGCAAGCGTTTGGGCCCTGTTAACGTTAAAAATAAAAGTTTCATAAACATTCTTGAAAAATGTCTGCTTCTCTTTTCCAGGTACTTGCAACCTCAAATAAAGCAGCACAGAAACACAGCACAGGAAGAGTTGGTAGGCAGCTGAGTTTTCTCTAAAAGGATATCTGGATCAGAAAGTCTTGGTTCTACACGATCTGACAGGGGTCTCTGCAAATCTGTGTACAGGGGCTGCCAGGACATGCAGGTGGGCAAGGAAGGCCAATGGAGAGTCATGAAGCCTAGTAGCAAAACCTGGGGCCTCCTTTCCTTGATTTCCTGTGCTTGCTTGGTACCCAGAAAGGGGCATCTCCACTAGGCCTGAGCCAAGCTTTGCAAAGCCCCCTTTGTTCAGGACCCCCCCAGACGTCTGCCCCATACGTACCTCTCTTCACCCCTAGAGACTACCTAAAATGAAGCTACCAGATTCCAAACCAAAAGCACCTAACACATATATTGTAAAAATTTCAGATAAAATAAATCGCATCTTCTCCAAGTCTGGCAGGTTTCTGCTTATTGTTCCTGAGAATGCTTTATAAGCAGCAACAGACTTGAAAGGTTATTAGCTGTTACGGTTGGTTTTCCTTCTAAGGTCCTGAGTCAACCAAAAACCAAAATGAAATAAGTACACAAAAAAAACCCTGGAGAGTATAGTTTTCCTATACCCCCCTAGCTGGCCAATGGTAAAATTAGGACTCAAATTAGATACCTGAATGAGCTTCGATGCTTGCTCAGGCAGTTCTTGGTATCAAACTCCAATGACATTTCTTTGCCTGGTTCTTGAACGTTCCTTTAGAAAATGTGGAGGTTAAAATACATCAAAGTACAGAAGGGGGAGGGAATCTTAGGTTTTCTACCAATAATGATTTTTTCATTTAGAAATCTGATTGATGGAGGCTTGGTTGGATCATCTAGTATCTCAAAGACATGGAGTTTCAACCTTGAAACCCAGCAGTCCACATTCAGAAGCAACATGATTCATCAAATCAATATCAACCAAAAACAACATGAAATGAAGGTAATAGCTTTGGAACATGAAAAGAATGCACACAGACCTCACTCACCAATCCCTGTGCTGCAAAAGCAAACACTTGCCTTGAAACTTTTCCAAAAGGTCGAATTAGCAATTTCTTCCCCTCTGTGTAAAGTTTTAATAAGCTCAACTCGATCTGCCTTTATTAAAAAACCTTACAAAAGATGTATTTAAATGCTTGAAAAAATTAACTTTATGCTCTATGCACAGATAAACTTCTCTTACTGTACAGCTAATATGGTTATATCCTTTGTTTAAAAAATATTTTTTTCCACTAATGACACTTGGTGGGTAGTCCTACATCAACGATCTTGTCAATTCCTCCCAGAAGATGTCCTAAGAGTTGACACGTGGCCGGAAACACCCTCACAAAGCGCCCCTCACTTGCTCAGGGATGTTTATTAAGATTGTTTGGGGTTTGGCGTTCTTTTTTTCCTTCTTCTTTTCTGTTTCCGGAGAGAGGGCGCTGGTGGTGGGGGAGCCGGCCGGCCGGCTGGTTGTCACTTGCTGTTGGGGCGGTCAAGGCTCTCCAGCACACGGGTGAGGCGGATGTTGAGCAGTCTGACCTGGTTTTCCAGTTGCTCCAGCTTCTCCTCCACGCTGGGGCCACTGGGGCTGCCTCGCCAGTAGAAGCCCATGGGCCCGGTCATGAAGTAGATGGCCACCACGAAACACAAGGGCAGCACGGCATTCTCAGGCTCACCCTCGTACTTGTGCAGGATGTACACGCAGGACATGGAGAACAGGATGACCCGCACCACCCAGAAGAAGCGGCCGAACACCACGTGCAGGGCGCTGAAGGTGAAGCCCAGGGTCAGAGAGAGGAACCAGTAGGCCAGGAGGACGACGCCCACCAGCAGGAGGGCTCGGGCGGGGCTGTTGGCCACCGAGCTGGGGTTGAAGTACTGGGACAGGTTTGAGACTGCAGGACAGAACAGAGGGACAGCGACCAGTTACAGGGAGTCACGAGGGTGCTCTGCGAGCTGGGGTGGGTGGCTCAGCTCAATGGCTGGGCCTCTTCCACACCCTGAGAAACTAAAGCTGGCTGCCTGGGTATAGGACCCTGGGAGAAGACAGGGCAACACTGTTCTATCACGGGTTTAAAACACCTTTCAGGTAGGGCAGAGCCTGCACACTGGCCTTCAGCCGCCTGCCTTCCCGTCTTCCATACCCAGCATTAGGCTGGGAGCACAGCTGCCAAGGAGAAGGGTGTTTCCCAGCCTCCCTTGCAGCTAGCTACATAACTAAGTTTTGGTCATGGAGAGGTGGGCAGAAATGTTTTGGGATGGCTTTCTAGAAGTAGTGGGAATAGGCCCTTTACCTCTTCTTCTTCTGCCTGCTGGAATGTAGATGCGATGGCTGGGATAGAAGCAGCTGTCTTGGGTCATGAGGGAAGAAGGGAAGTCACCTAATGGGGAGCAATAAGATGGAAGGGGCCTCGGACCTGAGGAGAATGTGCTGCAAAGCCACCTACCTGCCTAGCCACCTACCTGTGAACTTTTCACATAAGAGAAATATAAGCTTCCATCTTGTATAAGCTGTTGTAATTTGGGGTCTCTGTTACTCACAGCCAAACCTAATCGTAACTGGTACCCACACATGAAGTTCCATCTTAAGAATGGAGTGAAATGGAGGACGTGCATCTTCTGTGTGCCCGACTTAAGAAAATTTTCAAACAGAAAAGTTAAAAGGATGGTATATAAATACTCCTATCAAAATCATCTAGGTTTAACTATGGTTAACATTTTGCTCCATCTCTAGTCAAATACCTCCCCTTTTTTTTTAACCAAACCATTCGAAAGAGGCACACATCATGCTTCAGCATGCAACTTTCTCTCCCACGTTTATTGAGACATAACTGACATACAGCACTATTTAAGTTCACCATATACAGAATGATTTGACTTATATTGTGAAATGATCAAAATAAGTTTTGTTAATATCCATCATCTCCACAATAGTGTAAAGCACATGTGTTGCAATTAAAAATACATAAGTAAAAAAATGTCCATTACCTCATAAATAGAAAAAAAAAGTTTTCCTTTTCCCGAGAACTTTGAAGATTTCCTAACTCTAATAATTTTCAACTATACAGCACAGCAGGGTTAAATACAGTCATCACGTTGCACATTACACCCCCAGGATTCATTTAAACTATAACTGCAGTTTGTACCTCTTAACCATCTTCATCCAATTCTCCTACTTTCCATTCACTGTCTCTGGCAACCACAATCTGATCTCTCAATTTGTGAGTTCTTTTTTTTTAAGATTCTATATGTAAGTGAGATTATACAGTATCTGCTTTTCTCTGACTTATTTCACTTAGCTTAATGCCCTCAAGGTCCATCCATGTGGTTGCAAATGGTAGGATTTCCTATTTTATGGCTGAAGAAGACTCCATCAAATATAGACACATCAAAATCTCTTTATCCATTTACCTGTTGGGGAACACTTAGGTTGATTTCATGTCTTGGCTATCGTAAGTAATGCTGCAGTGTACATGGCGGCGGACGGGGAGGGGGTGGGGGGTGGCAGTGATGGTGTAGTTATTTCTTTGACGTAGTGTCTTTGTTTCCTTCAGATATATTCCCAGAAGTAGTACTGCTGGATCGTATGGTATTTCTACTTTTACTTATTTTTTTAAATTTTATTACTTTTATTTTTGGCTGTGCTGGATCTTGGATGCTGCATGCAGGCTTTCCTTAGTTGTGGCGAGCAGGGACTACTCTTGGGTTGCAGTGTGTGGGCTTCCCACTGTGGTGCCTTCCCTTGTTGCAGAGCACAGGCTACAGGGCATGTGGGCTTTAGTGGTCGTGGCCCACTGGCTTAGTGGCTCCGAGGCAGGGATGGAACCAGGGATGGAACCCGTGTCCCCTGCCCTGGCAGGCAGATTCTTATCCACTGCACCACCAGGGAAGTTCTCTAATTTTAAGAGGCACCTCCATACTATTTTCCACTATGGTAGACTAATTTACATTCCCACCAACAGTGCCCAAGGGTTCCAACTTTTCCATATCCTCAGAAACATTTGTTCTCTCTTATCTTTTTAGTAACAGTCATTCTAATAACCAAATTAATATTTCATTGTGGTTTTGATTTGTATCTCCCTAATGACTAGCAATGCTGAATTACTGGTAATATAGTACCTTTTCATGTGCCTGTTGACCATCCATATCAAAGGAATACGTTTCCTTTTTTCCATAAATATGACAACATTCATATGTTTCCTTTTTTTGGAAACAATGTCTACCAAGGTCCTGTCGTCCCCCACCCTTTTTTCCCCTGGCTGCACCATGCTGCAGGTGAGATCTCAGTACCCTGACCAAGGACTGAACCCACACCCTCAGCAGTGAAAGCTCATGAGTCCTAACCACTAGACCATCCGGGAATTCTCTTTTGTCCATTTCTTAATCTTCTTTTTTTTTGCCATTGAGTTGAATGAATTCTTTATCTATTTTGGATATAAACTCCTTAACAGATATGTTTGCAAATATTTTTCCATTCTGTAAGTTCATTTTGTTGATCGTTTCTCTGGTTGTGCAGAAACTATCTAGCTTGATGTAGTCCCGCTTGTTTATTTTTGCTTTCGGTGTCAAATCCAGAAAAATCACTGCCAAGAACAAGGTCAAAGAGCTGACTGCCTATTTTCTTCCAGGAGTTTTACGGTTTCTGGTCTCACATTTAAATCTTTAATCTGTTTCGAGTTAACTTTTGTGCGTGGTGTGAAATAGAGCTCTAATTCCATTCTCTTACATGTGAATGTTTTCCCAGCACCACTTATTGAAGAGACTGTCTTTCGTCCGTTAAGCATGCTTGGCTTTCCTGTCAAATACTAGCTAACTGTACGTGCGTGACTTTATTTCTCGGCTCTATTGGTCTATGTGTCTGTTTTTATGCCAATACTATTCTGTTTTGTTTTAAAGATTCATGTTTTTTTAAAAAATATTTTTATTAACTTATTTGGCTGCACGGGGTCTTAGCTGTGGCACAAGGAATCTCCAGTCTTCGTTGAGGTATGCGAGATCTTTAGTTGTGGCAGGCAAACCCTTAGTTGCAGCATGTGGGATCTAGTTCCCTGACCAGCGATTGAACCATTGTCCCCTGCAGAGAAACTGCAGACTCTTAGCCGTTGGACCACTGAGGAAGTGCCTGCTCTAGCAAATTAACTGAGCAGGAGAAGGAGGTCATGGGAACTTCTAGTTTGCAGCCAGTCACTCAGAAGCATGGGTGATGACCTGGACTCATGACTGGCATCCAGAGTGGAGGGTGGTCTTGTGAGATTGAGCCCTTTGCTTGTGGGCTCTGATTTTGCCTCTAGGTAGACAGAGTCGAACTGAGTTGAATTTTCTGTCACCCCATGATACCTGCACATTGCTAGCTGGTAGGGGGACGCCTACACACACACACACACTTTGAAATCTGCACATTGCTAGTTGGTGGGGGGAAGCCTACACACACACACACACACACACACACACACACACACTTTGGAACTGGGTCCACGAACCTTTTTCAGTCCCACACCTAGGGTAGAGTGGAGCTGATATTTCAAGGTAGAGTCTGGCTGACAGAGCCACCCAGTCCCTGCCCTGTCCTGAGGGAGCCTCCAAGAGGAACCCCTACTTCCCTCGTTTTGTCACAAGTGGGCTCCGAGGCTTCAGAGAAAGTCAACAACTTGAAGATGGGAGACTGAAATCCTTCCGTCTCTGGATACTCTTTCCCAGGAAAATGTCTTCAGCCAAGAGACCGAGGGTAGAGGTAACTCTGCTGTCAGTTATGGTGGACGCAGAGCCCAGGAAATGTGGCAAGTGTGAACTGAGATGTGCTGGGCCAAATACAGACCAGATTTCCAAGACATTAGTATGCCCCAAAATGTAAGACATCTCATTAATAACTTCCTATTGACTCCAAGATGAGATGACATATTTTTTTCTTGTTGTGGTGGCCGCTCGTATCAAACCTATACCCCCTCCAGTGGAAGCGTGGAGATTCAAGGGAAGTACCAAGATGGCAATACTTTTAATTTATTGGGTTAACTAAAACACCTTATTCATTTCACTGGTTTCTTTTGACCTTTTTAACATGGCAATTAGAACATTTAATGTCACATATGTGGCTGGCATTTTATTTCTACAGAACCACTTCAGGCTAAGGACTCTCCATTTTAACCAGTACCTTGAAACATTCTGAAGCAGGCAGCTGGAGGATTGTGCTCACAGATGCATTCTGTACCAGAAAATCCAACTCGCGAGTCCAGTTTCCTGCAAAACCTTTTGCACCTTCAAACATCTCAGTGTCAGACACAGACTCCAGAGGTCTTCAGATACTTTGAAACTTACGCATCAAGGGGAAGAAAACCACCACTCAGAAGAGTTCTTTCACCTTCGAATGTGCCAGCCACCCTTCTCATGAACATGAGTATTCAGGGCCCCTTGGCTCCGCTGTGGAAGAACTCTGTGGGATCTTTGATCTTCACTGTGGCATGCGGGTTCTTTAAGTTTTAGCACATGGGATCTAGTTCCCCGACCAGGAGGCCAATTTGACTCCAGTCTTTCATTTCAAGCCAAGTGCAGTTTCTCACAGTCAGGTTTGTTTCTCCAGGGCTCATTGGTCAGGGATGGAAATACCGAGAGTTTAATATCTGGGCAGGTGGTAAATATGGATTCCAAGCGGGATTGCACTCAATTGCGGGAGCCAGGTTCCGTGTTGACTCAGCCGGAGTCCCAGGAGGGGCCCTCCACAGCCCCAGGGGGCTTGGAGCTGCACAGCAGCCTCTCAAATGACCACGCTGCTGCCTCCAATTCTCTGCCTAGGGCCTCTCAAAGACTGAATTCGGTGATTCAAAGCCAGAGGGTGGGTTCCCAGGGATGGAGGGGATGACAGTGGGTGTGAACCAGGGTGTGGGTTTGGGCCAGCAGCCGGCTCAACTTCAAGGTCTCAGTCTCTGATCTGTAAGGTGGGAGTGTCAGGGCCGATGGAGAGGGTTGGGGGTGGTGAGCGGATTCAGAGAGATGACGGTGAGTGAAACTGAGAGAGTGTATTGGTCTCCTTGGGCTGCTGTTAACAAACAACCAGACGTGGTGACTTCAAGCAACAGGAATGGAGCCTCACTGTACTGGGGGCCAGAAATCTGAAGTCCAAGGTGTGGGCAGGGCTGCACTCCAGCTAAAGCTCCAGGGGAGGCTCTCTCCCTGCCCCTTCCGGCTCAGGTGGCTCCAGCCAGTCCCTGGATCGTTGACTGCACCCCTCCTTCTCTGTCTCCATTTTCACATTCATGCGGCCATCCCCTCCGTGTGTCTGTGTCTCCGTTCAAATTTCCCTCTTCTTAAAAAATATTTCATTTTTATTTATTATTTGGCTGTATCTGGTCTCAACTGCAGCATGCAGGATCTTCGATCTTCACTGGGACATGTGGGATCCAGTTCCCTGACCAGGGATCAACCTGGGGCCCCCTGCATTGGGAGCTCGGAGTCTCATCCACTGGACCCAAGGAAGTCCCTCCATCTTCTTTTAAGGACACCAGACATTGGATTGAAGGCCCACACTAACCTAGAACAATCTCATCTCAGCTTGATTACATCTGCAGAGACTTCACTGCCCAATAAGGTCACATTCATAGGTGCGGGGGTTTTAGGGGGGCACTTCTGAGAGGGATACAACTCAACTCATCAAAGCAGTGGGGCCAACAGGCCTCCGACTCTTATTGACGATGGGCCCTTTTGTGCCAGGGGCAGAGCCAGGGCTGAGGTTGCAGCCTGGAGAAGGCAGGCAAGACCTTGCTCACGGGATCTCAGAGGGGAGATGAATAACACACACACACACACACACACACACACACACACACACACACACACACGGGAGGAGGACAGGAGGTGGAAGAATGTGTGTGTGAGAACTGAGCATGAGGTTCCTCACACAAGGTGGTTAGGAGGGGCTTCTTGGAGGAGGTGTCATTTACCAGAAACCCAAGCATAGAAAAAACGGGAGCAGGCAAAGGGCTGGGAGGATTGTCCCCAGTAGGGAACACATAGAGGGACTGGAAGGCATCAAGGACCTGGGTATGTCCAAGGGCTAGGCAGTGTCTTTGGTGTGAACTTTGTCAATTCAAAGTGCATCAGGAAGTCACTGGGCAGTTTTAACGAGAGTGACTTAATCTCACTTTTACTTTTTGTTTTTTTTTAAATCACTAAGCAAAAAAGTAGTCATAAAAAAAAAAAAAATCACTCTAGCTGATTTGTTGAGAAGGGACCCCGGTTAGGAGATAAGCAGGAAAGTGCTCACCCAGTAGGCCTAAGGCCACTTTCCAGAAAGGTTTGCAAGTTGGGCCCTTGGCCAGCATCTGGGAACATGGATTTCTGGAGTGTGAGATTGGGTTGCATAAGAAATAAGTGGCCTCCATCCCCATTTCTGGCACAGGCTCCTAAAACCCTTGGAATTTCCTAAGTGATAAGAGCAATAGAGATGTCTTGATAATTCACAGCCCCTTTCACACATACCCACTGTGTTAATCAGGTGATTCTGAAAAGCCTCTAAAGATGTAGGCTGGTTGCCAAGGGAACCAACTTGGTTATTAGAGGGTTGAGCCTTTCGATTGACTCTCCTGACCTCCTGGAAGGAGGTGAAGGTTGAATCGATCACCAGTGGCCAATGAGTCAATAGAATGCAGAACGTGGAGGCTCCGGGTCCTGCCCACAAATCCTGCCTCATGCATTTCCTACACCTAGCTGTTTCTGGGTTACATCCTTTCATAAAAATCCAGTTATCTACTGAGTAAACAGGTTTCCTCAGTTCCACAAGCAGCTCTAGCAAGTTCCTTGAACCCAAGCCAGGGATGGGTCATGGGTACCCTTGATCTGTACCAGCCAGTCAGAAGCACTGGTGACAACCTGGACAGTGTCTGCAGTGGGGGCCATTGTGGGACTAAGCCTTTGGCCTGTAGGGTCAGATGCTACCTCCAGGGAGGCAGGGTCAGAACTGAGTTCAACCTGGGCCTAGAGGTTCTACACAAACAATGTGGTTCATGCTGCTATCTGCTTTCCTTCAGGGAGTCTGGAATTTAGAAGGTGTGAGGAAGAGAGTGCCTACATGACCAACTTCCCAATAAACACCCTGGGTGCTGAGCTTCGACTGGATGTCCCTGGTTGAGGACGCCTCACATGGGGAACAAAGCGTGTCCCGTGTGACAGCCCCACCCCCATCCCAGAGAGGGCTCTGGGAGCCTGTGCCTGGTTCCCTAGACTTCACCCCACGTGTCCTTCTCTCTGATGACTGCGCTGTGTGTCCTTCCCTGTAACACATCACAGCTGAGGGTACCAACAAATGCTGGGTCCTGGGAGTCCTTCTAGAGATGCATGGGACCTGGGCGGGGGAGGTGGTCTTGGCAACCCTGACGCAGACTGCTGCAGGCTTCCTGGAGAGAGGTAGCAGCCTGGCCCAGGGCGATGAGCCCGAACTCAAAGGGTTCCGGCAGCTGCCTCCTGATTCCTGGACCAGCACATTGACTTCCTGGGGATCACACATTGCTCCTTCCAATGATTCTGTGAGCACCTCATTCTCTGTATTAAATCGCTTCCTGTCTGAGTAACTGGAGTAGTTTGTTACGGACCCCGACCACCCAGAGACTCCACCTCCAGTCCCCAAGGTGTGCCTGAGTGACAGTCGTGTCCGACTCTTGGCGATCCCATGGACTGTAGCCCACCAGGTTCCTCTGTCCATGGGACTCTCCAGGCAAGATTACTGGAGTGGGTTGTCATCCCCTTCTCCAGGGGATCTTCCTGACCATGGGATTGAAGCCAGGTCTCCTGCACTGCAGGCTGATTCTTTACCATCTGAGCCAACAGGGAAGCCTAGGGACAGACAAGCTGGCACTACCCACCTATACCTTCTAAGCAGCATCTGGGAACCTCAGCTACTTACAAACACAACTACGATAATAAAACAGGTTCTCTTGTATCCCCTCCACCCCTGTAGTTCTTCTCCTGCACCACTCGCCCTGGATACCAGTCCCATAATTTGAGAAGCACCAGAATGAAACACTGCCTTCAAATGAATGCCCTCCCCCAACACCTACCGTCAAGTCCAAGAACTTCCAAGAGCTCTGCCCAAACTTTCCACACGGTTTCCACAAACATGTCCACTCCTAGCACGAACCTCTCGGTCAGCCTTGTCAGGAACTGCAGAAATGAGAGAAAAGTCATTACTGACTTGGCCACAGCTTCCTTATTCCTAGTCTGGCCGAGTTTATACTTGAATGAGAAAACTCAGCCAGCCGATGACAAAGGCCACCCCAGGGCTTGGTCAAATCGCCCTGGGGATTAATGGAGCTTGGGACTAGCTCAAGGGTGCCAAGAACCGAGTGAATTTGGTCAAATCTCCCTCCTGGACTTCCCTGGTGGTCCAGTGGTTGAGAACCCACCTACCAATGCAGGGGACGTGGGTTCGATCCCTGGTCTGGGAAGATCCCACACGCTGTGGGGCAACAAAGCTGGTGTGCCACAGCTACTGAAGCCCATGAGCCCTAGAGCCTGTACTCTGCAAAAAGAGAAGCCACTGCAATGAGAAGCCTGCACACTGCAACTAGAGAGTAGCCCCAGCTCTCTGCAACTAGACAAAACCTGCCTGCAGCAACGAAGACCCAGCATAGCCAAAAATAATAAATAAGAAAAATATATTTAGAGAAAAAGAGTCTCCTTTCTACAGGTGGAGGGATCCATCGGAGAAGCCAGGAGCCCTCTACAAAGCTGCTCACTCCACTTCTGATTGCTCCCGGAGCCCTTCTGTTGACTCCTATCAAAGTCCCTGCCCGAATTCTCATTTCTTAACGGCGGGAGGTGTTGCAACCAACCTATTTCACCTGGAGGCCAGGCGCTGCTGCATGGGAGCAGCTCTGAATGGCGAGAACGGCGGTTCTCACAGTTGAGTCCCACCGTCACCTCTCAGGCACATGCAAAGGATGGAAACACACCTCTGTCCCAGATTTAAGGACCCGAGGGCCTTGGAGGGCTGCAGTAGCTCTCCCAGTATGAACACAAGGTGCAGCTTCATGTCACTTTATTTTCTAGAAATAAGTGATACGCTATACACATGGTATAAAGTCTCACTTCCTACAACCTGAATCCCCTTCCAGAGACAACACTGTTACCACTCGCTTGTAGATCTTCCCTTATATGCCCAGGTGAAGAATGGCACAGACAGGGACTTCCTGGTGGTCTAGCAGATAAGAGGACTCTGAGCTGCCAATGCAGGGGGCCCGGGGTTTGATTCTTCGTCAGGGAACCAAAATCCCACATGCCCTGCAGGGTGACCAAAAGATAAAAATGAAATGACCCCACTCCCCACCTACTGAATTATACACTTTAAACGAAGGACTGTATAGTATTAATATATGAATTATTCCTCAATACGTTGCTATTTGAAAACTGGAAGGATACTAGCAAAACATTGCAAATCAACTATACTTCAATTATTTATTGGCTGCACTGCATCTTTGTTGTGGCACTCAAGTTTAGCCGCCCTGTGGCATATGGAATCTTATTGGACCAGGGGTGGAACCTATGTCCTCTACATTGGCAGGTGGATTCTTAACCACTGGAGCACCAGGGAAGTCCTCAACTATACTTTTATTTTAAAAAAATTTTTTTTTAACTGAAAGAGTAAGAAATAGTAATAGTAATGGAACAGTTGACATTAAAAACAAAATCATGTAGGAATGACAGAAGGAAGTATTTATGTCAGGGAGAAGAGAGGGTCCCTGGATCTCTCTTGGATAGGGGTAGGTGGGTGGGGGCATTTTGGAGAACGTACCATCCCCTGGAGAGAAGACACACTGGTGTCCGTTTCGTTATAATTCTTTCTTTGCTGAAGGGTTTCACTGACGTATCATTTACATACCATAAAGTTCTTGTCTTTAAAACGCATGATTCAAATTAAAAAAATAAAATAAAACGCATGATTCAATGTTGTTTTTTTTAAATCCCCCATAATTGAATTTTAGAACATCTTTATCACCCAAAAGGAGTCTTGTCCCATCCACAGTCGCTCCTTATTCCCTCCTCCCCTCAGCCTAGGCAACCACTAATCTTCCCGTCTCCAGTTTTGCCTTTCCAGGACTTTCTGTACAAATGGACCTTTTGTGCCTGGCTCTTTGCACTCAAAATAATGTCAGGCTTCACCCATGCGGCAGTGTGAATTGGTACTTAATTCCTCTTTCTTGCCAAATAGCATTCCCTTCCAGGGTTCTCCACACTTTGTTCCTCCTCTCATTATTCTTTAAGAGCATGCACAATTTGTGCCCATTTGTCCATAAGTAGCAATTTCTACATTTTGTTCAAGTGGAGGAAAAGGGAAAGGACTCCCTGGGGCACCTGGGAAAAAAATTAGCAGGGCTTTCAAGGGCACCAGCTTCCCTAGAAAGGGTGTGAGAAAGTAGCTATTTGGGGAGGAAGAGACATTACAGCTTCTGCTGCTGCTGCCCCTCTCTGTGCTTCTGTAAAATGGGACTAAGGAAGAATGGACATTAGGGAACTTTGCTGGTGGTCCACCAGTGGGTAAGCATCCATGCTCCCAATGCAAGGGGGCTCCGGTTCATTCCCTGGTCAGGGAACTAGATCCCAGATGCCTTGACTAAGAACTCAAATGCTGCAACTAAAGATCCCACGTGCCACAACTAAGACCCAGTGCAGCCAAATAAATTAATATTAAATTTTAAAAAAAAAAAAGGATGTAGGGACCCCTTAGGTTGCCTGTGTCAGATCTGAGGATGGCTGGGCAGCAATCCAGTGCGCCCAGCAAGGTTGGACGTCCAGTCCTCTCTCCAAATGGAGTCATCTCCTTCCCACCAAACAACTGTCTTTGGGCAGGCGTTCGGAAACCCACAGGCCCAGGTAGGACCTGGCTGTGCTCAGAGGAACGGTCAGGCCCATCCTGGGGACCAGGCAGGGCAGGAGAGGGTGATATATAGAAAGGCTCATCGTGGCCCTTTTGGACTGGGCGGTGGGAACACCCTGCCCTCTGGGGCTGGCACCGCTCACTGGGGCTTCTGCTCCAGCAAGTTAGTCCTTGCCTCCCTGTCTGTGTGAAGACATAGGAGCCCTGAGGGGGTGCTGCGGGCAGCACTGTGTTCCTCCAAATCCCAGTGAAGATGAAGTGAGGTCAATGTGGAGGACCTGGATCCAACAGGACTGGGGTCCCTACAAGAAGAGATGGGGGGTCTGTGTGGTCAATGCCACAGGCGCAGGTTCAGTCCCTGGTCAGGGAACTAAGATCCCACGTGTGCGCAGCATGGCAAAGAAAAGTTAACACTGCATTTGATGGGGGAAAAAAAAATTATTAAAAAAAAAAGAAAGAAAATGAACCCACTCCAGTATTCTTGCTTGGGAAATCCCATGGCCAAAGGAGCCTGGTGAGCTATAGTCCAAGGGGTTGCAAAGAGTCAGGCACCACCATACCTGTGTTTACCTGAAATCTCTGCTGTACACCTGAAACTAACTCAACATTGTAAATCAACCATATCCCAATAAAAAAAATTTTGAAAGGAAAAAGAAAACGGGGACACAGACATGCAAAGACCATGTGAGGACACAGGGAGAAGACAGCCATCCGTGAGCCATGGAGAGAGAGGCCTTAGAAAGAAGCAGCCTGGTTTACACCTTGATCTCAGGTTTCCAGCTTCCAGAACTTCCAGATATTTCTGGGTTAGCCAGCCAGACTCTGGCCCTTCCTCACGGTAACCCTTCAGACTAAGGCGGGGTTCAGCGAAGCCCAGAGCCTGAAGCAGTTCACAGAAATAGGTGAAAAGCCAGACCAAGGGCACAGGTTGTATATCTTTTCTACAACCTATAAAATACAGCCAATATTTTATAATAACTATAAATGAAGTATAACCTGCAAAAAGTGTGAATGTTGTACACTGGGAACTCAAGACTGTATAACATCGCACAATCATATACTACTGTACAACAACTATACCTCAATTCAAAAATTTAATAGTAGAATTAAACATAACAAACGAAACCAAACAAAACTTGGGCATACCCTGGTGGTCTAGTGGTTAGGATTTGGACTTGCACCGTGGTGGCCCAGGTTCAATTCCTGGTCAGGAAACTGGATCCCAATTCAAATGAAGCACTTTTGCATAAAGACGTTTTGAGTTGGTCAGGGAAATAGAAAAATGAACTTGGGACGGTTGTTAAAAAATTGTCAGGAGCTGTGATGATGGCATTATGCAAAACGTTTTTACAAAATGTTTATCTGTTAAAGACGGAGCCTGAAACATTCAAAAGTGAACCAATATGTCTTGGATTAGTTTTAAAATACTATGCCAGGCTTCAAACATTTTTTTGATGGGGGAAGAGATACAACAAGAATGTCAAAACTGGGTGAAGGGTACAGGGGTTCATCATAGAGTCTTTCTCCCTTTGTGTCTCTTGGGCAATATTCAGGATGAAAAGTTAAAATGAAAAAGATTCAAGGGAACCAACTCAGGAGGCCCATGGTCACGGCCAGGCCAAAGGAGAGGACACAATTACTCCAGCTCAGCATTTCATTGCCCGGTCCTAAATCTGGAGGGCGCCCTAAACTCTCCCCACCCCCATGACCCCCAGGTGTCTTCATAAAGAAAAGCAGCAAAGCAGCAGCTTAGAGGTTGCCTGAGGATCTGAAGAACAGGGAGTAAGACAAAGGTAATGGGAACCGAAGTGTTGGAATACACAGGAGGATCAGGAATGAATTACAAAGGAGAAAAGTCACCTCTGGGAGGGCGGGTCAAAGCAATGGGACAAGATGACACCCAGTGTCCTGACATGATGCCCTCTTAAAGACACAAGGCCCTCAGGTAGAATTCTTACTGGAATGGTAGGTCCTCAATCTAACCCTGAGGCAACAGATTAGATGCATCATGGGACAACTGAAAAACCAGCTGGCTGTTGAAACCACAGGGAGAGGGACTTTTCTGGTGGTTGGTCCAGTGGTTAAGACTTCATGCTTCCAATGCAAGGGGCAGGGGTTCAATCCCTGGCTGGGTAACTGAGGTATCATGCGATATGTGGTGAGGCCAAAAAGTTAAGATAACCCACAGGGAGAAACCATGTCAGTCCCACTACAATGGTTACATTCAAAAAGACAGACAACCATCAACAGATGAATGGAGAAAGATGTGACATATATAAACATACACACAAACCAGAATACTAATCAGTTATTAAAAAAGAATGAAACGTTGCCATTTGCAACAACTTGGATGAACCTGGAGGATACTCTGCTTAGTGAAATAAGTCAGACAGAGAAAGACAAATGATGAGACATCCCTGGTAGTTCAGTGGTTACAACTCTGTGCTTCCACTGAGCGGGGCAAAGGCTCGATCCCTCGCTGGGGAACTAGCATCAAACATGCTGTGAGGCAAGGTCAAAAAGAAAGACAAATACTGTATGATAACATTTTGGGGGGAATCTAAAAAAGGTAACAAAGTAATGAATATAACAAAAAAGAGGCAGACTCACAGATATAGAAAACAAACTAGTTACCAGCAGGGAAAGGGAAGAAGGGGGATGGACAAGATAGGGGTAGAGGTCTAAGAGATACAACTATTATGTATAAAATAAGTCACAAGGATATATTGCATAGCACAGGGAATATAGCTGATATAGGCTATTATAATAGCTATAAATGGTATATACTCCAAAGATACTGAATCATTGGGTTGTACACCTGAATCTAGTATGATATTGTAAATCAACTATATTTCAATTAAAAATAAATTGAATTAAATATATTCAAGGGGTGGTGGGGAAGACAAGAACATACATTGGTGAGGATGGGGAGAAACTGGAATCCTTATATACTACTGATGGGAACGTCACATGGTACAGCTGCACCAAACTCCTTGAAATGTCAGAGCTGCCACGTGCTGTGCTCTGTGCTCAGTCACCCAGTTGTCCAACTCTTTGCGACCCCGAGATTGTCCATGGGATTCTCCAGGCAAGAATATTGGAGTGGCTTGCCATGCCCTCCTCCAGGGGATCTTCGCAACCCAGGGATGGAACCCAGGTTTCCCGCATTGCAGGCAGATTCTTTACAGTCTGAGCCACCAGGGAAGCCCAGAAATTCCATACTCCAAAATAAACATACATTCATGGAAAAACTTGCACGTGAATGTTCAGAGCAGCACCTTTCATGGTAGCCAATAAGTGGAAACAACCCAGATGACCATTAACTGATAAATGGAGCAAAGAAAAACCCTAAGAAGGAATGAAATACTGATAAAAGCTTCAAAACGGATGAACCTTGAAAACATAATGCTTCGTGAAAGAAGCAAGATGAAAAGACCACCTACTCTCTGACTCCATTTACAGGAAATGTCCAGAATACATACGCAAATCCATAAGAACAAAGAAGATTATGGGCTGCCAAGGGTTGGGGGAGGTGAGGTGACCACTAAGGAATTTAGGGTTTCTTTAAGGCGGGGAGAAGTGATGAAAATGTTCGAAAATGATTGTGGTGATGTACAAAAATGTGGTGAAATGTACAAAATGTGCTGATGTACAACCCACTAAGCAGGTCTCGCTTGTTGAAAACTATAGTGGCTAGTAGATTTATTTTTCACGTGAGGACATAGGGAGAAGACAGCCATCGGTGAGCCCTGGAGAGAGAGGCCTCAGAAAGAAGCAGCCTGGTTTACACCTTGATCTCAGAATGCGGTGATGTACAAAAGCATGGTGATGCAGTGATGTACAACCCCTCCTGAGTATAATAAAGCGACTGAACTTTCAGTGAATTAATTGTGTAGTATCTGAATTATAGCTCAATAACACTGTTAGGAAATAGGAGTACGTCAAGGCTGTATATTGTCACCCTGCTTATTTAACTTGCATGCAGAGTACATCATGAGAAACACTGGGCTGGAAGAAGCACAAGCTGGAATCAAGATTGCTGGGAGAAATATCAATAACCTCAGATATGCAGATGACACCACCTTTATGGCAGAAAGTGAAGAAAAACTAAAAAGCCTCTTGATGAAAGTGAAAGAGGAGAGTGAAAAGGTTGCTTAAAGCTCAACATTCACAAAACTAAGATCATGGCATCTGGTCCCATCACTTCATGGCAAATAGATGGGGAAACAGTGGAAACAGTGGCTGACTTTATTTTCTTGGGCTCCAAAATCACTGCAGGTGGTGAGTGCAGCCATGAAATTAAGACACTTACTCCTTGGAAGGAAGGTTATGACCAATCTAGATAGCATATTGAAAAGACTTTGCCAACAAAGGTCTGTCTGGTCAAAGCTATGGTTTTTCCAGTAGTCATGTATGGATGTGAGAGTTGGATGGTGAAGTAAGCTGAGCGCCGAATAACTGATGCTTTTGAACTGTGGTGTGGGGGAAGACTCTTGAGAGTCCCTTGGACTGCAAAGAGATCCAACCAGTTCATCCTAAAGGAGATCAGTCCTGGGTGTTCATTGGAAGGACTGATGGTGAAGCTGAAACTCTGGTACTTTGGCCACCTCATGCGAAGAGTTGACTCATTGGAAAAGACCCTAATGCTGGGAAGGACTGGGGGCAGGAGGAAAAGGGGATGACAGAGGATGAGGTGGGTGAATGGCATCACCGAGTTGATGGACATGGGTTTGGGTAGACTCCGGGAGTTGGTGATGGACAGGGAGGCCTGCCGGGCTGCAATGCATGGGGTCGCAAAGAGTCGGACACGACTGAGCAACTGAACTGAAAGCTGTTAAGAAAAAGACATAAACATCAATGTCATAAAAGCACCCCCCACTCCTGTTTCAAAAGGGTAAAGGAACGTTGATAGATTAAAAAGAACTAAAGAGGCATTAAAACCAAATGCAATGAGCCATAATTCAGATATTATGCAATTCATTCACTGAAAGTTCAGTGGCTATTAAGAAAAAGAAGACAAAAACATCAATGTCATTAAAGCACTCCCCGCTCCCATTCCCAAAAGGGTAAAGGGACTTTGATAGGTTAAAAGGAACTAAAGAGGCATTAACACCAAATGCAATGAGCTCATTGGGTGCTGTATTTTTTTTTTAAGCTATAAAGGAAATGTGAATATGGGCTGTATATTACAAAATATTATTGAACTAAATTTAAGTTTTGGGGCAAAGGGGTCATGGTGCTATGGTTCTGTAGGAGAAAATATCATCATGTCCACAATTTACTTTCAAAAAAAAAAGTGTATGTGCGTGTGTTTGTAGAGAAAAATAAAGTTTGTGGAGAATATGGTGATCCACAGTGGAGTGTCTCACTGTTAACTTTTTCAATTCTTCGAGCTTTTCAAAGAAAAAGTCAGAGACAACATTATTTTGATGATGGTGATGTTTTCAGGGGTGTATCCATATGTCAAAATTTACAACACGTACACTTTTGTCCCACTTTAAATGTGTGCAGTCTATGTCGATGACACCTCAGTAAAGCTGTTAAAATGTTGGTGGTGGAAAAAAAAAGACTGGAAAGTGTCAAAGTTATTCTGTTCAAAATATTTTCTTACAAAGCAAAAAAAATGCCAGCCTCTTAAAAAGAGACTAACAGTTTCGGTAATGGCAAAGGAAAACCAAAATCAGTTCCCAGTAAAGATGCCACTGGAGTCTGAAAAAGTGAAAAGATCATCTATCTCACAATAAAATAATAAAACCAAATAGTTTACTGACACCTTGTTGGAGAGATATTGGAAAGCAGCCCTCACGTGTATGATAGGAATGGAAACTGGTGTAACTGGGAAACATTTCAGTAATGTCTCTCAGTACTCAAAATGTATATAAACTGGAACTGTGTATAAAGAACACGGCAGACAGAGCTAGTTTATGTTGTCAGAGTTAGGAGAGAGGTTATCTTGCGGCTAGGGCATTGGACCCCTCTATTTCCAGTGCAACATGTGGGTCACATGGGCATGTTTGGTAAATGACAATTCATTTCACTGTATACTTAACACAGAAAAGTACACTAATTATATTTCAATTAAAAATTTTTAAATGCACAGACCCTTTGGCTCAGCAACTGAATTTCTAACAATTTACAGATGAACTTGTATATGCGCACTCCAAAAAATGTAGATAGAAAAACCGCAGCCAGGATTGGAGTGGCCGATCCAATCCAACAGGAAACTAACAAAACATGGACCACCAGGAGGAGTTGTTTAAATGAGGGTACATCTTTATACTAAATACACCAGATGAATCCTTCTTATGTCTTCTACCATTTTACTAAACACTTATTCACACCATGACTAGTCACATTCAACCTGCCAATTTACCTCCTTTGCACAAAGGAGACACACAGAGGTCAAGCAACTGGCCCAATGTCACAGAGCTAGTATGAAGCAGAGCTGGGATTCGAACTCAAGTCTGTGGGAGAACATGGCCTAGGCTCCGAACCAGAAGGGCAGGGGTTAATTTTAGACAATTCCTAGATAGAACATAGAGTGTTTCATTAAATACCCTCAAACTTTCCAACCCACTAAGCAGGTCTGGCTCGTTTAAACTACAGTTGCTAGTAGATTCAGTTTTCCTTTAATTATAATTAACAGAGCAATTTCCCCAAGCCTGGCTGGTCTAGGCTACACTCCACAGGAAATGTCAAGGAGCCTCATTTTGGATGCTCACTGATTGAGGGGCTCAGGAAGGGTCGTGACACCAAAAGACCAGTGAAGGTACAGAACCACAGTGTACATCCTCTTTCCATGGGATTCTCCAGGCAAGAATTCATGGAGTGGGTTGCCATTTCCTACTCCAGGGGATCTTCCTGACCCAGGGGTGGAACCCGCATCTCCTCCATTGACAGGTGGATTCTTTACCACTGCACCACCTGGGAAGCCCCACTGTGCCTGGGTTCAAATCCTGGCTCTGCCACCCAGGCTGACCTGAAGCCAGTCACTTCACCGCTGTGCCTCAGATTCCCTATCTGTAAAATGGAAGTAGTAACAGTACCAACCTTATAGGCCTGTTCTAAGGATGAAATGAGTTATTCTATTTATAAAAGGACTTAGAACAGGGAGCACTTATTTGCCAGAAGGGATGTCGCCCAATTCATGAATTGCTGATTAAAGCCAATTAGATCTTAAAAAAAAAAAAAGGCAAGGACTTCCCCGGTGGTTCGGTGGTTAAAACTCTGCACTTCCACTGCAGGGGGCATGGGTTTGATCTCTGGTTGGAGAACTAAGATCCCTCTTGCTGCTTGGCCAGAAATAAAGAGGTGTATTTTAAACAAATGTGCTAAGTTGCGTCAGTCGTGTCTGACTCTATGCAACCCCATGGACTGTAGCCTGCCAGGCTCCTCTGTCCATAGACTTCTCCAGGCAAGAATACTAGAGTGGGTTGCCATTCCCTTCTCCAGGGTATCTTCCCGACCCAGGAATCAAACCCACATCTCTCATGTCTCCTGCATTAGCAGATGGGTTCTTTACCACTAGTGACATCTGGGAGCCCTTCAAATACCTGTTTAAGTTATTAGCAAATATTAGTTAGTATTATGGTCATCTCTACTGAAAGCACAAACCTTGGTTTACCTCAAAAGGAATTCTGATTTCAAGATTCTCAGATACTTTGCCAGAATACAGCTGTCTTATCGATACCAACCCACATTTGAACCCCTAAATATCTACTTTGTATTTCATGTCTGTGGATCTCAGATTCCCAGATAGAATAATCAGCCTAGACACGGTGGCTTGTGCTTAACCCTCCCCAAAAGAGGCCAGACTTCTTTTTGCTGTGAGTGAGTGAAAGTCGCTCAGCCGTATCGGACCCTTTGTGACCCCATGGACTGTACAGTCCATGGGATTCTCCAGGCCAGAATACTGGAGTAGCCTTTCCCTTCTCCAGGGGATCTTCCCAACCCAGGGATCGAACCCAGGTCTCCTGTATTGCAGGTGGATTCTTTACCAGCTGAGCCACAAAAGGAAGCTCTTTTTGCAGTAAAACTAATGATTTCTGCCTTCAAATGGCTAAGGCACACAGCAGGAGCGAGGTGCAGCGTCACCCTTCATACTCAGGCAGTCTGGATGGCCACTTCTCTGCACTCAGGTGTTCTGTGCTCTCCCTCTGTAGACAGCTACAAAGAGATATTCCACGACCCACCCCATTACCCACAACCTTTACAGCCTCTCAGAACACCCATAGGAGAGGATGGTCAGAAGTTAATAGCTTTCCTAAAAAATTAACCTGTATTTCATCTCATACAATTAGAATATTCAGCCAGTCTCTTTTGAGTTTAATATTTTCTTTTCCCTTCATCTCAAGCAGCAGAAAACATTTTTTTAAAACCTGCCAGCGCTGCCAGCAGGTCTAAGCAACAGAGATTTGAGCCTTGTCCAGGATATAACTAACAACAGTATCTGACACGGATTCAGCCATGACTCTGGGCCAAGTACGGACCAACGATTCATAATTACAAGAGGATATGATTACTATCCCCATTGAAGGAATAAAGAGCCTGAGCCTCAAAAAAGTGAAGCCACTTGCCTGAAGCCTTCCAGTGGAAATTTTCTCCACTCCAAAACCCCAGGGCTGGCTCAGAGCAAAGAGCTTAAGAGAAGGAACAGTATGGGCTGCACTCCAGGAACCGCCTGACCACATGCAACGTCCCCCTTGTTCACTTCCCCTTGTTACCCCCAGAGGCTCCCCCAGCTGCCGAGGGCAGAGCAGGGAGAGAAAGGGCTTCTCCAGAACGCTCAACACCATCCCCAAGGTCCAGGGGCTCCTCGAAAGCTCCAAAGTAAAACGCTCCAAGTGAGAGGCCCAGCACACAGTAGGTGCTTAAACGGATTACCGTGCCAGCCTGCCAAAGCAACGGAGCAGACTGCATTACTCTCATTCTTAAACAGTAAAATAATAAAAAGCCTAAATATCTTCAAAGCAGAAGGAGGAGGGCCTAAGGTACTCAGGGGAAGCGGGTCGGCGGTAAGGCTACAGGAAATTCGGGGTTGCTGGGGAGAGCGCAGCAGCGTGGGGAGAGGGCGCCGGCGAGCAGGGCGCCCCCTGGGCAGCCGCCACGGTGCCTGGCTCACAGTAGGCGCTCATTCAAACGTGCTGAATGAATGAATGAGAAGCGCGGCGGCGTCAGAGCTGCCGAGGGGAGGCCCGGACCGAGTGCCCCCGGGAGCAAGGTTCAAGGAGAAGTACCGCATGGAACACAGGGCGCGCCGGGGCCCTGCGCGCTAGACCTGCGCCGGAACTCGCCCCCAGACACGACGCTGGCCTGGCCCGGCGCGGGCCACAGGCGGCAGGCCCGGACCACCCGCCCCAGACCCGGGCCTCCCTCTTCCTGAGTGCCGGCCGGTCTGCAGCCCCGGAGGCCGCGCTCGGCCCAGGAGGGCCCTGGGCGCCAGGTGCGCGGCGGCCGAGGCAAGGTGACCGCGGGCGCGGGCCCAGCGCCCACCTTCTGAGCGGCGCGCACGTTGTCCTCGCCGAACAGGCTGCTGACGCTCTGCGAGAAGGTGTTGACAGTGCGGCGGTAGCTGTTCTTCTCGGTGCCGCCGCGGCTCCGCGCCCCCTGCGCGCCCGGAGCCACCAGCCCGAGCAGCAGCAGCAGCAGGAACCCAGTCCGGGCCCGGGGTCCTCCCGAAGCGCGCGCGCCCATCCTGGAGCCGGCGGGATGTCGGGCCAGGAAGAAGGATGAGGGCCGCACGGTGGCACGCCGCGGCTCCGGCGGGGATCGCGTTGGCGCGCTAGGGGGCCGCGCGCCACACCTCTGCCCGCGCGCCGCCGCCGCCGCCGCCGCGCCGCCTGCCCCGCCCCGCGCGCAAAGGCGCGACGGCCCTGCCCACGCCTTGCCCCGCCCCCGGACGCGGGACCTGCCGCGACCCGGCTGGAGCGCGGACTGCGGTGAGGTTACCGATCTTCCCGCCCCTTCCCCCCCCCCCAAGCCTTCTGTGACCTGGTGGGGCTTTAAACCTTTCCTTTTAAAAAAACCCAAAACTTTATTTGAACTTTTCTATAAAAAGCAACCCAAGATTGTAAAGGTGAAACAGCCCCAACAGGAACAATGACTACCATTGATCGGGAAATATGAATTATATATACTTTGCATATCATTGAATTTATAACCCCCAATAATTGGCCACCTTTGCCGATGGCAGGGGCACCAGCTTACTCATTCATTCTGAAATGTTTAAAAGAAAAGCATTAAGCACTCCCTCCTGCCCTTCTTGAGCGAACTCTAGTTCAGAGTCAGGAAATAGTTGAGAACGGGAAGTTCTTTTTAGGAAATTCAGGTAGTAAATGAAAAGGGAGTGAGAGAGATTAGAAGATAAGTTTGCACCCCTTAATGAAATGATGGATCCAGGCCATGATCATCAACAGACTGAAATTAAAAGGTGACAGGTTGGTGGAGAACTTGACAGTGGAGGGGCCTGGACCCACCGATCTTGGTGGTAGAAGTACCAAAGCCACCTGTGTGATGGATGCTTCCCCAAACACTTTGGACCCAACTTGATGTGACCTCCACATCTAACCCACAGTTTACAGGAAACATGGGAGATGGAAGCAAAAAGACTAGAAACAGCAGAAGCTAAAGTCAGAATGTGGAACATTAAACAGGATAAACGACCTTAGTTTCTTCAATAAGTAAATGATATAAAAATAAAACTTAACTTTGTCCACCCAGAGTGAAAAATCATCTTTTTAAATGTTTACTTTATTCATTTATTTGGCTGCACCAGGTCTTCATTGTGGCAAGCAGGATATCTCAATTGCAGCACAGGAACTCTGACTTGCAGCATGTGAGATCTAGTTCTTTCACCAGGAATCAAACCCAGGTCCCTTTGCATTGGAAGTATGAAGTCTTAGCCACTGGACCACCAGGGAAGTCCTTGTATTTTGGTTTGAACTTACATTTTTCTAGATTTCTGGTGAGGTTTTCACACGTTCACTGGCTTATATTTCATCATCTTTGAAAAATATTTTATTTAAAGTAAACTTTTTAAAAATTGAAGTACAGTATACAAGACACTCTCATGGTTCAGGTGGTAAAGAATCTGCCTGCAATTCAGAACTAGGGTTTGATTCCTGGGTTGGGAAGATCCCCTGGAGGAGGGAATGGCTACTTACTCCAGCACTCTTGCCTGGAGAATCCCATAGACAGAGGAGCCAGACACAACTGAGTGGCATACAAGCAAAAAAATACAGTCACAGGTGCTTCTCTATGAATTTAAACAACACACATGTTGACCAGCACCCAAGTCAAGAAAAGGAACATTATTAGTTTTGCCAAAAGGCTTCCTTTGCCCTCTCCTGTTCACTACGCCCCCTACAAAATTTAGGGAATTCATTTTGCCCTAAATAAGTTCAAATAAGTTTTTGAACTTATGTGAATTGGATCATAAAATATGATCTTTTGTGGTTGGCTTCTTTTGTTCAACATTATATTTATGAGATCCATGCTGTTGTGTATTTTCCTTTTTCCTTTTAGTTTATAGGATGTTCTTTATATCTTCTGGAGGTAATCCTTTGGTATATAATATTTTAGAAGAAAATATAAGAGAATGTACTATTACCTACCTAATAATTTTAAGATGAACACCCTTTTTATTTACTTAAATAAGCATATTTAAAGAAGAAACTGTAGACTGCTATTATCCTAAGCAATAAAACCCATGAAAACACAGGTTTGATTTGCTCATTATAACTTTCCCCCCAAATCCTTTTTAATTAATTAAAAGAATGTTCATATGTATGCTATCAAAATCCTCTCATGTTCCACCTGGGTGTTTGTGGGGACTTATTTTTGCTTTTCTGAGGAAGAAAGGAGCTTGTCCAGATTAATTACAGTTATCATTCATTCTTATATTCGACAATTGTTACTTACCTGCTTGGCAAGACCTGGGTTATTCAAATGCTTTTCCTGAGGCAGTGACTTTAACTCTTCAAAATAACTTTATCCTCTCTAAAATTCTAAAATAACTTCTAGCGCCTTCACTTGTTTTGATGATATAATTTATTTACCCTTACCATTTATACTTTTAATAGAAAAAAAATGTAGACACAATTAGTTCAGTTCATGCAGTCATGTCCAACTCCTCACGACCCCATGGACTGCACCATGCCAGGCCTCTCTGTCCATCACCAACTCCCAAAGCTTGCTTAAACTCATGTCCATTGAGTCCGTGATTCCATCCAACCATCTCATCCTCTGGAGTCCCCTTCTCCTCCCGCCTTCAATCTTTCCCAGCATCAGGGTCTTCTCCATTGAGTCAGTTCTTTGCATCAGGTGGCCAAAGTATTGGAGTTTCAGCTTCAGCATCAGTCCTTCCAATGAATATTCAGGACTGACCTCCTTTAGGATGGACTGGTTGGATCTCCTTGCAGTCCATGGGACTCTCAAAAGTCTTCTCCAACACCACAGTTCAAAAGCATCAGTTCTTTGCCACTCAGCTTTCTTTATAGTCCAACTCCCACATCCATACTTGACTACTGGAAAAACCATAGCTTTGACTATATGGATCTCTGTCAGCAAAATAACGTCTCTGCTTTTTAATATACTGTCTAGGCTGGTCATAGGTTTTCTTCCAAGAAGCAAGCATCTTTTAATTGCATGACTGCAGTCACCATCTGCAGTGATTTTGGAGCCCAAGAAAATAAAGTCTGCCACTGTTTCCCCATCTATTTGCCATGAAGTGATGGGCTCGGATGCCATGATCTTAGTTTTTTGAATGTTGAGTTAGTGAAGACACAATATAGCTGTTGGAGAAGGCAATGGCAACCCACTCCAGTACTCTTGCCTGGAGAATCCCAGGGATGGCATCACACAGAGTCGGCCACGACTGAAGCGACTTAGCAGCTGCAGCATTCACAAAATAATTACAGAATTCAGAAAATACAATATTTCCGAGTGCAGTGAAGAAAATGTGATGCGGTCATGAAAATTCAAAGTTGTCTAATTGACAGCTTCTTTTACTTTTTCTGTCTTTGTAATGAAGATATTTAATGCCTTTTTTACTACACAAATAATGTTGCTTGTAAGAATATCAGAAAGTACAGATAAGCCAAAAAAAAGAGGGAAGAAGACTGTATTAGGGGTAGGTTATATTTTTAAAGCCGACAAGACACTCTCATTCCCAAATTAATATTAGTAGATAATTTAGATTTAGAGGCTCAAACAACATCTCTGCGAACAGCCTTGGGCTTAAACAGAGGACTCTTGGGCACCTCAGGCCCCGCCCCTCCCCAACTTGGCCCCGCCTCTCCCCGCCCCGACCGGCCTTAGATTTTAAGGTGACCCCGCCTCTAGCCCCTCCCGCAGGAGGTCGGTGGGTACCAACTCTCGCGAGAGCGTAGCCCGGAAGTTTTCCGTCCTGAACCTCGGTGAGGGCCCACGTGGGTTGGGCTTAGAAGTGTGCGGGTCTGGCTACCTTACCTGCAGGAGCAGGAGTTCGGGCGCCATGGGGAAGCTGCGCCGGAGGTACAACATCAAGGGGCGCCAGCAGGCGGCCCCCGGCACATCGAAAGGCCCTCCCGAGCCGCCCCCCGTGCGGCTGGAACTGGAGGGTAAGAATGCCCTCGACTGGGGCTGGGTTTCGGGTGAGAGACCAACCAGGGCCTTGGGGCCAGGGCTGGCCAGTGGGGCTGAAGGACGCCTGGACTATGTCCTGCCTCTGCAACTCCGGAAAGCTCCCGGAGAGAGGCTCCCCCACCTCAGAAGCTCCAAAGAAAGGGGGAATAGTGACAGTTTTCGTTTTAACTGAGTTTGGAATAATAACCTGGAGTTTCTTTCCAGTGTGGTCGTAGTATAGCAACGTGGGGAATTTGGACAATAAAATAAGGTCATTCCATTCATTCTGATGGCATCAATTATAACCTCCCTACCAACGACCTTTAATTTTGTATTTTTCAGCCCAGACCTGTCTGTTTAGCTCCAGGCTGCTTGACATTTCTGCTAAGACTCCTCCGTTTTGTTAAGGAAGACTGTTGTGCTAGGCACTATTCTAGGAGAGTAACAGAAGATGAGATTAAGGCGGAAAAAAATCCCTGCCGTGCACAGTTTATGTGTTTTTGGGAAGAGACAAGTAAAGAAAAACACAGAATATATAGAATATTTTGCATACATTCATACCAAACAGATAAAGTACAAGAGGTGTTTGGTGGGTTGCCGAGTTTCCTACAGTAGATAGGGAAGGCCCTATTGAGAAAGCATTGAATCCTTTCTTAAGACCTGAGAGCCATCAGAATGGCTGAGTGGAGATTAAATATAAGTGGGGGCAGGATGGGTAGGACCTGGTGGGTCATGGTGAGAAGAGTGGACCTGCAGGGTTTAGAGCAGAGGAGGAACAAGGCATGGGCTTAGGTTTTAACGGCATCACTCTGGTGCTGTGTTGAGGAAAAGCAGTAGAGGGCAAAGAATCCATGCGATTGGATAGGAGGCTGCTGAGTACAGTCAGTAGGGCAGGAACTGATACTTGTTCTGGGGAGGCAGCAGCCGAAGATGTGAGAGGTGGTTGAATTCAAGATGTATTTGGAAGATGGAGCTAATAGGATTTGCTGGCTGACTGTGCACAAGAACAAAGGAGATGTGAAGAATGAATCCCAGGTGTGGGGTCCAGTGGCTGGAGGCTGGAGAAGGCGTGGAGGGGCCAGCTTGGGAAGAGGTCAAGAGCTTGGATTTGGATATAAGTGTTTTGGGGGCCCTGTTAGATATCCAAGTAGAGGGATAGTCAGGCAGCTGTTGACTCAGATGCTTAGAAGAAGCAAGTCCAGGGGAGATAGCAGTTTGGAATCATCACTTTGTATAGATGATATTTATTTAAGTCTGAAGACTGGATCAGCTCTCACTGAGCAGTAAGTTTAGCCCAGTGAGGTGGGAGGAGACCCTTGGGAGTGTGGTTGTCCAGGGACCATGAAGAAGACCCACCATTTGTGTCATGTTGCTCTGGGGTCAGGGAGGGAGTGAAGGACACCTGGATGTAACACCAGGGAGGCCATCAGTGACCTTGATGGGTACAGTTTCACAGGAGATTTGAGAATGAAATTATTGAGTGAGTTCAGTTGTCTTGCTGGCCACTTGAAACTGAACACATTTCAAAGTTAAACTCATCTGGCTGCTTGTATAGGATCGCTGAAGCTCAAGCTGATTTAGGCATTAGGGAAGAGTGAGCCTAATTCTGGAGGTGGAAGGAGGGAGAACCGGGCCCAATGGGAAAGCCTACTTCTCTTCACCCACTAACCAGCCTCCTCTTCCACACTCTCTTCTTGGACCCTGAAGGCAGTGAAGTTATGGGAAAGTTTGTCAAGGTGGGAATCTGGAGTCTGAATTCCCTCCTCAGAAGTTGCAGGGATTGCTTGGGAGTTGAAGTAACGCCTGACATCTCTGTGCCTCAATTTTTTCAGCTGTGAAATGGGTCCAGCAGTTACATACCTGCTCATGGGGGTGATATTTTGGGAGAATATATTTGTAACTGAGAATGCTTTGAAAAGCAAAGACAAGCTGTTGCCTTTACTCACCTATCCTGTGATGGGCATCATTTGTTGTAACAGCAGTGACAGCTCAGGAGGTGCAATAGTGAGTGCAGAGGAGCCCGAGGTCTTTTAGACCCAAAGATTTGGGAAAAGTTTCTCACCCTAGAACAAGCCATCTCCATTTATCCTTGACACTTTTAGGGGCCAGAGGGACCTTATAAGATTATAAAGCAGCTTGCCTTCTGCAAAGAACGTTCTCTGATCACTGATCCAATATTGTTACCCTCTTTCTTATTTTTATTTTTAGCATGTTCCCCCCTTTTTTCTTCCTATGGCACATTGGTTCTCAAATTTTTTCCTCTAAGGACGCTTTTTAACATTCTGAAAAATTGAATACCCCAAAGTGCTTTTGTTAGTGTGAGTTCTGTCTATCAAAATTTATCATATTAGAAATTAAAACAGGGATTGGGAGGGTTTGGTTTCTTTTTGTTTTTAATTGATTTTTGGCTTCAGTGGATCTTCACTGTGGCACACAGGCTTCTCTCGTGAGCACGTGGGCTCAGCAGTTGCGGCACATGAGCTTAGTTGTGACATGTGGGATTTTAGTTCCCCAACCAGGAATGGATTTGCACCCCTTAGAGTGAAAGCATGATGTCTTAACCACCGGGCCACCAGGGAATTCCCGAAAACACCAACATTTAAGAATAGTTATAACACAAACTCAGTACTTAATCCACTGTACCACCATTAGAGAGGATCTTTTAAGTTTTTGTAAAAGTAGTTTTGACCTCACAAACTCTCTGAAAGCAGAACCCTACTGGGAGGAAGGCACTGGTGTAGTTTATTCATTCCCTCCTTGCTCTGCCTCCTTCTGTCTCCCCAAAACACAAGGATGGAGGTACCCTGACTCATGGCAGAGGCTGACCTGTGGCAGGTGCTGGATGGACAGTGTAGTGAAAGTGTGGCGGGCCTACATCCCCGTTCCTGTGCAGGTCCTTGGATGGCTCGCACAGAGGGCAGGAGGGCCACCCTGGAGGAAAACAGCATTAAGGTAGCACATTGAGACCCTAGGCATCCTCGCTTTCCAGCCTCCATGGCTGTGGGTCAGGCAAGCGTATCTTTTCAGATAAGGACACGTTGAAAGGAGTCGATGCAAGCAACGCTCTTGTCCTTCCCGGGAAGAAGAAGAAAAAGACCAAAGCCCCTCCTCTGTCCAAGAAGGAGAAGAAGCCTCTCACCAAGAAAGAGCGGAAGATGCTGCAGAGAATCTTAGACCAGAAGGAGAAGAAGAGCCAGGTATGCATGCTCTGTTTGCACTCAGCCCTCCAGACTGGCGAGGGATGGGGAGGGAAGGGGTCTGTGTCCCCTGACGTGATCTCTGCAATAGGGCCGTCAGATAGAACTTTTTGGAATGAAGGACAAATTCTTTGTCTGCAGCATCCAGTACAGTGGTCACCAGCCATGTGTGAGCACATGAGATGTGGCCAGTCAAATTGAGAAATTAATTTTTTTTTAATATATTTATTTGACTGCACCTGGTCTTAGTTGCAGTATGTGGGATCTAGTTCCCTGACCAGGGATCAAACCCAGGCCCCCTGCATTGGGAGCATGTCCAGCCACTGGACTACCAGGGAAGTCCCAGAGGAATTGAATTTTTAATGTGATATGGCTTTAATTAATTTAAATGCAAATAGCCACATATAACTAGTGCTCTGTGTGGGACAGGCAAAATCAGAACCTTCCAGCCCTCAAAGGAGGACATGCTTCTGGGGTGTCTGTCAATCTGGAATGGGTTCAGTTTTGTAGAGACAATGTTTGTTGAACCAGGAGTCAAGTCGATCAACGTGCTCACTGTTTATTCTCCACCGCACATTCATTTTGTTTATTTTTTAAACTTTATCCTAGAGAATTTGGGCCTTTTTTGCTTAATATTTTCTTAAGGAGAAAATTTTGTACTGAGAAATTCTAACATATGAAAGTAGAGATGTTAGTGTTGCAAGGTCCCGTGTACCTGTCATCAGCTCCAGCAGTTGTCAGGCCCTTGGTCAACCTCGATTATCTCCATAGCCCGTCACTTTCCTACCCCATAGATCAGAGCCCAGGCGGCCTCAATCTGTACTGTTTCTGTGGCTGTCCTGACAAATGACCACCAATTGGGTGTCTTAAACAATGAAAATGTGTTCTCTTGCTGATCTGGAAGCCAGAAGTCTGAAATCAAAGGGTGGGCAGGGCTGTGCTCCTTCTGAAGGTTCCAGGGGAGGGCAGTATCTGGTCTCTTCCAAATCCTGGTGGCTCCAGGTTTCCTTGGCTTGTGGCCACATCACTCCATTCTCTGCCCGCACCTTCACGTGGGCTGCTTGCTCCCCTGTGTGTCTCTCCTCTGTGTATCTCTGATAAGGACACTTGTCTTTGAATTTAGACTCACCTGGTTAATCCAGTATCTCATCTTGAGATCCTTAATTATCCTTAACTTGAATAAGATCCCATCCTGGGACACGGGCTTCCCAGGTGGCACTAGTGGTAGAGAACCCGCCTGCCAATGCAGGAAACGTAAGAGACTTTGGTGTGATCTCTGAGTCCAGAAGATCCCCTGGAGCAGGGCATAGCAACCCACTCCAGTATTCTTGCCTGGAGAATCTCCATGGACAGAAGAGCCTAGCAGGCTTCAGTCCATAGAATTGCAAAGAGTAGGACAAGAATTAAGCAACTTAGCATGCACTGGGACATGGATGTATCTTTTTGGAGGGCCACCATTCAACCCATTATGTAGCATTGTATCCCTGAATATTTCAGTTTGCATCTCTAAAATAAAGACCATTTCCAATAACCGCAGTGCCTTTAGCACGTCCAGAAATTTTCAAGATACCATCAAATATCCAGTAAATACTCAAACTTTGCACCATTTCATTGCTGCTCCCCACCCCATTTCTTGTCTTTCCCCCTTATCATTTGTTGCAGAGATTGGTTTGTTTGTCTCAAAGACTTTCCCGTGGTCTGGATTAAATTTTTTTATCTCTGTCACTTTAAAAAGTGTTCTTCCACTGTCCAGTTTCCTATAAATTGGTATTCAGGTCTGGGGCAGTGACTCAACAGAGACAGTTTTGCCCCCACTGAGACCATTTGGCCAAGTCTGGAGACTTTTGGGGTTGTGATGATTTGGAGGATGCTACTAGCATTTTGCAGGGTAGAGGCCTGGGATACTTTTAAATAGCTTGCAGTGCCCAGAACATCAAAAAATTATCTGACTCTAAATGCTAGTAGTGTGGAGACCGAGAAACCTGATCTGAAGGCTTCAGGAGACTACCTCCTGATAGTCTTTTTAAATTGGAACATAATTGCTTTACAATGTTGTGTTATTTTCTGCTGTATAACAACGTGAATCAGCTATAAGTACACATATATCCCCTCCCTCTTGAACCTCTCTCCCATCCCTCCTTAGTCTTTTTGACAGGGTGACCACACAGGGTGCCGTGACCACCAGGGGACACACACAGGCCTGCTGTTAGCAGCTCTGACAGCAGTCCCTGGAGCTCTTCATCCAGGGGGGGACTCACTGTCCTGTGAGTGCGTGCTGTTTTTTAATCCTATGAGCATCTTTGCTTGCTGTTTTGTATGTTGTTTTTTCTTTTCTCAATTATAAAATTTGTACACACGTATATACGTGTGTGTGTACATATATACACGTATATGAGCACATGTAAAATATCTGTGTAATTTCAAGAATAGTGAAACAAACACTCATGACTTGCTCACCCAGAGGAAGGGAACCAACTGGACCCACCCCCTTCTCACTGCTCTATTCCAGATAGCATGGGGACTACTTCCCATCACACAAAGAACTGTTCCTCCCGTGTACTAACTGCCGGGGAGTCTTGCATTATACAGATGGGCCCTAGTTTATTTATTCCATTTCTCTTTGATGGGCATCTGGCTAGTCGATAATCTCTTATGACACACCATGGGGCAAAGAGAACCTTGTTTATCCAACCACAGACTCTGTAAGGGGACGAGAAGCCACCCGAAGCTCACATGTCTGTCAATGTTAAGAACACGTGAAGCCAGGCAATTGAAGTTCATCCTTTGGTTTAAAAAAGACTGGGTGTTAGGGATGCTGTAAATTTATTTAGAGTCTCAGCTACCCTTCTAAAGAGAGACTCATGATGCCAAATGTATAACACACTTGTTCTTTCCCCAGCGAGCTGAGATGCTACAGAAATTGAGTGAAGTCCAGGTTTCAGAAGCTGAGATGAGACTCTTCTACACCACATCCAAGCTGGGCACTGGGGAGCGCATGTACCACATCAAAGAGTAAGTCACCAGGTTCCTCTCTGAAGCCCATTCCTCCTGCCAGGGTTCCCAGGGCGGGGAAACGTCTCAGAAGTTATGGGGTCTTCTGGGGTTAGAAGAAAATACATCTGCAGTGACCTGTGTGCTAAAGTATGTCCAATGGGTAGAGACCTCACATGCTGCTGAATATCCTACAGTGCATAAGACAGCAGAGTTCCTTACTCCAGGGATGTTGGTGTTTCCCTCAAGCACTATGTTACATTTCAGGTCCCTCCAGCTGGTGCAGGGACGAGTAGGCTAGAAATCGCCATCAGGTGGTCAAGAATTCAGTTTAGCCCGTTAGCAGGTTTTATCTGGTTTGTGTAGCATCAGTAGGTGTTTGGATCTTTTGTCCACGTATACGTCTTTTAGAGCTTTAGTAGCAAGGCGCCACCAACCAGGCACCTTAACACAAGAGGAATTTATTCTTGTGGCTCTGACGGCCGGAAGTCCAAAGTCAAGGTGTCAGTGGGGTTGGTTCCTGCCAGGGACAGGAGAATCTATTCCATTCTGTTCTCTAGCTTCTGGTGGTGCCAGCAATCCTGGGTGCTCCACAGCCCGTGTCACCCCCGTCTCTGTGTCATTGTAGTGTCCTCCATGTGTCTCTCTGAGTCTTCCATGGCCTTCTCCTGTCTGGGTCTGGGTCTCTGTTTTCTCTTCGTATAAGGACACCAGGCACTGGGTTTAGAGCCCACCCTAATCTAGTTTGATCTCATCTTAATGACATCTGCAAAAACCCTGTTTCCACATAACATCATATTTTAAGTATCTGGTTGGCCATGAATTTGGGGAAGACAGACACTTCCATAGTCAATATTTAAGAATTAGGAGATTGCACGTTAAAATCCAAGGTTCCCCCTCATGCCCTACTATTGACCCATTGGATGATGTGGCTACACCAGCTGGCATTCCTGCAGGGCAGCTGGCCTTAGGTGGGGCCCATGTATTCTCCCAGCTCAGGCCCTTGCTCATTGCTCTCTCACACTTGGCCTGTGTTCATTTCCAGTACTGTCCCAGACTTGTGGTGCATTTAACAACTGCTTATTGAATGCAAACTGCATTTTAGGCTCTCCTTTGGGCCCTAGGAATAGATCAGTGCACAGAGATAAAGTTTCTTCCCATCAAAGGCTTACATTCTGCTGGTGGGGAGATGGGCAGTGGTCAAATAGATACACATCTGGTGCTGTGACTGCTCAGCAGGAAAGAGCAGGGTGAAGAGGGTGGAAGTTGTGGGGAGGTGATCGAGGCTGCAGAGGCAGGGGAAGTCTTCCTGAGAGGCGACCTTTGAGTCAGGTGAGGGAGAAGCTACCTGCAGGGGCCACGGACAGTGGGTGCAAAGGCCCTGAGGCAGGAAGGCGTGTGGACTCTGAGTCCTGCCTCTGATGAGCCTTCAGCAGCCCAGAGCTGCCTCAGGTCAACTGGCCCGTCCTAGAGTCTGATTTCTGACCTTCCCAGCAGGAAACCCAATGAGATGGTAGCCCAGGGTCTGGAGAAGATCAGCAGCCTCAGTGGGGCCCACCGGAAGCGCCGCCACCAGGAGGCAGAAGAGGAATCTGAATCCTCAGTGGACTCTGAACCCGAGGAGGCCCCAACAGACAATCAGTCAGAGGCCAGTGCAGGGTCGGCCCCAGCGCACCTGCCACCAGCTCCATCTGGGGCCAGGGCCCAGAGCTCAGTGCCCAGCGGCCCGGCCGAGACTCCTGCCCCTCCAGCAGCTACTCCTGCGGCATCCTCTGCCCTGGCCAGGCCCCCATCAAAGCCCGCCGTCTTCATCCCTGTGAACCGCTCCCCCGAAATGCAGGTTGGTGACTCTGATGTTTGATAGAGAGCCTAGGGGATCAGGTCAGTACAGTGAGGGGCTGAGGGTGCAGTGAGTGGGCATCCCGAGATCTGAGCAGGTTGCGTCTCCTGTGTCTAGGTTTCATCATCTGGAAAAGGGGAATAGCTGTACCTGCCTTGTCAGGCTGATGAACGAGTGCCTGGCACGTGGTGGGGCTCTTGAGATGGGTGTCAGCTGCCTTTCTCATCTTCTGGTTGCTGTCACCTGCAGCCTCTGACCACAAGTCCTGGCCCAAGTGTCCACTCCTCAGGGCAAGAGCTTAGGCTATGGAGTCAGTTGGCCTGGAATGGAGTGCTGATTCCTCCACCCCCCAGCTCATTCCTGGGCCCCATTTTCTTCGTCTGTGGAATGGGGGTACCTATCTACTCACAGGGATTCCACCTTTCTGCACTTGGTTTCCTTGCCTGGTAAAGTGAGTGTCTTACTGGGTCGTCATGACAAGAAGAAGATTCGGGAACGTGAAGCTTGAGGCCCATGGAAGAATAGAATAGAAAATATTAGCGCATTGTTCAATTAAGAATAAGAGGTTTAATGAGACTGCTTCAGGGTTGGTGATGCCTCAGGGTTTGGCCCATCGTAGATGGTGGTTACTCTGTCCACCGGCCAGCCCAGGAAGTGGAGCGGTCTACAGCCTCTGAAGCCTTCAGTCCAGCAGACGAGACAAGATGGACAACACAGTGTCACACAAGGGGAGGGACAAGAGCCACGGAAGGGAAGATCGGGTACCATGAAGGGGCAGTGCGGGAGACATAGGCTCGTGAGGAAAAGTGTCTTCTGGGGTAAGAGCTCAGTGACCAGCTGAGAACAGGGGGGCCATCCCATACTGAGAACTGCGTGAGCAAAGGCCCTGAGGCAGAGGGCTTATGGGTCTCAGAGCAGCAGTTTCAAACCACAGATTGGATTGTGGAAACATGTGGGATGTGACCAGCTTTTTTTTTTTTAATGAAAAAGAATAGAAAATATTAGACATTGTTCCATATGAAAAGTAGTAGTTTACTGAGAGGACTTCCCAGTTGGGGCTAGTGGTAAAGAACCCACCTGCCAATGCAGGAGACATAAAATACCCAGGTTCGATACCTGGATCTGAGAGATCCCCTGGAGGAGGGCACAGCAACCCACTCCAGTATTCTTGCCTGCAGAATCCCATGGACAGAGGAGCCTACTGGGCTATAGTCTATAGGATCACAGAGTCGGGCACAACTGAAGTTACTTAACATACACAGTTTAATGAGATTGCAATTCACAGGTACATCTGTGTGCTTATATATGTTAGGTAGTAGGAAAAAGGAGTCCAGAATGGCAGTGACAAAAAGACAAGGAAGGGAAAAGCCCGTGAAAATAGAACAAAGGAAGGTCCGAGGACCAGAGTGAAGACCTCAGGTAGAACAAACAGCACTCCTGGCTAGCCCAATTTACACAGGGCAGGCCCAGGGGGAGGAGAGAAAACATATAAAAAGAGGAGCCAAAATTGGGCCAGGGGCCTCTCTTCTCTTCGAATCTTTTGGGTCAGCTTGCCCTCATGCCTCAAGGATGTATTTTTCTTTACTTTCTGAGTAAAACTGAGCTGTAACATTGGTCCATCTGAGGGCTTTTGACCCCGGTCCATCCAAGGACTGTAAAGCTGGTCCATCCAGTGCTTCAAATTTTTGTTGCAGTGAGACAGAACTGAGAAAATGACAAGCTCCCCCAATGTACATAAAGAATTAGGGTGAACTGACTGCTCTAACAGATCTTGAAGTGCTACTGGCTTCATGCCACAAAGGTTTCCTTGTAGGTAATGACAGAGCCTGGTGCTGTCCTCTGGCAAGTGAGGGGTGTGGGATTCTGCTCCACACATTGATTCAGTGACCCAGGCTCCACCATCCAGCATCCCTGGTGCCCTCAGGTTTCTCCCTTGGCCTTTCTCTGTGGTTTTTCCACAAGCATATTCCTGAGCCTAGGTTTGTCTATTTTTTAAGTGCCCTTGTGACATATATGTTTTCCTGCACTTTGCTTTTTTGTTAATCAGGATTATGTTCCTGGGATTTACTTAACTGTGAGGATGTATGTCACTGAGGTCCATTTGGTTTGGTTTTGGTTTTGAAACTGCTGTAGAGTATTCCTCTGCTTGAATAGAGCACGGTTTAAGTAGTCATCTCTGGCTGGACATTTGAGATGTTCTAGCTTTTTGCTCCCATTTTCTCTGCTGGTTTACATTTTCTTGTCCTTTTCTCGTTGGCACAGATGCAAAACTTTGGGGAGCAGGGTTTGCATACTGGAGGTCACAGCCATCCTGGGGTCATAAGATGGCCAGCATTTCTTTTTTTAACCAATAGAATAGAAGTAGGGAACAGAATTTTTTAAAATTAGGCATGCTTCACACATAATCAGAGCGAGCAGGGGTTCACAAAACTCTTCCCTCACTATGTGATACTTGTGTGTGCATGTATGTGTGTGTGCGTGTGCATACACCCGCGTGAGTACCTGGCAGAATCACACCTAGGATGTGATGCTTTGTCTCGCATCCTGAATTTTGGTAGAATTAGCACCCGGTTGTTTGCTGAATTGACTCTTCCGTAAGTGTGAACTCCCCCAGCAGCAGTGGGGAGTTCTTGAGCTGCACAGCGGCGTCTCTGCACCAGGCCGACCCTTTGGATGCTGGCTGTGACATTCTGAAGGGCCCAACCCCTGTCTCTGGCCCCCTCCCCAGCTGTCAAGGCTTCCATCCTCCAGGAGGGCCCGCCTGTTCCCCCGGACTGAGTGCCAGCCACTGCCTTTGTAGGAACCCCATCACCTGTATAGTCTTGCTTTGAGCAAAGACTCCTCATCCCATCTGCCCTTCTGCAGTGGCTGCAGCCCCCCTCTACCCCTCATTCCCTGAGTTCTGACTTCCTCTCTCTCACCAGGAAGAGCGGCTAAAGCTCCCGATTCTCTCTGAAGAACAAATGATCATGGAGGCAGTGGCTGAGCACCCCATCATCATCATATGTGGCGAGACAGGCAGCGGGAAGACCACCCAGGTGCCGCAGTTTCTCTACGAAGCAGGCTACAGCAGGTGGGGGCTGGCCACAGGGTCCCCGCAGGTCCCTTGCATGACAGTGAGATGTGGTTCCCCAAAGTTGTTAGGAGCATGGGCTCCTGGAGATCTAATTCCAGCTCTGTGGTTGACATGTTGTGTGGCTTGGGGCAAGCTCCTTAATCTCTCTGGGCCTCAGTTGCCTCAGCTGTGAGATGGGGGCTCATCATTGCCACCTATTTCACAGGGATGTTATTTAGATGAAATGACTGGATTTGTGTAAAACACTTAGATCAGTTTCTAGTGGGGCGGGTGGCATGTCATCTCCTGTTGGCCCTTTTGACCTGTGTGTGTTGAGGTCCCCAAGACCGCCCCCAGATTCAGCGATTTTCTTGAAAGACTCCCAGGTCCTACAGTGAAGAACACAAGGTTCAATCAGCAAAGCAGGAAGTGGGGTGAAGTCTGGGGGAACCAGGCGCAGGCTCCCAGAGCTGTCTCCTGGGGGTCACACAGGACATGGTTTATTGCCCCAGTGATGAATTGTGATAACACGTGTGAGTGTCCTCTACCAGGATGCCCCGTAGAGACTCGGCACCCAGGATTCTTCCCTGGGAGTTGATCACCTGGGCACTCTCTGCCTTGGTGCCTGCCAAATTCTAGACTCCCTGAAGGAAAACGTGAACCATGTAGTTTGTACAGACAGTCTGGGCCCAGGGAGCCCCTCTTATCCATCAGAGAGAGGTGGGAGCCCCGCTGAAATCCAGGATCCCAGACACCAGCCAGGGACATTTGTGGGGACAGCAGCCTCTGGCCTGCTGAGTCAGCTCCTTCCTGGTTGAAATTCAGTCCTGTGTTCTCCCCCTCACAGCGACAACAGCATCATTGGCATCACGGAGCCCCGCCGAGTGGCTGCTGTGGCCATGTCCCAGCGAGTAGCCAAGGAGATGAGTCTGTCACCACGGTGAGTGCTCCACTTCACGGGGGAGGGTTGAGGGTGGTCCTCCAGACCCATCGAGCTGAGCCATGACACACGCCGTCATTCTCTCTGTATCTTTCCTATGCCGTTTCAATGCATATCTTGAAATTTATAGGCTACACAAACCTGCCCCCCCCTTCTTTCATCCTCTTTATTTAGCTTGTTAGTGTTAAATTTCCAAGCACATCCAAAAGTAGAAAGACTAGCATAATGAGCCCCCATGTACCCGAGACCCAGTTTCAGGAATTGTCACCTCGTGACCAGCTCTGTTTCATCTGTGCCCCATGCTCTCCCTCAGTTCTTGGGGAGCAAGTTTCAGATATCTTATCATCTCAGCCTCAATATTTCATCATGTAGGTCTGAAAGATCAAGACTCTGTTTCGGGGATTGTTGTTTGTTTGTTTTTGGCTGCCCCTGCTAGCTTGGGGATCTTAGTTTCCCAACCGAGAACTGAAACTGGGCCCCTGCAGTGGAAGCTCGGAGTCCTAAACCCTGGACCACCAGGGTGCCTAGTTGCTCAGTCTTGTCTGACTCTGCGACACCATGGACTGTAGCCAGCCAATTTCCTCTGTCCATGGGGATTTTCCAGGCAAGAATAGTGGAGTGAGTTGCTGTGTACTCCCCTAGGGGATCTTCCCAACCCAGGGACTGAACCCGGTCTCCTGCATTGCAGGTGGGCTCTTTACCATTTGAGCCACCAGAGAAGCCCTAAGACCACCAGGGAATTCCCTGTAACTTTTTTTTTTTAAGGACAACATAATTGCATAAACATAATTGCAGTACCGTCACCATCACTAAGAAGGGTGTCCTAATTCCTGAGTGTGTTCTTCCGTATTCCCATTTCTTGGGTTGCCTCCTAAAAAGTTTTTAGAGTTGATTGTTTACATTGGGCTCCAGCCAAGGTCTGTGTGCGTGTTTGATTAACATGCTCTGCACTTATCTGTGAGCTCCCCTCACCCATCACACTGGAGACCAGGGTCCTAGAGAGGGAGGCAGGCTGGCCCAGTGTCTGGGCCTTGGTAGGGGAGCTGGTGGGCCCCGCCCTTAGCCGCCTGCCCAGTGTCGCCAGGCCTGCTCTGCTGGTCTCCTCGGAGTGGCTACAACCCCAAGCAGCCGCAGCTCTGGAGGACTGATCCATTGCTTGTGCCTGCAGGGTCGTCTCCTATCAGATCCGATATGAAGGAAACGTGACCGAAGAGACCAGAATCAAGTTCATGACTGATGGTGTCTTGCTCAAGGAAATCCAGAAGGTTGGTTGCTTTTCTCATGTCACAGAGCAAGATTGGTGAGTGTAAGGGTAGGAAGCTAGGATGTCACCCAGAATATGAGCAGCAGCGTGACAAATTTTGGCAAAGCATTGCATTTACCATTGTGTTGCTATGTGACCTTGAATAAGTTACTTAACTTCTCTGGGCCTTGGTTTCTTGATCTGCAAACTTATACCTTCCTCCTAATTGCTTTAAATCCTGTGAAGCATGAAAGCGCCTTAGCAGAACACCTAATAGGTGTTCATTACATGTGAGATTATATGCTTATTGCAGTTTGGTTCACAGACTTTATGTGTTAGCCAAAAGCACACTGCTACTCACTGGCTGTATGAAGTCCCCCTGGGCAGGGGTCTCTGGGGAGGACAGAGGTGACTCCTACCTCCTCTGCCTTGAAGCCAGCCAAGATCGCTGTGAAGGTGGCTGTGAGTGTGTTCTGGGGTCTGATGGCCCCTGTCTGTGTGGCATGTGCTGCCCTGGTTCCCTTGATTCCCACCCAACATCCCCTGGTCCCTGTTTCCTGCCTGCCCTCCCCACCATCCACATTGGTATCTCGGCTCTAATAGATCACAGCTGCCTTTTCTCTAGCAGTTTCTCTGCCAGGCCCCAGGCTCTGTGCTGTTTGCTTTACAAATAGTAATTGTCATCGAAACTTTTCCATGATCTCTTGAGATGGGTCCTCTTGTCCCATTTTACAGATGAAGAAATAGGCCTGGAGTTGTAGGCCACGACCCCCTGCAGGCCAAGGGCTCTTGGATCCATGCCAGAGGGGTTCATTGAGTGGGTGCTTTGGGGTGCACACTCATCCTGGGGTGCTCCAGCCCAGGTGGCCATCCTCACCCCTGGACCTCCTCCCCACTCCTCCCTAGGACTTCCTGCTGCTGAAGTACAAGGTGGTGATCATCGACGAGGCCCACGAGAGGAGCGTGTACACTGACATCCTCATCGGCCTCCTGTCCCGCATCGTGTGTCTCCGGGAGAAGGTAGGCGGGGGGTGCCGGGTAACCCCGAGGCCCACTCAGCCCACACCCATCCACACCCGGACTGCTGCTGTGAGAGGGTCTCCTAGAACAGCATCCTCCAGGCCAGGAGCCAGGGCTCTGGGTCTTGGTGTAAACAGATTCCAGCCCTAGGTTCAGCCTCCTCCTCATCTGTTACCTTTCCATCTGTCAGAGCAAGAGGCCCAGGCAAGGTGTTCAAGGTGGGCCAGGCTACACCGTGGGCTTCCCAGGTGGCTGAGTGGTAAAGAATCCACTTGCCAATGCAGGAGATGCAGGCTTGATCCCTGGGTCAGGACGACCCTTTGAAGAAGGAAATGGCAACCCACTCCAGTATTCAATGGACAGAGGAGCCTGGCGGGCTGTAGTACACAGGGCTACAAAGTGGTGGACGTGATTGAGCGCTCATGCACTTAGCCAGACCCCACTGCATCTGGCCTTAAGACACCAGCCAGGTTTTTGAAATCCGCAGAACTGGTGGGGCCGCCCACCAAGCCCTTACGCTCCATGTGCTGTGAGACACCCTGTGCCTGGCCTGGGGTCCACTTTTCCCTCCATCTCCCTCCTCCCTCGATTGGGCAGGGATGGTCTTCGAAGGGATGCTGTGCTAGGATGGGGTGCCATGGGGCAGTTCCCGCCAGTCCCACTGAGAGGGTCATGCTTTACCATACCTAGTTCTTAGGTGCAGAACCTTTGTCATCGGACATCAGTTCTGTGGGTGCTATGTGCCAGGCACCAGTCAGGTCTCAGTGAACAAGACAGAGGTTCCTGCCCTCATGGGGTTTCCATTCGGTGAAGGCAACTGGCAATAAGCAACTCAGAAGCCTGTGAATTCCCGGTGGACAAAACCGGGAAGAGGGAGCAAAATCAGGCAGAAGGTGGAGGATTGGAAGTGTGATGAGACTCACAGAGAGGGTGGCCCTTTGAGTTGGGGGTTGGAGGAAGGGAAGGAGTCAGAAGCAGCTGCTAAGAGGAGGAGATTCTGAATGTCAAGAAAAGCAGGTGCAAAGGCCCTGGGGCAGGTGTGGGGCTTGTGTCAGGTTTTCATTTTGGGGTTTTTTTGTTAGCTTTATGTAATTGATGCATTTAAAGTGTGCAATTCAGCGGGGTTTAGCATATTCAGAGTTATATGCCGTCGCTACAGTCAACTTTAAAAATATTTTCATCACCCTGAAAAGAAACCTTTTAGCTATCTCCATGGTCCTCCCCCACTCTCCCATCTCAAGGTATCCATAGTCTACTTCCTGTCTCTATGGATTTACCTATTCCATATATTTCACGTAAATGAAATCACACAATATGTGTGTTTTTGTTTTTTTGTTAATTTATTTATTTGGCTGTACCAGGTCACAGTTGTGGCATGCAAGCTCTTTGATCTTTGATCCTGCAGCATGCAGGATCCAGTTCCCTGACCAGGGACCAAACCCAGACCCCCTGCATTGCGAGCAGAGTCTTGGCCGCTGGACCACCAGGGAGGTCCCAGCATGTGGCCTTTTGTAATTGGCTTCTTTCACTCAGCACATTTTCAGAGTTCATCCCCATTGTCACGTGTGTCAGTGCTTCATTCCATTTTATGGCTGAATCATCATCCATTGTGTGGCTGGACCACATTTCGTATACCCATTCATCTACCATTGGAGACCTGGGCTCTTCCCACTTTCCATCTCTCGTGAATGTCCATGTCCAGGTGGCCGTGTTTCCTTTCTCTTGGGCCTGTGCCAGGGGCAGGGTTGCTGGGTCTCACAGGGGCTACTCGTATAATCATCTGAGCCGCTCCAGACTGGCTTCCGCAGTAGTCACGCCTCCCGTGTTCCCGCCCACAGTATACAGGCTGCATCCCACACTTGACATTTTCCATGTTTTTAGTCTTTGACCGTTCTAGCAGCTTCTCACTGTGGTCTCAATTTGTGCATTGAGGACAGTCAGGCAGCCGAGGGTGGCGGAGCAGAGCAAGTGAGGTGGGGAGCAAAGGAGGTGCACGGGATAGGGCCAGACAGGGGAGGTTGTGTTGGGGAGGAGGCGGAACCATTGGTCTGCACTGTGCCTCTCACCGTGGCTTTTGTTCACCAAAGACACTGAACTTCTGGGTTTGCAGTTTACAAGCTTCAGAAGGCAGCTGCCACGGGCTCGAGAGCAGAGCCCACCGGGCGGGCACAGCAGGTGCTGCTGAGGGGGCTGAAAACCAGGCACTCGCATTACATCCATCCCTGAGTCTGGCTGTGCCTCCTTGTCCATTTTCGGGATAGACGGACAGTCATGTTGTCAAACGGGGGCTGACAGCAGCCAACCCACTGTGCCCGTGTGTGGGGTGGACCCCAAGCTCAGCCCTCCTGTCTCGCCTAAGGTCATCAGAGCTTGACTCAGGGGAATCTTTTTTTTAAGCCTTTGTTTGTTTTTTACCATGACACCCTGCTTGCAGGATCTTAGTTCCCCGACCAGGGATTGAACCCTGGTCCCCATCAGTAGAAGTGCTGAGTCCTAACCACTGGACCACCAAGGAAGTCTCTCAGGGGGTGTCTTAAGGGCTCCTTTAACAGGCCACTACCACCCACTTGTACTTTTTCTTGGATCTTTGGCATCCAGCAGAGGGGCATGAGGAGCAGGTTTGTGGGGCTGGAGATGAGACCAGGAGGGCAGAAGTCCCCCCCGACCCTGCCATCAGTTTTGCTGGCCCCGGGCGGCTATGGGTCCCCGGGTATCTCGTTCCCTAGAGGCACCTGCCGCTGAAGCTGCTCATCATGTCGGCCACGCTGCGAGTGGAGGACTTCACCCAAAACCAGCGGCTCTTCACCCAGCCACCCCCGGTCATTAAGGTACCATCCAGGCCAGGGTCTCAGGGCTGCAGGGGGAAGAGGGCCCCTCTGTCAGCCACAGCAGAGCTTGGGGCTGCCTGAGGGTTGGGTTGGTAGCACCAGAGGCCTTCATGGTCAGAGTTCAGGGAAAGGAGAGGGCTCGGCCTGGGCTCAAGTCAGCCCCACCCCTGCGCCCACGCCTCCTGGTAGGTCGAGTCCCGGCAGTTCCCGGTGACGGTGCACTTCAACAAGCAGACGCCACTGGAAGACTACAGTGGGGAGTGCTTCCGGAAGGTCTGCAAGATCCATCGCATGCTGCCTGCAGGTGAGGCCCTGCTAGGGTGGGGCGAGGGGTCCTCCCCTTCCAGCCCCAGGGTGCAGGCAGTGGGGGCCCGAGGTAGTGCTTGGCCTCTCTGTACCTCAGTGTTCGCAATGGTCCCGGGGTGCTCACTGCACCTGCCCTGCCCTGTTCTGCCCCAAGGATTGCGAGGCTTCAGGGGCTAACCAGACACTGGGGCTGTGGGTACCTTTTGTCCCCACAGACACAGAGCAAGTGGACAGGGATGTTTCACCTGGGTGTCCCTCCTGACCCCCTCCTCACAGTTCTCCCCATGTCCTCTTGGCTCATGCTCTGGCAGTTCCATTTATCCATTTACCAGGTGATGGACTCTTGGGTTGCTCCACTTCCTGGGAGTAGACCTGCTTTCCCAGTGCTCATGTCCAAAGATTCGACGCCTATTTCCATGGTAACGGTTTAACTCGTCATCCCAGCTCGTCCTGTTACTCATCTGGGCCTCTGCAGCCCTGATTTGACCATCACTTTCTCGCACCCCAGCTATCAGATCAGGGCCTGGCACACAGTCATGGCCAAGGCCACGTCTACCACATGAACGAGTGGGTCACGGTGGGTCTGGTTCTCCCCCTAGGCGGCATCCTGGTGTTCCTCACGGGACAGGCAGAGGTGCATGCGCTGTGCCGCAGGCTGAGAAGAGCCTTCCCCCTCACCAGACACAGGCCCTCAGGTAACCCCAAGCAGAAGCCTGTTACTCAAGAGGCGGGGAGTGGGCTGCCTGGCCTTCGGAGCCTCCCTAAAGAAGCCGGTCCCTTGCTTGCTCTCCCTTCCCCATGAATGGTGATCAATGACCCTGGACAATGAATGACAGATCCTGCTGACCTGGCTTGAGCCAGGAGATGTCTTTCTTCCTAATTGGTTCATCTTTTCGCAGAAAAGGACGATCAAAAAGATTCGGTAGAAGAAACGAGGAGGTTTAAGAAGTCACGGACACGGGCGAGGAAGGCCCAGGCTGCGGTACGTAGAGGGCCAGAGAAGGCAGCCCAAGCTCTGGAGCCACCTTGTCCACGTGGTGGGCACCTGCACAGATGTAAAATTAATTAAAACCACATCAGGTAGTTCCCTGGAGATTCTGTAGCTGAGACTGGCATTTTCACTGCTGAGGGCCTGGGTTCAATCCCTGGTCAGGAAGCTAAGATCCTGCAAGCCGCACAGCATGGCCAGGAAAAAAACCCAAGTAAAATTAAGATTCAGTTCCTTGGTCATTTTAGATACCTTTCGGGTGCCCAGTGGGCCCCGGGGGCTGCTTGTAACCTTGTTGGGCAGCAGGGATTTAGAACCTTTCTGCTGAGGAGGGAGTGCTTGGCTGGTGCTGCTTCGGGGGCTGGAGAGTGGGCTGGGATTTCAGATATTCCAGGCTCCCTGTGCTGGGGGCTGGGAGGAAGCTACTGGAAGGCCCAGCCCTGAGACCTTGAGCAGGGCCTGCAGAGATGCCCAGGGAGGGTGGGACAGAGAAAGTGGCCCTTGGGGTTTGCTGGAGAGCTGGGGGTGGGCAGGCCAGGCATTGGGGGCTTTCACCCCAGGGCATTTGCATGACTTCACTATTGCTTCTACAGCGTACTAGGCAGTGATCTCAGGGCTTCACATGTGTTAGCTCTGCGTCCTCACGGCAGCCCAGCGAGCAGTCCTGTGATCACCCCTGACTCCCAGATGAGGACACTGAGGCAGGGTGATCACGTGACTGGCCTGGGGTCATGTGGCCTCAGACTCTGCTCGCGCCGCCAGTCTCCACGCAGGGCTACCTGCAGCCCTCCATGCTGACGGCTTGTTTACCGTAGATGCTGCCCCAGATCAGTTTGGACAGTTACTCGGTGCTGCCAGCGGGCGAAGGCGATGAGGACAGGGAGGCAGAAATGGATGACGAGGAGGAGGAGGCGCTGGGCTCCGACCTGGACCTGGACTTAGGGGACGACGGGATGGACGGAGGTGGGACCTGGCAGGGACTCGGCTCACCTGCCTGTTGAGCTCTAGGCCACTGGTTCCTGCTGCATGGGCTGGAGTTGAGCGAGGAATCCTCCCTGGGGATGATCCCCAGGGGAGCTGGGGTTTCTGCCTGCTCCACCCCTTGCTGTCTCTTGAGCTCTTGAAACCACCAAGCACAGAGGAGGCCTTCAAGTATCTCTTGTCTTGGTTGTCATGGAGGTGATGCTCCCAGGCTTGGTTTTGCAGGCAGCGGGGGGGTTAGAAGGGCTGAGATCAAGCCCTTGGGCTCTCCCAAGGAGAGGCTGCAGTGTGCCCACCCTCTCTGCCAATGCCTGGGGTTGAGCCCTGGCAGTGGAGCTTCAGGGGAGCCTCTCTGGCAGAGCAGGCAGGGGTGCCAGCAGCTGGGGGCATAGGATACAGCTGGCCTCTGCCACCCCTGCAGGTGAGCAGCCCGATGCCTCGCTTCCCCTCCACGTGCTCCCTCTGTACTCACTACTGGCCCCAGAGAAGCAGGCACAGGTAAGCGTGTGGGGCCTGGGATGGATGCCCAGCAGGGTTCCTAGGGCGTTGAGATGGGGGTGGGTCAGGCCCTGGGTCATGTCCCCATTAGCTGTTACATCAGCACTCCAGGCTTTTGAGAAGGTCTTGGGGTCTCCTACTTGGAGAGCATTCCCACGTTCAGTTTGGCAGCAGTGGCCGGAGGCAAGGAGAGAACCTGTTGACCTGGTCACCTCCAGGCCGTGCCCTACCTGCTGACTTCCTCTGACCTCAGTCCCGCGATCTCTTCCCTGACTCTGGCGAGACAGTGGTCAATTTTCTTGCTGCCACCCCCCTCCCCTCCATCCTAGGTCTTCCAACCTCCCCCAGAGGGGACACGGCTCTGTGTCGTGGCCACCAACGTGGCCGAGACATCCCTGACCATCCCGGGCATCAAGTACGTGGTGGACTGTGGGAAGGTCAAGAAGCGGCACTATGACCGTGTCACCGGCGTGTCCTCCTTCCGCGTCACCTGGGTCTCCCAGGCCTCAGCCGACCAGCGAGCGGGCCGTGCAGGCCGGACAGAACCTGGCCACTGCTACAGGTGGGGCTGCCAGGGGTCCCCCAAGTGACCTCAGGGCCACTGTGCAGTGGTCACCCACCCTCGTCTGGGGAAAGGGGGTCCTGTGTCCCACTGGAGACTGCGTCCTTGGGGTCCACACAGTGGACCTGTTGGCTTTCAGGCACTTGCGTTATTCATTATTCTGCTACTGATATCAGGCCTTGTGTTTATTAGCACCTTTGTTTTTATTTTATTAATAGCTTTATTGACATAAAATTCCCATGGCATAAAACTCACCATTTTGAAATGTGAAATTCTGTGGATTTTAATATATTCAGAGTTGTACCACTCTGTGGTGTACCATCACCACTATTAGTTTTCTTTTTTAAAAAAATTTATTTTTATTTATTTATTTTGCTGTTCCGGGTCTTAGTTGTGGCATATGGGATCTTTAGTTGTGGCATGTCGGATCTAGTTCCCTGACTAGAGAATGAACCTGGGCCCCCTGCATTGGGAGTGCAGAGTCTTAGCCACTGGACCACCAGGGAAGTCCCACAACTATTCATTTTCAAATATTCTCATCACTGCAAAAGAAACCCAATACCCAGTAATCAGTTTCTCCCCACACCTCCCTACCATCCCCACCCCCCAGGATCTGGCACCCACTGCCTACTTCCTGTCTGTGTGGATCTGATCATTCCGGACATTTTCTGTAAAGGAGACCAGACGGTCTGTCACCTTTTGTATGTGACTCCTTTTACCCCACGTCATGTTTTCAAGGTTCATCCACATGGTAGCCTGTGTGAGTGCTTCGTTACTTTTAATGGCAGAACAACCTTCTGTTGCACATTGGATGGACCACATTTCCCATGCCTGTTCATCAGCTGATAGACACTTGGGTTGCATCCACATTTTGGCCCTTGTAAATAGTGCTGCTGTGAACACTCATGTACAAGTATTTTGGGTAAATACCTAGGGAGTAGAAGCTCACGGTTATGTCATGATTCTGACATTTTGAGGAACACGCCAGACAGTTTCCACAGCAGGCACCCCATTTTCTATTCCCACCAGCAGTGTGTGAAGGTTCTAATTTCTCCACGTCTCACCAACGCTTGCTGTTTTCCACTTTATGAAAATGAAAGTACAAGGTGGTGGGTGTCTCGCAGTGGTCTAGGTGTGCATTTCTCTAATGACGTTGAGCATCTTTTCAAATGCTCATGGGCCATTTGTACATGTCCTCTTGACACGGGTGTCTGTTCAAATCTGTCGTTTATTTTTCTGTCATCTCTGTTTTTCAGTTGGTGAGTTGTAAGTATTCCGTGATAATTCTGTGTTAGATCCTTGTCAGAGGTATCACTGGCAGATAATTTTCTCCTCAGTTTATGTGCTGTTTTTTTCTTTTTCCTTCAATAACTAACTTTATGCTGTTCTTTTCAACTTTGCTTTAAATTACAAAAAAAAAAAAAGAAAGCATGCAAGGGAAAGTAGTAAGAAATAAAGTAGTTGAGTGCCGTGGGCCAGGCACAGTTCTAAGCAGTCTGTGTGTATCTTCACCAGGGGACTTCCCTGGTGGCTTGGCCAGACACCACACTCCCAGTGCAGGGGCCGCAGGTTCGATCCCTGATCAGGGAACTAGGGTCCCACATGTTGCATGCCGCAGCCAAATAAGTAAATAATAATTTTAAATAAATAAACTGTCTTTCCCAATCTCAATGGGGTAGCTGCTGTGTTAGCCCAGTTCACAGGTAAGGAAAGTGAGGCAGGAAGAGGGTAAATACCTTGCCTGGTAAGTGGTGAAGTCAAGATTCAGTCCCAGGTAGTTTGGCTGAGTCTCTTTTTTTATTTTTTTTTTTAATCTCTGGTGCCTCCCTCTGCTCAGACTCTACTCATCTGCGGTTTTCGGTGACTTTGAGAAGTATCCCCCTCCTGAAATCACCCGGAGGCCGGTGGAGGATTTGATCCTTCAGATGAAAGCTCTCAACATCGAAAAGGTCAGTTGTAGACACAGCCCTGCCTTCTCTCCACTGACGGGCCAGTGTCCCCGAGTTCAGTCAGGAGTCCTTGGGCAGCCTAAGCCCCCTCATGCGCTATTCCCCTTTCCTGGACTGTTCCCTATTCCCTGTGGCCCTGGGAGCTGAGCCACATAGTGCTCACCCAGCCCCCTGGTGGTCTCTTGTGAGACCTCCACCTTCCGAGTACTGTACCTTCTGAGTAGAGGTCGGTCAGTGACCTTGGGGCTCAAGGGATGTTCTGCCCACTCGGTTGTCTAGGGGAAGGATCACCCGCCTCTCCTCTGCTCCCGGAGGGGTGGTGTAGGCTGAGAAACCCCCTCCCCATCAGCTGTCGCTCCCAAGCCTTCCTCCCCTGAGCCTCTGGCAACCATGAGTCTACTTATTATCTCTGTGGAATTTACATGTTTCATAAAAATAGAATCCTTTGATACTTATTCTTCCTTATCTGACTTCTTTAGGTCAACATTGTGGATTTTTGTTTGATTGTTTTAGCCAATTAAAAATTCATTTATCAATCAATTCAGTTCATAGTAAGATAACATCATAAAAGAGAGGATCAAGCTTTTCATTACATTAGTATGTTTGGTATTTTTTTTTCCACTATCAACCTAGCTAACAATTTGAATCAGTTTATTTCGGAAAATATTATAAATTGATAGCTGTTCTATATTTCTGTTGTTTTGATGATCCACAGCTGAACTTATCAGCGGTTGTGTTTTAAAGGTTCATCCGCACTGTGACGCATGTCAGAGTTTCCTTCCTTTTTATGGCCGAATCACACTCCATTGTGTGGATGGATGGACCATAGTTTGTCCCTCTGTTGATGGATGTTTGGGTTGTTCCCACCTTTTGGCTGCTACAACTAATGCTGCCATGAACATTTGTGTGCAACTACTTATTTGAACACTGGTTTTGAGTTGGTCGCTCTTTCTAAGCAACCCTCAGGCGATCGCTCAGCCTGGTCACTCTCTGTTCCCTGATCATCTCATTGTCTGGGCACATTTTCTCCCGTGAGACTGTTTATCCGCGTGTATACTCACTGGTCATCTGCAGTGAAAGCTCAGTGGAGCCAGAGCCCTTGTCTTGTTTTTACCATTTTTTTCATTCTGTTTTTATTGGCGTATAGTTGCTTTACAGTGCTAAGTTTATTTCTGCTGTACGGCAAAGTGAATCAGCTATATGTATGTCCCCTCTTCCTTGGATTTCCTTCCCATTTAGGTCACCACAGAGCACTGAGTAGAATTGCCCCTGCTATATAGTAGGTTCTTGCTGGATATCTATTTTATGCATAGTATCAGTAGTGTTTACATGTCAATCCCAATATCCCAGTTGAGCCCTTGTCTTGTTTTTCTCAACCTCTGTCCCCAAGAACAGCCCCCGATGCACACGAAGTGCTGAGTACATGCTCTTGAGGAAGAGATGATGTGAATGAATGAACAAAGGGGACCTTTGAGGTTCCCCTGGCACATGGACTTTGAGTGTGCCCCGGCCCCCATGTCCCATGTTCTGAGCATGAGTGATGTTTGGAGGGTAGGCAGTGGGAGCCCTGTCCCCCTGCCAGACCTGCCCTCGCCCCCTCCTCCAGTCCTTTCCACATTCACATGTCTCCCGCCACGGCTCCCTGTGTCCTAGGTCATCAACTTCCCCTTTCCAACACCCCCCTCCGTGGAGGCCCTCATCGCCGCTGAGGAGCTGCTGATTGCACTGGGTGCCCTGCAGGCGCCCCCAAAAACAGAAAGGTAGGGCAGGGACTTGAGGGGAATGGGGAGCCCAGCTCCTGCCCCGTTCTCGGCTGTGTCCCCTCTCCGAGCTGACCCTCCATCCTCCAGGGTGAAGCAGCTGCAGAGGTCCCGGCTGAGCTGCCCCATCACTGAGCTGGGCAAGACCATAGCCATGTTCCCTGTGGCGCCACGTTATGGCAAGATGCTGGCACTGAGCCAGCAACACGGCTGCCTGCCCTACGCCATCACCATCGTGGCTGCCATGACCGTCCGGGAGCTATTTGAGGAGCTGGACAGGTGGGGGGCTATGGAACGGGCATTCAGGGATCGGGGTGGGTGGGTGGGGGGGACACCCCCTGGGCTGAGCAATGCTGTGAAACCCAGCTTCCTGGAGCATAACTGACTCAGTGAGTGGTCTTGTATGAAATATACATCCTCCCTGCGCCCTGCCAGTGTTCCAGTCTCTACAGATCTTGGAGTGGGGAGGGAGCGGGGAGGGGTGGTTTGCTTTTGATTTGTGCTTGCCACAAGGCTTGCAGGATCTTAGTTGCCTGACCAGGGATCGAACAAACCTGTGCCCCCTGAGTGGAAGCCTAGAGTCATAACCACTGGTCCTCCAGGGAATTCCCAAGACCACTATCATGGTGATCAGAGACCCCACCAGGCATTTTCTGGGCCCACTCTGAGGAACTGGCAGGTCCCCTGCCCCTGTGGCCACAAGCATCAGGGCAAAAAGCCCAAGTGGCATGTGTTTGTAGGCCAGCTGCCAGTGATGAGGAGCTCGCCAGATTGAAGGGCAAGCGGGCCCGCGTGGCTCAGATGAAGAGGATCTGGGCAGGGCAAGGATCTTCTCTGAAGCTCGGAGACCTCATGGTGCTGCTGGGTAAGTGCCCAACGTGAACGTGGCCTGTGGGTGGTGGGGAGGGCAGACAGGGCAGCAAGCGAGTGCTCCCCTCCTCTTCGCACAGGCGCCGTGGGAGCCTGCGAGTACGCAGGCTGCTCACCGCAGTTCTGCGAAGCCAATGGACTGCGGTACAAGGCCATGATGGAGATCCGGCGACTGCGGGGCCAGCTGACCACCGCAGGTATGGCCCCCCACCTTCCGGTCTCCTCCCATCCTTGGGCAGCACCCAGCAGAGAACTTGACCCTGTTGACATTCTGAGCAATGTCATCTACATATAGTCAGTTCTCGTTATGCACAGATTCAGTATTTGCAAATTTACATATTCAGTAAAATTTACTGTAGTGTGTGGCACTTCTGTGATCCTTTGAGGACACGCACACGAGCAGGGCAGTGACACGTGGACACTCTCTCATCAGGTTGTCTGTCCATCTCATCTTTTCCTTGGTGACGTCCCTCTCATTGCCCTCTGTCCCGGGTCTAGCTTGAACCAGCTGCTGGCTGCACCTCCTCCCCAGTGGCCACATCCAGGGGCCTCTGCTCTCAAGTAGGGTCCAGCCCTGATTGGTTTGTTTCTCCAGCAGTGGAGGGGGCCTCTCTTGAAGATGGGGAGCAGGTGGTGGTTCAGCCCCCTGCTTTCCACTCCCGTTTAGTCTGAGCAGGGGGGACCGGACCTGTTTGAAGCCACATCAGGGCCAGGCATGGGTGACAAATCTTTGTCCAGCCCAGGGATCTCCTTCCTTCTCCTTTTTTTCTTTCTTCTTTCTCTTTTAAGTTAAACAACATGGGTTTCACTGAAGGTTTTCTAAAGAAGACAGATTTATATTGCAAACCTCATAACAGAAAGCCCTGGAGTTCCTTGGCGGACTTGGGGCTTCCGCTGCAAGGGGTGCAGATTCCATCCCTGGTCAGGAAACTAAGATCCACAAGCCCACTCTTCCCTCCTGCCTTCCTGGTCCTTGTTTTCACCCTTCTGCTCCCTCCCACTCAAGCAGCAAGGCCCAAAGCCCCATCTCCTTTCTCCGTCCTGCACAATGGGCTTCAGATCCTTATGTGGAAGGAGGAGGCCTGCCCTGGGTCTCACGCCAGGGCTCGGCAGCACAGGGCAGGAGAGATGGTCTGTCTCCACGCTGTCCTGCTCAGAGAGCATGGCCCATGCGCTGGGTCTCCTGGGTGGATGTGCTCCCTGCCCCGAGGCCGACAGTCGGGTGCAGGCTGTCTCAGCATAGTCTGCTGCTGGGAAACTGGGGTTCTGTCCCAAGGAAGGGGCAGACATGTGTGGGCAGCTGTTTCTGCCCCACTGGGGCTTTTGCCTCCTGGCAGCCTCTGTGCACAGGGGCCTAGATACACAAGTGGCTGAGGACAAGCAGAGCCAGCCCCGGGCCTGGCCGTCCTGACACCTGGCTCTCCTCTCAGTCAACACCATGTGCCCTGAGGCCGGGCTCTTCGTGGACCCTAAGATGCAGCCACCTAACGAGAACCAGGTGACCTACCTGCGGCAGATTGTGACAGCCGGCCTGGGTGACCACCTGGCCCGCAAAGTCCAGAGTGAGGACCTGGTGGATGACAAGTGGAAGAACGCCTACAAGGTTTGCCACTGGCTCAGGGATGGCCAGCAGGCAGTCATGCCCAGGGCCCCGCCCTCCCCATCCTCCTGTCTGCCTCGTGTCCTAGCAGCCTGAGCACTTAAGTCACCTGGCTCTGGACACTGTCAGGATGCCTGTGAGCGGCAGCTGAGGGGACTCTTGGCTCTGGGTGGGCCTGTCATCCTCGGTCACGGGTCCCACTGCCCTGGGAAAGTTCCCACCTAGGACCAAGGTGAAATGACAATGCAACCGCTTCTCCCTTTGGGTGGGAGAGCTTCTCCCCAACTTCACTGAACAGAGACAGAAGGCACATCCCATACTCGCCACTGTAAAATGTACAATTCAGAGGTTTCTGGTCTATTCACAGAGTGTGTAACCATTACCATAGTTAATTTCAAAACATTTTTATCACCCCAAAAAAGACATCATGTACCTATCACAGTATTACTCCGCATTTTCTCTGAATCTCCACGTCCCTTGAGTCTGCTTTCTGTCTACGTGGATTTGCTGTTCTAATGCATTTCCGCTGAACGGGATCCTGCACTGTGTGACCTCTTACACTGGCTCTTTTAGCTCAGTGTCCCATTTTGGGCGGGTCATAACTGTAGCCTCTGTCTGTACCTCTCCCAGCAGGCTACCCACTCCATCAGTGGACACACCCTGCTGGTATAGCCATTTGTCATTTGATGGATGCTATCCTACTTTTCTGGCCAAGGGTGTAACTGAATTCATAGGTGTCAGCCTCACGTGCTGCTCATGTGTCTCCCAGACTCATGCACATCTACCATCTCTCTTGCAGACCCCCCTCCTCGACGAGCCTGTCTTCATCCACCCCAGTTCTGTGCTCTTCAAGGAGCTCCCTGAGTTTGTGGTCTACCAGGAGATTGTGGAGACCACCAAGATGTACATGAAAGGTAGTGCAACTGGCTGGACCCTCACCTGACCCCCTTTCTCTGGTGAGCTGTGTCGCCAGACCTGTGTGGGGAGAGCCCACGAGCCCCTTGCTGAGACCCCATCCCCTCTCTCCCGGGCCCCCAGGCGTCTCGACCGTGGACGTGCAGTGGATTCCAGTCCTGCTGCCTTCTTACTGCCAGTTTGACAAGCCCCTGGAGGAGCCACCCCCCGCCTACTGCCCCGAGAAGGGGCGGATGCTGTGTCACCGGCCCAGCGTATTCTGTGAGTCAGGGTGACTTTCAGTGGCCTTGGGCTACTGTGGACATGTGGTTCCCCATCCTGTGTGCCCTGGGAAGTGTCTGCGTCCTGGGCAGTGTCATTCCAGGCCGCAGGACCCTGCAGGTGGGTGGGGATGGGACTGAGCGGGGAGCCGTTGGGATCCATCTCGGCCCCTCGCTCACCAGCTCCTGTGCTCCAGATCGCGTTGGCTGGCCGCTACCTGCTGTCCAGGTGGATTTTCCGGAAGGCCTTGACTGCTACAAACACTTTGCCCGGGTTCTGCTGGAGGGACAGGTAGGCAGCCCAGCAACTCCCTTGGCCCCTTCTTTGGCACCATGGGCAGGACGTGAGCCCCGGATTCCCCACCGTCCTGTGATCTCTCCCCAGGTCTTCCCCAAGCTGGCCTCATACAAGGGCTGTTTGCTGTCCAGCCCCAGCACAATGCTGAAGACATGGGCCAGGTATGGGCTTCCCTGGAGCATCGGAGCAGGCAGGTGGTGGTAGAGGAGCTGTGTCTTGGGGCTGCCATAACAGATCCCTACCCACTCAGGGGCTTAAAACAGCAGGTGTTTAGTTTCTCTCATAGTTCTGGAGGTTAGAAGTTCAAAGTCGGGGCATCAGTAGGGCTGCGCTCCCTCTGAAGGCTCCAGGGGAGGATCCTCTTGGCCTCTTGCCACCCCTCGTGGTTCCAGGTGCTCCTTGGCCACCACATCCCTCTAGTCTCTCCCTCTCTCTTCTCATGGCTTTCCCTCCTCTCTGTGTCTTCTCAGGTTATCAGATCCAGGGTCCACTCTCTCCTGTTTGACCTTGTTTTAATTAACATCTGCAAAGACCTTCTTTCCAAATAAGATTACATCCTGAGATTCTAGGCAGACATGGGCTTTTGGGGAGATACTAGCCAACCTTTTGGCTTCCCAGGTGGCTCAGTGGTAAAGACCCACCAGCAATGCGGGAGATGTGAGTTCAGTCCCTGGGTCGGGAAGATTTCCTGGAGAGGGAAATGGCAACCCTCCCCAGTATTCTTGCCTGGAGAATCCCATGGGCAGAGGAACCCAGTGGGCTACAGTTCATGGGGTTGCAGAGAGTCAGACACAACTTAGTGACTAAACAACAAGTCAGCCTATTACAGAGCTGCCAGGTGCGAGCAGGAGGCTCCCTGTACACCTGAGTCCCTGGGGACTTCTGCCCACCTAGCATGAAGCCACCCCGATCCTACCCATCATCCTCCTCCTCCTGCCCTTTCTCCTGGTCTCTGCTTATCCCTGCTCCTCTCTTTAGGCTTCCCTGGTGGCTCAGATGATAAAGAATCTGCCTGAAAAGCGGGAAACCTGGGTTCGATCCCTAGGTTGGGAAGATCCCTCGGAAAAGGGAATGGCAACCCACTCCAGCATTCTTGCCTGGAGAATCCTCATAGACAGAGAGGCCTGGCCGGCTCCAGTCCGTGGGGGTCTCAGTCAGACACGACTAAGCACACACACTCCTGCCTTTTGCTTCTTTCTGCCCATGGACCAGTCCCAAGAAGCTGCCTCCCTCTTCCTGAGGCTGGCACCCCAGACCGGGCAAGGGGCTTGAGGCCCCAGAAGCAGGCAGGCAGGTGTGCACACAAACCTGCACCCCCTGGGAACTCAGGATGGGGCTGTGGTTCCAGGAGCCCCTGCCTACCAGGTCATCCACCCAGCACTTGGTTTTGAGCGTCCGCTCTGGGCCGGTGGTGTTCTCGTGCTGGGATTGAGCCACGACCATGTCCTGTGCGATGTTCCAGTGCAGGGAGGTTGAACAACTAGTACAAATGGCAGGTGGCCCAGCCACAAAGGGACAGAGCAGGACGTGGGAATGAGGCATCGGGCAGGGAAAGAAAAGGAAAGCCTGACTGAGCAGGTTCAGGGGAGGCAGGGCTGTGAGGCAGGCAGACGTCTGGAAGAAGGTTCTAAATGAGACAAGCAGCAAGTACAGAAGCAGCCTGGGTAGGTGGATCAGAGGCAAGCGGTGGGAGGTGATGGAGTCTAAATCCTTTCATCCGCCCGGCACCGCTAGTGTGATGGAGGGAAGGAGACTTCATGGGCAAGGCTGGCCTGGCAGTGGACTTCAAGATGCCCCATGTCCTGCATCCCACCCACAGGCTGCAGCCCAGGACAGAGAGCCTCCTGAGAGCCCTTGTTGCTAAGAAAGCCAGCTGCCGAGATGCCTTGCTGGTGGCTTGGAGCAAAAACCCCAAATGTGAGCCTGACCAGCGCGGGTGCCCCACAGCAAGGGGGTTGGAGGGAAGATGGGATGGGGCCACCCTGGGGCCAGTGGGAGGGTCTGCCGTGCAGCTGGCTGGCACAGAGCCACTCTGACTACCCTCCCTCCCTTCTCTGCAGACCTGCTGGCCGAGTACCTGGAGTGGCTCCCACAGGCCGTGCACACTGATGTTGAGAAAGCCTGGCCGCCCACCCCTGACCACTGATGCAGCGCCTGCCTGCAGGGCCGGGGACTGGCCTGCCGACCGAGGGGGCCCGGCAGCAATCAGGGTCCGCCGTAGCCACCCTGACTCCAGACTGCACCCAGGAGACAGGTGGAGCCCCGGGACACCCTCTTGGCTCAATCTTGGGCACAACTTGCTGCCATTCTGGGCAGTCCAACCCAGGGTGACTTTTTAAACTATTTATTACAAAATGGATAATGGTTTTATCTCCCATGCCCGTCCTGTTTTAAACATGCTCTATGGACTACATTAGTCCCTTGTAGAGCAGCAGGGCCGAGGGCAAAGGCAACCGCGGGGCCCTTCCTCTTCTCTCCATTCCCTGCGGGTATGGTGCAAGCTCCTCTCCCGCCCCAGCCAGGGAGGGCCCCAGGCCTCCAGCCGGCTCCTGTGGAGCTGGCGGGGTCAGCTCCCCGCCAGCTACATTTCTGTGTAATAAATCCTGACAACAGCTGTATACCGAGTCTAGTAAGTTCTTTTGGTGAATCTCCAAATGGGAGTGGGGTGGGGCGCAGGTCTGGGAACATCCTGCCTGTGCCTGCTTGCACACTCAACACACGCACGCACGCATGTGGAAACTAGTCTGAGTAGTTGCTCACAAATGTGTTAGTGGTGACACAGGGCACAGTGAGCCTATAGAAGTAGATCATTTTTCTTTTACTTAGTTTTTTGCCCTGAATCAACTTGTGTTAATAGAAACACATAAATTTGGGAATTTCCTGGTGGTTCAGTGGTTAGCACTCCACTTTCACTGCTGGGCCCCAGGTTTAATCCCTGGTCAGGAAACTAAGCTCCCACAGGACTTGCAGTGCAGCCAAAAAAATAAACACATACATTCCATAATATACATACATAAGACAAAACAATAAAGATACTTGAGGGTTAATATTCCAAAACTATTCACTTTTTCCACAGTGTAGCCCTAATGTTCCCCAGTTAGGAGGTCTCCCCTACTTCTCTGCCCACCTCTAAGCCATCTGCCAGGTCTATTAGTTCACTTCCAAGATCTGCCCCTTGCACTCCCCACTTCCACTGCTGGGCCACCCCCACCTCCACTGCCAGGATGCCACCACCAGCTCCTGCTTGGGCCGTGGCAGTGGCTTCCTGGCTGGTCTCAGGTCCCCTCTGCCCAACTATGATGAAGATTTTCCACATGGCAGCCAGAGGGAGCCATTTAAAACATATTACACCCTTCCCCTGCAACAGGTCTTCCAGTGTCCTGGAAGACTCAACCCTCTCCTGTTGTTCAGTCACTCAGTTGTGTCCAACTCCCTGTGACCTTATGGACTGCAGCATGCCAGACTTCCCCTGACCTTCGCAATCTCCTGATGGTGAAGCTTGAGCTTGCTCAAACTCATGTCCATCGAGTAGGTGATTCCATCCAACCATCTCATCCTCTTTCATCCCCTTCTGCTCTCAATCTTTCCCAGCATCAAGGTCTTTTCCAATGAGTCAGTTCTTTGCATCAGGTGGCCAAAATATTGGAGTTTCAGCTTCAGCATCAGTCCTTCCAAAGAATACTCGGGACTGATTTCCTTTAAGATCGACTGGTTTGATCTTGCAGTCCAAGGGACTCTCAAGAGTATTCGCCAACACGACAGTTTGAAAACATCAATTCTTTGGCGCTCAGCCTTCTTTATGGTCCAGCTTTCACATTCATACATGACTACTGGAGAAACTATAGCTATATGGATGTCTCTGCTTTTTAATATGCTGTCTAGGTTTGTCATAGCTTTCCTTCCGAGGAACAAGGATCTTAATTTCATGACTACTGTCACTGTCAACAGTGATTTTGGAGCCCAAGAAAATTGTCCATCACTGTTTCCATTGTTTCCACATCTATTTGCCATGAAGTGACGGGACCAGATGCCATGATCTTTGTTTTTTTGAATGTTGAGTTTTAAGCCAGCTTTTCCACTCTCCTTTTTCACCTTCATCAAGAGGCTCTTTAGTTCCTCTTTCCTTTCTGTCATAAGGGTGGCGTTATCTACATATCAGGTTATTGATATTTCTCCCAACAATCTTGATTCCAGCTTGTGCTTTATCCAGCCCGGCATTTCTCATGATGTACTCTGCATATAAGTTAAATAAGCAGAGTGATAATATGCAGCCTTGACATACTCCTTTCCCAATTTGAAACTGTTGTTCCAAATGTTTCCAGTCTTGTTCCATGTCCAGTTCTAATTGTTGCTTCCTGACCTGCATACAGATTTCTCAAGAGACAGGTAAAGTGGTCTGGTATTCCCATCTCTTGAAGACTTTTCCACAGTTTGTTGTGATCCACACAGTCAAAGGCTTTAACATAGGCAATGAAGCAGTAGATGTTTTTCTGGAGTTCTCTTGCTTTTTCTGTGATTCAACAGATGTTGGCAATTTGATCTCTGGTTCCTCTGCCTTTTCAAAAGCCACCCTGTAAATTTTGAAGTTCTCTGTTCACATACTGTTGAAACCTAGCTTGGAGGATTTTGAACATGACCTTGCTAGTGTGTGAGATGAGTGTAATTGTGTGGTAGTTTGAACATTCTTCGGCATTGCCCTTCTTTGGGATTGAAATAAAAAATGACCTTTTCCAGTCCTGTGGCCACTGCTGAGTTTTCCAAATTTGCTGCCATATTGAGTGCAGCATTTTAACAGCATCATCTTTTAGGATTTGAAATAGCTCAGCTGGAATTCCATCACCTCCACTAGCTTTGTTTGTAGTGATGCTTCCTAAGGCCCACATGACTTACCACTCCAGGATGTCTGACTCTAAGAGAATGATCATACCATCGTGGTGATCTGGGTCATTAAGATCTTTTTTTGTTTAGTTCTTCTGTGTATTCTTGCCACCTCTTCTTAATCTCTTCTGTTTCTGTTAGGTCCATACCATTTCTGTCCTTTATTGTGCCTGTCTTTGCATGATATGTTCCCTTGGTATCTCTAATTTTCTTGTCCTTGGAGAAGGAAATGACAGCCCATTCCAATATTCTCGTCTTTCCCATTCTATCGTTTCCCTCTATTTCTTTGCATTATTCACTTAGGAAGGCTTTCTTATCTCTCTTGCTATTCTTTGGAACTCTGCATTCAGATGGTTATATCTTTTCTTTTCTCCTTTGCCTTTTGCTTCTCTTCTTTTCTCAGCTATTTGTAAAGCCTCCTCAGACAGCCAATTTGCCTTTTTGCATTTATTTTTCTTGGGGATTGTTTTGATCACTGACTCCTGTGCAATGTCATGAACCTCCGTCTATGGTTCTTCAGTCACTCTATCAGATCTAATCCCTTGAATCTATTTGTCAGTTCCACTGTTTCAAATAGTGGATGATTATTATATCTATCACTGTGGGCAAGGATCCCTTAGAAGAAACAGGGTAGGCCTCATAGTCAATAAGAGTTCTAAATGCAGTTTTTGGGTGCAATCTCAAAAACAACAGAATGATCTTGGTTTGTTTTCAAAGCAAACCATTTAATATTACAGTAATCCAAGTCTATGCTCCAACTACTAGTGCTGAAGAAGTTACAGTTGAATGGTTCTGTGAAGACCTAGAAGATCTTCTAGAACTAACACCCAAAAAAGATCCTCTTTTTGTTATAGAGGAATGGAACACGAAAGTAGAAAGTCAAGAGATACCTGAAGTAACCAGCAAGTTTGGCCTTGGAATACAAAATGAAGCAAGGCCAAGGCTAACATAATTTTGCCAAGAAAACACACTGGTCAAGAAGAAATACCTTCTTCCCACAACACAAAAGATGACTCCACACATGGACATCACCAGAAGGTCAGTACTGAAATCAGACTGATTATATTCTTTGCAGCCGAAGATAGACAAGTTCTATGCATACTCACTCAGTTCAGTCGTGTCTGATTCTTTGCAACCCTATGAGTTGCAGCCTACCAGGCTCCTCTGTCCATGGGATTCTCCAGGCAAGAATACAGGAGTGGGTGGCCATGCCCTGCTCTGGGAGAGCTTCCTGACCTGGGGATCCATCTCATGTCTGCCTGCTTCTCCTGCATTGCACGCAGATGGATTCTTTATCCACAGGAGCCACCTGGGAAGCCGGGAGAAGTTCTACAAAGTCAGGAAAAACGAGACCAGAATCTGACTGTGGCTCAGATCATGAACTCCTTATTGCAAAATTCAGACTTAAATTGAAGAAAGTAGAGAAAACCACTAGGCCATTCAGATATGACCTAAATCAAATCCCTTAAAATTATACTGTGAAAGTGAACTCTCTCCTACTCTCATTCATTAAAGGCAAATTCCAGCCCCCACTGCCCTCAACCTCAGGGTCTTTGCATCTGCTATGTCCTCTGTTTCTGCAGACTGTCCTGCCACACACACACTTTATCTAAGGCAGCTCCCACATCCTCCCCCTTTAGTCTCCATGTTATCACTATTACTGTCTACATAAGATTCACTGTTCCTTGCTTATTGCTAGCTATCTAAACTGGAATACCAAGTCTGGGAGGGCTGTGAAATCTTGTAAGCCGTATCTGGGGATACAAGCAAGAGTAATTGACATTACCGGAGCATACAGTAGGTGCTCAATGTGTTCACTTTTCTTTGCACTAGGTGCTTAGGAGTCCTTGAATGAATGAACGGCCAGTTGCAAAACCTTGCTGAGAAAGTTAGTGTTTTCTGCTTGATGACCCGAATCACTAGGAGTGTTAGTTTAAAACAGCAGGCTCGCTGCTGACCTGAATGGGAATCTTCAGGGGAGGGGACAGGGACATCTGTGATCGAGACCAGGGGCATTTGACTAGCACTGCCCTCTCCAATGGAGCCCACTTCTTAAGTCAGATGATACGGAGAATTTAGGTCCCCTTTCCTGGTTTGCTGTGTGACTGATTCCGAGGAGGTGGTTTAAAAGAAGAAAAAGGAAAAACGTGGAGATGCCGGGGATTGAACCCGGGGCCTCATACATGCAAAGCATGCGCTCTACCACTGAGCTACATCCCCTTCCCTGTTAAAGGTTTTTCCCTGGAATAAGGATATAGGAAATCGCATTTTCTCCTCCTTTCCAAACGTTGTGTTCGTTCTGGACACTCAGAATTCAGTCCGTGAGTGCCTTTACCGATTCAAATATGTACACATCCCAGGGAGCCTGCTAGCCAGGGACGCCCAGCACTGAGCAGATAGAGATCGTGGTGCGGAGTAGATGTGGCAGCAGAAGAACGATATTTCTTTATGAGTCTGGCTGGAGAAAAGTGAGTAAGTTGCATCCTCGTTAGTATAGTGGTGAGTATCCCCGCCTGTCACGCGGGAGACCGGGGTTCGATTCCCCGACGGGGAGGCTAACAAGACCTTTTAATTCACTACAATCCCTAAACAGTCTAAGATAAACACAGATTAACCGAAAGCATGCTAATCGCATTTGTTACCAATATGTGAAAATCTCGAAGGATGTCCGGTGGCCCTGAGAACAAGTGAAAAGGACTTGGTTCTCAACTAGAGGCAGTATAAGCTGTCCTTTATGTAAGAGTATGGTACTCAACCAGAGGCAGTATAAGCTCTCCTTTATGTAAGAATAAATATGCAATGAGTGTGTTCATATTTGTATAAGAAGGTTTATTTTGACATATCATTATGACTATAGTTAAAAATGAAAATTGCTCAGAGAACAGATTTCACATGCTATCATGGCAAAAAAAAGAAATGGTTGTTGTGTCAGATAATGAAAAACTATTGTGGTTAATTTCAGACTATATAAATGTAACTAATCAACACATTGTACACCATAAGCTTATACAATGTTAAATAATTACATCTTAATACATCTGGATAAAATGTTAACGAATCTTATCTTGAAGTGTAGATGATTAGCGATGCCGTCTTAGTTGCATTTCTGATCTGATCACAATTAATGGCCATCACAGCACACATTATATTAGCTCCTATCTTACCTGGTAGTGTGCAGAAGCGCTTAGCAGGTGTGCACTCATTTAGTCCTCACAGCAAGTCTGGTGGGGTTCAGTTTATGATATTAAACAGATGAAACGCAGGCACAGAGAAAGGGTCCACTAACTTGTCTAAGGTCACATAAATCACAGTCTGGTCTAGACAGTGGTTACTTCTGGAGAAAACTGGGATAAGGTGGGAGTGACTTTGCCTTTCCAAAATTCTGTACTTCCGTAGACTGTGAATTTTTTCACTCTCCTTCCCTTCCTTCCTTCCTTCCTTTCTTCCCTACTCGATTTTTATCAAATTGATACACTACTATGCTTTCGTTTAAAGCAGCAATAGGGGTCTCCTGCCGTTTCCCCTCTCTCCTGAAGGAATTCTGGAGATGCTGCTTTGGTGTATTGTTTATTTTGAGCTGTCAGCATCTCACTGGTCTCCTTGCTGCCACTTGAGTCCCTCCTGTCCATTCTCCACAAGGAAGCCAAGGGAGACTTTAAGATGTAAATATCACTCTCCCCAGAGGCTTTCGCACACAGAAGAAAGTACAAACCCTTTACCATGGCCTTCAAGGCGAGCAAGACCTGGCCTCTGTCCTCCTCTTTCTTCTTGCCTCCTACCTTCTGCCCCCTCACCCTCTTGGCCGCTTCCATACTGGCTTCCTTTCCATGCCTACAAATAGACTCTTTCAGCCCCAGGGCCTTTGCATCAGCTGTTGCCTCTATCCCAGAGGCTCTTCCTCAGCCAGCTCTTCCTTCTCCAAGTCTTCCCCGCATTCCCTTCCTCTTACTGCCCCCATAACCAGTATTCCACCCCCTCACTACCATTTACTTTGCTTAGCATTCCTATCACAAGGAACTATTTTGTTACCGTGTTTGTGACTGGATCACATAGACATTAAGTGCCTCGCAAACGTTTATTAAATGACTTCACATCATGAAGGACCTCCCCACTTGCTCAACCTCCCAAACAGTACTCCCCACCCACCCATCTCCCAAAGGGCAGGGAAGCAGAGAGAGCCGAACCTGGATGCCGACCTGTTGATTTCTTGGTGCCTTGAAGCTGAGCGGGTGTCACGGGTGAGGTGGCTATGCTTGTAGTCTGGATCTGAGTCACTTACTGCCGCGAGGAAAGCCACAATCTGGCCCATAGGGCCTCCGTCACACGCCTTGGCGTGGTCAGCATCCTTGCCATGCCTTGGGCTGCTCTGGGAGCTGCACCCAAGGGGAGACCTTGCTCTTTTACGCAGACAAGAGATCCTGAGAAAGCGGAACTCTGAGCAAGGTAAGATTCAACTAATATTCTTAAGCACCTATTAAGTGCCAGGCACTGTTATCGGCCTTAATCGATACAGCAGTGATAGAGGCTGATGACTTCTCTGCCTTTCGTGGATCTGTCATTCTAGCTGGGGAAGGGAGGCGACAGATGATGGGCAAGGATAACAGTACCTAGGCTAACAGTAAACAATATAGGGCTGGGGTAGTGGTGGGAGGCGTGATCAGGGAAAGCTTCTCGGAGGCGACGACCTTGAAGGAGGAAGGGGGCACGTGTGGGGCAATCCTGGAAGGCGTGAATTCCAGCTGATCCAGCTCCCTCAGCAAGGGATCCCCTGGTCGATGACGCGGAGCTCTTAGATCACGAGGAGGAGAGAAACGGAGGGGAGCGCCAACAGCAGCCGAAATAGCTCAGTTGGGAGAGCGTTAGACTGAAGATCTAAAGGTCCCTGGTTCGATCCCGGGTTTCGGCAGTAGCTCATTTTTTTTTTTTTTCTTTCTACTTGTGTCGGGAAAACAAGACGAAATGATTCTTTCGAATTAATAAAAGGATTTCATTTTCTACCTTTAAAACAGCTTCGAGTAGTATCAAAGGGAAGCCAGACGGTATGGGAACTTCCTCGCACTTCCCCGACTGGAAAAATCCGACAAGTCCAAGAATGACTTGACTCCACTCCTTTCGTTTCACAAGCTACCTCTGTTAGACGTTTGTTGAAGTCCGCTGGTTACTTTTTGCAGGTTATTTTTTTGCTGCTTATTAATTTCTGTTCTCAGAACCCTCGCGACTTAATCATGGACTGAGGAGGCAACGGACTTTTCAAGACGGAACTAAATGAAGTGGAAGTTTTCCTTTTTGCGTTTTGTAAGAAAAGATGAAATAGTTTACCTTTTAGAACGCGTCAACGGTTAGGGAACGCTGAAGAACACTGGGCGTACCTTTAAGGGCTGAGCTGAAAAGCCGCTGCCAGAGCTCGTCCTCGTTAGTATAGTGGTGAGTATCCCCGCCTGTCACGCGGGAGACCGGGGTTCGATTCCCCGACGGGGAGGCGGTTTCTTTTCTATCCCCTGCATTTTATTGTCATTTCTCTTTCAAGCAAATTCTTCAACTGTCATAAAAGTTCCTTACTCTTCTCTAAAAAAATAAACCTGGCAAGCAAGCGAGATTTGGTCGGGCGGTTGTTTTATTAACTGCTTGGTCAGAGTCACCCACGAGCGCCCTCATTTCTTTCCCTGGATACAAGAAAGAAAAAGTTCTCACACTGAAGTGGAATTGTTCCATTTCCGGCATGGCACAAGGCCGCTGTCAAGTGTTTGGTTTATATAATCAGCTCAGTTCAGTTCAGTCGCCCAGTCGTGTCCGACTCTTTGAGACCCCATGAACTGCAGCACGCCAGGCCTCCCTGTCCATCGCCAGCTCCCGGAGTCTACTTCCCAAAATAAAACTCTGTCGGCTCTGAAACCAGAAGATGCTCACTCTGCTGCAAATATTTCATCTTCTTAGGTCTTGCGCCGGCCCAGAGGTTGGCCTTCAGAAAATATTTATGGATTTGAAACAGAGTGACTCTCTGTTTCAAAACCGTATTGTTTTCTCGTCTTAATTCACTTGCAGACTGACCTTTTTGAATATACCTATCATTCTCCCCAGGCTCCTAGTCTTCATTCGTTTATTTTTTTCCTCACTAATTCTATGAATATCTACTGCGTACTTGTCTGCCAGGCACTGTTCATGGCACAGAAGATAGAGCAGAAAGCAAGACAGAAGAGGCTCTGCTCTCATGAACCTACCAAGTCAGGGACACAAACTATAAACAACGGTGTAAAAACAGGTTCTGAGACCGATACATGCTATGAAGAAAAACAAAACAAATCAAGCTTCTCTGTGTGAAGGAGACATATCATTTGACATCCCTTATATGTGGTATATGAAAAGAAATGATACAAATGAACTTACTTACAAAACAGAAAAAGATTCAAACTTAGAAAATGAACTCAAGGTTGCCACAGGGAAGGGGATAGTTAGGGAGTTTGGGAAAGTCATGTACACACTAATACATTTTAAATGAATAACAATCAAAAGCCTATTATACAGCATATGGAACTCTCTTCAATGTTATGTGCGGGCCTGGATGGGAGGGAACTTTGGGGGAGAATGGGTACATGTATGGTGGCCTCCCTTCACTGTTCACCTCAAACTAACACAACATTGTCAATTGGCTATAACCCAACACAAAATGTTTCTGGAGTTAAAATAAAAATAAAAATGAAAAAAATAAATAAATAAAGAGATCAACCTTCTCTGTGTAACTCATTCAACGGTCACAATCACGCTATGAAGTAGTTACAATTCAAATCTCCATTTCACAGAGGAGGCCCAGAGAGGTAAGGTAATGAAATCACAACAGCTGCTGGGTCCAGGGTCCTAGGCACCAGTTCATTTGGACTTTACTGTGAAAAGTTTCAGGTATCCACAGGCTGGAAGAGATGATCAGTTGAGGATCGAGGTAGCAGGGTATTTTCCGGTGCGTTCAGCACATCATAGTAAGTGACTCTATTTCCTGCCAGGAAATCTCAAGTGCTGGTGGGAAAAGGTGAAGCTTCAGTTTTTTGTGTTCTCCTTGTCTCTCACCCAACGGTGAGTAGCTTGTTGACTTGAAGGACACTCCATTTTCATCGAAGTATAGTTAATTTACAGTGCTGTATTAGTTTCAAGTGTATAGCAAAGTGATTTGATCATACATATATATATTCTTTTTCAGTTGTACATAGATATACATATGTGATATACATACACATATATATTATTTTTCAGGTTCTTTTCCATTGTAGGTTCATTTTTATATTCAGAGTTCTTGTGGGAGAAAAAAAAAATGGTCTGCAAATCTCAAAGTCACCGAAAGTTGGAATGATCGTAAAGAGCAAGAAACCAGAGATTTCTGGGTGGGAGTGCAGTGGGGGAAGTCCTTATTCATTGGAAAGAAACTCTTTATTTTCCTTTCCTTCTTTTCTGATTGTGAGGAGCAACATTCACGAATAGATCTGTCTCCCTTTGTTCCTTGGTTCCGGTATCAGAATTTCGGCCGCAGAGCTATGAATCACAGGCCTAGTTCGGAAACATAAAAGTCAAGTTCGGATTTATTTTGGTTTGTTCTTGCTAAACTGCAACACCCATTTAAATATACAAAATTTTAATTGAAAAAAAAATCTAAATAATAGACTATAGCAGAGAATTTCAGTAAGCTAGTGGAAGAGGGAGGGGGATGTAGCTCAGTGGTAGAGCGCATGCTTTGCATGTATGAGGTCCCGGGTTCGATCCCCGGCATCTCCACTATGGTTTCTTTTAATTTTTTCCTGATTTCATTTCACTTCAATTTCTGCAGGTGTTCACCATACAAACACCACGGACGTGATTATAACAGGAGGTATTGCAGTCAGTCCTAAAGAAAATCATCCCTGAATATTCATTGGAAGGACTAATGCTGAAGCTGAAGCTCCAATACTTTGGCCACTTGGTGTGAAAAACTGACTCATTAGAAAAGACCCTGATCTGGGAAAGACTGAGGCCAGGAGGAGAAGGGGAAGACAGAGGATGAGATTGGTTGGATGGCATCACCAACTTAACGGACATGAGTTTGAGCAAGCTCTGGGAGATGGTGAAGGACAGGGAAGCCTGGCATGCTGCAGTCCATGGGGTCGCAAAGAGTTGGACACAAATGAGCGATTGAACTGATTCCTCCTCCAGTCACTACGTGAAAATGAGATTTTCACAATAGATGTGACCTCCCCTTGCTTAACTCCCTAATACTCCCAAAGTAATTTTGTTAGAAGAGGCAAAAAGAAACAGTTACAAGAAACATGTCAAGGCAAAACCTAACGTGATGACTGAAACCACGCAAAAGTGAGAACAATCATTTAGGGAGTTTACCCCCTGCTTCCTGGCATTTGACTGCAGTTAGAGAGAGGCCTGGAGGCTTGGTGACTCATTTCAGGCCTGAGACAGCAAGCTTGGAAGTCATTCAAAGGTCTGAGCGATTGTGCTGGCCCGTGCTCTTTTTTCTGCTCTCAGTAACGACCATTTTTCAGAGGCAACCACCCAAAAGGAAACCAGCAGTTCCAGGAGGTGGGATTTTGCTTCCAGCTTCCTCCCCAACAGGCCACAAATGAACGCATGAATGGCTGTGGTGCACATACCTTCTCAACCTATATTTGTACACGGTATTTTATCATTAAAAATAAAAGCTATTTTATTAAAAGAAGGGATTCTTTTAATAAAAGAATTAGTTATTCTGTGGGGTTGGCGGTTCTTTGTCTGCAGTAATAATGAATTTGTCAGCCATCAAATCCTTTCTCTCATTTGATCTGACCTCATATTTTAAACCATAAGAACAGCTCAGCTTAGAGCTGGAAGGATCTGACTCTGCACAGCCCTCATGTTTTGAGATGAAACTGAAATTTATGAAATGATTCGCCAGTTGGGGAGTGAAATACCCGTGACAGCTTCTCTTTGTAAGGAAATTCGGTGAATGTTATTTCTCCCTGAATGTCAACAAGGTTTTAAGAGAAAAAAAATGCTGCCATTACTTTTAAAGTTATCAGACCTCACATGAAATTAATCATATAACTTCTGTTTTACTGTATATCTTATGATTAAATATTTCTAATGGCACAATGATAAAGAAAAAAACACCATAAGGAAGAAAGAACAAGGCTTGTGCTGGGAAATGGAGCTTTCTAGAAAAGATGTCTTGAATCTCTGGGGAAAAAAATGTTTTCCAATCATTAGATCTGGTTTCACAATTAAAAAAAAAATCAAAGCCCTACGTATGGGGTACCAAAACTAGTCACATTCATGGGACTGCCCTTATGGTCCTCCAGGTAAGACTCTACTCTTCCACTGCAGGGGGCAGGGGTTTCATCCCTGGTCAAGGAACTAACATCCCCGCATGCAGCTCTGCCAAGAGTCAAAAACAAAAAACCAGTCAAATTCATAGAGACAGAAGGAATGATGATGGCCAAGGATTGGGCGTGAAGGACTAGGCTTAGTGTTTAATGAGTACAGAGTTTCAGTCTTGCAAGATAAGAGTGGAGAAGGATGGTGGTGATGGTCGCACATGGACTGAATGTTGAAGGGTCGCAGAAATTACCACCCGAAAATATGTTCCTTTGATAGTATTTTGAGCTATTAGCACTTGAAAAACAGCAAAGCGTGGCTTTCACTGAACTCCCCTTATCTGCCCAAACACAGATCCTTCAAAAGTGACTCAGTGTTCCTAGATCCTCTTCCCAAGAATTTAACTAACCAGAGAAGATTGGCTTTTGACAAAGGAGAGACTAAAACGACACTGAACTTTGCCACAGACTATCATATCTCTATCTATTCTTCTGTTCTCCCAGTAAAAATCATTTATTCTCCCTTAAGAGACTTTTTTCTATTAAGATGATGTGTGTGTGTTAGTTGCTTTGAGACCCCATGGACTGTAGCCTGTCAGGCTCCTCTTGCATGGAGTTCTCCAGGCAAGGATACTGGAATGGGTTGCTATTGCCTTCTACAGATGATCATCCTGAACCAGGGATCAAACTCCAGTCTCCAGCACTGCTGTCAGATTCTTTACCATTTGAGACACCTGGGAAGCCTGTTAAAATAGTATGTAAGCCTAAATTCTAAAGTCTCCTCTCTGAGTGACACATTTTCCCTCTGGAGTATCTCCCTAACATACATGAGGTGCACATGTTAATAAACTATTGTTTTTTGTCTTTAATATCTCTTGCTAATCTCTCATTACAGGTGTTTTGGCTAAGAACCCAGAAGGGTAAAAGGAAAATAATTTTTCCTCCCCTACAATATATTTAACACTACTGACTTGTACACTTGAAAGTGGTTAACAGGATATATTTTGTGTGTATTTTGTCACAATCTAAAAACAACAAATTAAAACACAAAACAGAGCAAAGATCCAATAAATTAACTAACTGCTTAACATTCCTATACTAGGCAAAATTGGGCACTGGAACTTCAGTATGATTTTCTCACTGGTGGGTTATGAAATGGGTTGTTTTGAAGCTGGACAAGTTTGTGTTCTGCCACGTAATGCAAATACACACATGTACGCAGGGAAAGGAACAGAGTCTCTAGGGCTTTTTCTTTTTTTTTCCCCAAGCAGTAGGTTTCCTTGACTTCCTTTTATGGTTATATAACTGATGACACTGCAAGGCAAAACTTTCCCATCTAGCTCTCTGATTCACCCTCTCTCTTGGGAGGGAAATGTTTGTTGGTTATTTTGTGGACCTTCTCATGATGCTGAGTTAAGTCCTATACAATGTTGTAACCTTCAGGAGGAATTGAATCTGTTGGGGGAAGGAGGAAAGGCAGGTGGACAAAGAGGCGCCAGTCCAACCTCCAGCAGCCCAACACCCAGGCCCTTTGTGAGCTCAGCTCATCACATGCTCGTGCCTGCCTGCCAATTCTGCTTTGTTGCTGGGCCTCTGTCACTCTTCCATTGGTGCCAGCTCTGAAGAAATCTTTTATGGGGTGCCTGCAAAGGACGGATCAGTGAGTGGAAGAAACTGAAAATGGATCCAGTGACTCATCCTGCTTCTGGCATGTTCTAGCACATTGCATTCTAGGTCAGGGGATTTTAGGAGCGTGACTTGGATTCTTGAATCCAAGTGGGACTTTAGATTTTGGGAGCGCTTCTCAGCAAATAGAAAAGCAGCTGTAACAACAATTGTCTGTAGGGCAGGGTTTGTCCACACAGTGGATTACAGACATTGGAGGCCAGGTTAATTCTGGCTCATTGCAGGTTATTTAGCAGCATCCCTGGCCTTCCTCACTAGATACTAGTGGCACCCCTCAACCCCAATACCATAGTGTGACCACCAAAAATGGCTCCTGGGAATTCCCTGGAAGTCCAGTGGTTAGAATTTGTGCTTTCACTGCTGTGGCCTGGTTTCAATCCCTGGTTGGCGAACTGAGATGCTACAAGCCTAGTGGTGGGCAAAAAAAAAAAAAAAAGTCTCGAGATACTGTCAAATGCCCATCCATGGCCCAAATCTCTCGTGGTTGAGAACTACCGCTCTGGAGAAATAGCAGCCACCTGTCTTTGGAGAGGTCACCTCAGGGCTAGACCTTGGGCAAATTTTTATTTCTATTTGCTTCAACCAAAACCACAATTAGACTTAAATTAGAGACCACAAGAGTATTGCTGAGAACTTTCCTGATAGAGACATCAGTGTTTTCAGCTCATAAGAATATAGCTTTCTCTTTAGAGTTAACCCCTGGCCCATTCCCCCCCCCCCC
>ML663006.1:10235753-10317468 GCA_007570785.1 Antilocapra americana | reverse complement strand
GGCGCACCCTGTCTGACTACAACATCCAGAAGGAGTCCACTCTGCACTTGGTCCTGCGCTTGAGGGGAGGTGATTCTCCCTTTTAAGCTTTTGATAAATTACATTGCACTTTTCTTTCAATAAAGTTGTTGCATTCCCAAATAGTGTAATTTATTTATTTAGTTAGGGGTGGGTGAGAATTTGACGTTTTTGTTCTACCAGATGTTTTAGTAATATAACCTGGAGATAAATGTCAAAAAAAGGTGGCCTAAATTAGAACTGTAGTGGGTGAGTATAAATTAAAAAAAAGACAATTTGGAGGTTGTAATTAGAATTCTCCATATGTACACTCATGTAGATTTACTTATAAATTACTGATTTTAAAAGCACTGAGTTTGGGAGTGGTGCTTAAGAGTGGGAAAGTTTCTGAAATACCAGCAGGGAGGTGGTATTAAAAAGAGGGTGGGAATGGTGGAAGAGAGCCTGCAGAAAAATCAGCTTTAGTTCATAGTTGCAAGTTCTCTTGAGGTGCATAGAAAATCGTTTGACCAGATTTTTGAAAATGCTGTGGCATAGTCTCACTAGACTTCACACTAGACAGTTTGGGATATAGTAATTAAAGCTACTCTCATTTTTGCTGTGGTAAAGTTCTCAAGATTCCTTAATTTTATATGACTGAAGAATATATAAAGCTTAATTGTGGTGGATGAAGCAATTTGCTCTTGGTGTTCTATAGTAATGACATTTACCAAATCAGGTGCTATTGGTAGGTATCTTTTTAAGTCATAACAAGAGCGGAGGTTCGAGAGAGCTGGTTGGTAGGCACCACTGAAATCAGACACATTGAAGGAATTTAAATAAGAGATTGTTTGCTCCAAAGAATAAATTGACTCCAATTTCTCCCTTCCATTCTCCTATATTTAGGGTATTCACATGTAGCATCTGTTGCAGAGAAAAATTTTTGTTACTGAAATAGCTTAATAAGGCCTAGGTGTAGGTCGTCAGGAAATGCCGTTTGGTTAAATTTGTAAGTCTTAGGCAAATCCATTACTTGTGGTTTTTCACTTCATTGTCATGCATGCCTGTATATTTCATTAGATTTTCATGATTCACCCGTACAAGTAAGTCAAGAAGCAACATTACAAGAATATGTGGAACTTCACAAATCTAGTCACTGTGAATCTGGTCAGAATGTGAATAGACCTGTAACTGCCTCTAGTCACTGTGAATAGTTTTTCTATAAGTAATTGTGTTGCTCATTGAAAATGAGTTGTCATAGCTAGGGAAAAATCTTCAATAGCATCTTGAAAATGGCCATTCTGTGGGACAGGTTTTGCAGGATTCCCCTGTCAGTGTTACCAAATGAGTTCTTTGTCTCCAAGTATGGGCATGTCAGTGGCTAGGTAGCACTTGAGAAGGTGGGGCTGGGTCATTTCACTGGGACCCACTGCAGTTGGAAGGATCTTGGCTCTGGAGCAATAAAGCATAAGTCTAATAAAGCTGTGGGTATTGCAGCCTGGGGATGCTTATTGGAGAAGTCATGGAAGAACACGTGGCTCCTTCCTGTCAAGTTTAATGAAGGAAATTGCTAATCACAAATGTAAATACTTGAAAAGTTTTGAAAAACCAGCTACAGGTAACTACAAGCATTAATGTAGACACTGGAAGTTACATATAAGTTTATTCGGGGGGGAGAAGTAGTATATTTGCCTCTTACTGTTGATAGTTAAAATGTTAACACACATTGTGTTTTACAAAGTCAAAGGTAGCCTAAGTGTGCTCAGTTGTTCAGTCATGTCAGACTGCAACCCCATGGACTGAAGCTTGCCAGTCTGTCATGCAATTTTCCAGGCAAGAACACTGGTATGGGTTGTTTCCTACTCCAAGGGATCGATGTCTCCTATGTTGGCAGTCGGGTTCTTGACTAGTTAACTACATCTTAGCAGTTAGGACATTTTTTTTTGGCCACTCTGGCATGAGGGAATCTTAGTTCCTCAATTAGGGGTTGAACCTGTGCCCCCTGCAGTGGAAGCACAGACTCTTAAATCACTGGACTGTCAGGCAAGTGTGCTAGGGATAACTAAAATTAGTTTGGTGGTATTTTGGACTGCTGTGTAGTAAATACATATATGCACATATATGTATACATACATACATATACAAGCAGGACCATTCACATAGTGTTTCTCAGCTTTTTTTTTTACTAGGCAATTACAGACATCTTTGCGTGAACATCATATCAAGATTGCTGTCATTCTATTAAATATTCTAGCATTCAATTGTATAGATGCCCTATGACTTACTTAACCTGTCCACCAACATTTGTTTCTAGGTTTTTCTTTTATAATGCTGGTGAAGTACATGTATTTTTCATATATTAGTACTTGGAAAGGATAATAGAAAAACAAGATTTCTATTTAATGAAGTTCTTGGGGATAATTTAGAAATAAGACAGTTTTATAAATATTGTCATGATATTTTCCTACTTTGAGTAATACTTGCATGTGTTTTAGATATATAAACAGTATATAGTGAAAGATCTTCCATTTTTTTCTCCCAGTTCTCCACCTGCCCTAGTATATACTTTGAGTTTCCCCGTGTATGTACAACAAGCAATTACTAATTAATTTCCCTTTATACAAAAGGTATAAACTGGTTATATTGGTTTGCAGTCTCTTGCACCATGCCTTTTCACTCTATATCTTTTATAGTTTTATAGAGCTCTTACATCCTTTCATTCTGTATAAAGAAAAAATACATGTTTCATGTAATTTTCTCAAAGACCATGAGAACAGCACAATCCCTAGTGAATATTTATAGGACCCTCCAACAAATACAAGCTTGTCGGGAACAATAATGATACAGTGATGAATGAGAAGCATTTCTAATAAGGGGTCTAGTCTCTAGTTAAAGAATAGAGATGTTAGACTTGTTCAGTTCCTGAAAGTTGGAAGATTGCTAAATCTGAAAGTACCCCAAGTTTGGTTTCAATTCAGTGATACCAGCCTTAGTGTGTAGTGCTTATCTGCCGAAAGAGGGAGCTACGGGGACAGATTTTTGGTTTAGTCATGAAGCTTGCAATGCCCTCAAGTGGTTGTGGTTGGCCAAGCAATTTGTGCTTTTAATACTTTTCTATTTCTCAGAAGGTTTACTCTTCAGTAAAAGTTAACTTACTGTTCGCTCAATTCCTTTTACTTTATCCTTTTTCTGACAGTCCTAAAGCCATCTCTTTTTCGATTTCAGCTGGAATGACTCCACAGCATCAAACGTAGCTGTTACTCAATGTAGACTCCGTTTCTTACAACATCAGGTCTAACCCCTTAAAATGCCCTTCTGCCTGCTTCTCTTAACTGCTGTCACTTTGTTTTTTTCCATATGCTCTCTGACATTTTCCACTTTGTTTTATTCCAGCTGTTCCCTTTTCCTAAAATACCACCATTACCCTATATCTGACTTAAAATCTATATCCTTGACTGTGGTGAGGAAAGAGCTGGGTTCCTGGACACCACAGAGAGGTTAAGTAGCTTCTCAGAGAAGTCACGTATAGGATGGCAAGAGATCACTGGCAGAATTTCCTGGGGTAGGAGGCTGGCTGAGAAACAAGTGACTATCAGCACAGATTTGAGGAAAGTATAAGTATTCCTCAGAAACCCCCAAAAATACCAGGAAAGGGGAACTGGTAAGTGGACTTGCTAGAGGGTCATATACAATGCAGAACAGACTTGGCATACAGGCTTTAAAGGAAATGCTGATCCCTCCACACTGGCTTACACACTCCCTACCCCCTCCTCATTGAGAGGGATTGGATGGATGAAAAGAGATTAAGGCTTTGGCTGGAACAAGAAGACATGGAAGAGATACTAGCTGAAATGAAAAGATGAGAGAGGTAGAGACATGCAAATTTGAAGACAATAAATGTGTTATATATTTTCCAGAATGCATGAGGAAACAAATCCAGAATGGGAGACATTTTTGTTAAGTCAGCTGGTCTGGTTCTTCAATGTCTGTCCTTGGGAAAAAAAAGCATAGGGTTGTTCTAGATTAAGAGAAAGAATTCTAGATTAAGAGAAGGGAAATTCTTTGGTGGTCCAGTGGTTAGGAATCCACTCTCTCATTGCCAAGGCCCCAATTCAATGTCTGGTGAGATCCCCTACCTGTTAGGATACTGATCAGTCCTCACCATGCAGTGGGCTCACTTCAATCTGAAATGTTTTAAAAAAGATTTTTATGATATGGACCGTTTTTAAAGTCTATTGCTTTGTTACAGTACTGCTTCCGTTTTATTTCATTCTGTTGTTTTTGGCTATGAGGTGTGAGAAATCTTAGTTCCTCAACCAAGGATTGAACCTGCACCCCCTGCATTGGAAGAGGATGTCTTAACTGCTGAACCATCACGAAAGTCCCTCGATCTGAAACTTAGTGACTCTGCGACAAAGGCAAATTGGAAGACAAGAAATGTGTTAATGAAACTGAGGCATAGAAGGTAAAGGGAGGGCACCAGACAGTCTGGCTCCAGTTCCATGCTCTTTTTTCTTGTTATATATTTATACTGACTTTTTTGGTATTTTTTAATGTTTATGAAATATTTAAAGGTTACTTCCCATTTATAATCATGGACTATTGGCTATATTCCCTGTGTTATACAATACATCCTTGAGCCTGTCTTATACCCAGTAGTTTGTACCTCTCACTCTTACCATCCATATATTCTTCCTCCTTCCCCTCCCTACTGGTAACCACTAGTTTGTTCTCTGTATTTGTGAATCTGCCTCTTTTTTGTTTTATTCATTAGTTTGTTATGTTTTTTTAGATTCCACATATAAGTGATAACATAGTGTTTGTCTGACTTATTTCACTTAGCATAATGCCCTCCAAGTTCATCCATGTAATTGCAAATGGCATTATTTCATTGTTTTTATGGCTGAAGAATATTCCATTGTGTGTATATAGTATACCATATCTTTATCCATTCATCAGTTGATGGCCATTTAGGTTCCTTTGTATTTTGGCCATTGTAAATAATGCTGCTATGAACATTGGGGTGTATGTATCTTTTTGAATTAGTGTCTTTGATTTTTTTGGATATAGACCCAGGAGTGGAATTGCCCACTCTTAACCATTATGCTCTCAGATCCCCATGGAAGCACCATGAAGACTGAAGCTTTTTCTGTTTTATTGCTCTGACCTTGGTTCTCAGTGCTAAGGACCTAAAATATCTGAATCGGGGTCCAGTTCCAAGAAGAAGCATTTTATCTCCTTGTTGGGCTGTGTGGTGGAGCCATTGCAGCAAGCCCTGGGCCTCAGGAATAGTCAGCCAGGTCACGCATTTAGGAGAATGAACAGCTTCAGGGAAGTTTCAGGCATCTCATTGGTGTGGATAAATGAAAGTCAAAGCCAAGTTGTTAGAAGTTTGTATCTCAATTCCAAGAAGCTAGCCACATGTGGCTGTTTACATTTAAATTAGTTAAAATCAGCTAAATGTGTTCATCTATTGCACAAGCCACATGTTAAGAGTTTGGGCTGGGGGGATTTCCCTGGGGGTCTGGTGGTTAGGATTTGACCCTTTCACTGTTGTGGCCTGGGTTCAATCCCTGGTCTGGAAAATAAGATCTCTGCAAGCTTTGTGGCCTGGCCAAAATTTAAAAAAAAATAAGTAGAAACATGTGACTAGTGGACATGTTCTCTTCATGGCAGAAAATCCCGTGAAATGGTGCTGGTGTAGATGAACCATTATTTAGCTAAGCATTCTTCTACTGTTAGATATTCATGTTGCTTCCAGTATTTTGCTGTTATAATCAGTGCAACAAGATTATAAAACTATTCTTTCATTAAATTTTTTTTAAAAAAATTGTGTGGTTTTTTTTGTCTTCAATTTGTGGTTTGTGGGATCTTAGTTCCCAGACCAGGAATTGAACCCAAACCCTTGGTGGTGAGAATACAGAGACCCACCCACTGGATTGCCAGGGAATTCCCTGTAAGACTGTTCTTAGACATAGATCTTTGCCCATGTGTGCATGTATGTCTGATAGCTACACTTCTCAAGGGAACTTGTAGGTAAAAGGGCACATGCATTTTACATTTAGACAGACTTTGCCAAGTCTCCCTTCAAAGAGGTTACTCAAATTTACACTCTGCCAACAATAATCAACAACCCCTATTTCCCACAGCCTGGCCAGAACTGGGGCTTCTCAACCTTTGATCTTTGTCCACTAGGTGAAGAATGATATCTTATAATAGTTTTAATTTGGAATTAAGTTTCTCCTAACACCATTACGACCTCATTCATTATTCCACTGACAAAAGTACTTTCAATATGACAAACATTTTTCCAAGTCATTTGTATCTTAGTTGGGGACTTTGTCCTTCAGGACAGTGTCTACTGTTTATATTGATTGCCTCACCCGCCACGGGTTTTGAACTGTGTGCTGCTAATTATTAGCTATGGTGGATGCAGAGGGAAAGGCAAAATTGGATATGGAATGCCCATAACTATGAAACTATAAAAGGGCCTGGCATCACTTAAAAACAAAAGTATGATGTTTCTCATATAAGATTCCGTTTCACATACAACTTGTTCATTTAACTGGACAGGTAAAGGGCTATCACCTGGTTCTTATCCTCATGAGTGGTTGACTGACTTGCTCTTGGAATGCAAATCTGCAAAGACATACACAGGACTGTTGTTGATTTTTAGGACTGTTGGTTCTTAAACTGTATAGGGACCTCCCTGGTGGTCCAGTGGTTAAGACGCTGTGCTTCTAATGCAGGAATGGGTACAGGTTTGATCCCTGATTGGGGAACTGGGATCCCACATGCTGGTCGGTTAAAGAAGACCCCAATGAGGTGGATGAACCTAGAGCTTATTATGCAAAGTGAAGTAAGTCAGAAAGAGAAAGATAAATATTATATATTAATGGATGCATGTGGAACCTAGAGAGATGGTACTGATAAACCTACTTGCAGGGCAGCAAATGAGACGCAGATGTAGAGAACAGACTTGTTGACCCAGCGAGGGAAGGAGAGAGTGGGACGAATTGAGAAAATAGCATGAAAACATATATGTTACCATATGAAAAATAGATAGCAAGTGAGAATTTCCTGTGTAAACCAGGAAGCTCAACTCAGAGTTTTGTGACAACCTAGAGGAGTGGGATGGGGTGGGAGATGTTCAGGAGGACTGGACATGTATACCTGTGGCTGATTTGTATTGATGTGTGGCAGAAGCCAGCAGAGTATTGTAGGTCAGTTGTCCTCCAATACTTGCATTTTGTTCTATACTTTTCAATATTGTACAATTATAATCTTGATAATTATTAGTTACTCAAAAACTGTTGCTTTATGAGCATTGTTCAATTGTCATCATCAATAGAATGATACTCATATGTGTTCTTTCTATAAAACTTTATAAGTAATAAAAAAGACCCCCAAACTGTGTAACATTTAAAGATAATTATGGTGCACCCATGTCCATAGCAGCATTATTCCATAGCCAAAAATGTGGAAAGAATCAACATGTCTATCAACAAGAAAAATGGATAAACAAAATGTGGTGTATACATATATTAGGATATTGCTTAGTGATGAAAAGGAAGAGGATTCTGATACAGGCTGCAACATGGATGAATCTGGAGTGCATTATGCTCAGTGAGATTGCTGCCGTTGCTGCTAAGTCGCATCAGTCGTGTCCAACTCTGTGCGACCCCATAGACGGCAGCCCACCAGGCTCCCCTGTCCCTAGGATTCTCCAGGCAAGAATGCTGGAGTGGGTTGCCATTTCCTTCTCCAGTGCATGAAAGTGAAAACTGAAAGTGAAATTGCTCAGTCGTGTCCAACTCTTAGTGACCCCATGGACTGCAGCCTACCAGGCTCCTCCGTCCATGGGATTCTCCAGGCAAGAGTACTGGAGTGGGATGCCATTTCCTCCTCCAATGCATGCATTCATGCTAAGTCACTTCAGTCATGTCCAACTCTGTGCGACCCTATGGACAGCAGCCCACCAGGCTCTTCCGTCCACAGGATTCTCTAGGCAAGAATACTGGAGTGGGTTACCATTTCCTTCTCCAATATGAGGTCCTAGAGAGGACCTCAACTTATTAGACACAGAAAGTAGAATGGGGGTTTACCAGAGGCTGGGGGACAGGGAATGGAGAGTTGTTGAAGTAGGACTGAGTTTCAGTTGGGAAGAATGGAAAAATTATGGAGATCACAGTGATGCTTTCATGAAAAATCTGAATGTACTTAATGTCACTGAACTGTACACTTGGAATATGTTAAAATGGTTATTTGTGTGTGTGTCTCTGTGTATACATGGAAAAGTGTTTAGGAAATAGATGGAAAAATAGAAAATAGTCATAGAGGCTCCCACTTGGGAAAGTTTTTTTTTTCTTTTTCTTCGGGCAGGCCATGTGGCTTGAGGAATCTTAGTTCCCCAACCAGGGATGGAACCTGGCCTTGCAGTGAAAACACTGAGTCCTAAACACTGGACAGCCAGGCACTTCCCTGGGAAGATTTTTAAATGTTGTCTGGAAATTGAACTATCTGTGATTACCTCAATGTATAGGTTCCTCCCACATGCTCAAGGGGATCGAGCATCGGGGTGGAAGAGGGTGCTAGTGAAAAGCTTTACAACCTAAATGGAGAGTCTAATTCTCTCCAAGGCCAGCCCCAAACTTCAACAGCCACCAGGGGCCATGGTAAGGGGCTTCATACCACAGTACTCAACACCACTGCCCTGTACATTTGTAAGTGGTTAGATGGTTCATTTTATGTTGTGTGTATTTTTTAAATTACAATTTAAAATGTTTAAAATGTATACTTTCAAAACACGAGCACAGCAAACATGTTGTACTATTGAGGTTTGAGCTTCCCAGGTGGCGCTAGTGGTAAAAGAACCTGCCTGCCAATGCAGGAGGCAAGAGATGCGGGTTCGATGGCTGGGTTCTAAAGATCCTCTGGAGAAGGAAATGGCAACCCACTCCAGTATTCTTCCCTGAAAAAATCCTATGGACAGAGGAGCCTGCTGGGTTACAGTCCATTGGGTCACAAAGAGTCAGACAGGACTGAAGCAACTTAGCACAGAGCACATTGAGATTTGTTAGAGATGGATGCTGATTATATTATTCTCTGTCCTTTCTTGAATGTTTAAAATATTCCACAATTAGGCAAAAACTCTGAAAGTAGTTCTTTAGGATACATGGGCAAAAAACCATGATCTAGAATCTTTTTAGTTTTTATGCAAATCCTTAGACTTTAAAAGGAGCAATAAGGCTTTGATTATCTTTTTCAAGTTAAAAGCCTACCTATTCCCAGGTGGCGCAGTGGTAAAGAATCTGTCTGCCAATGCAGGAGGCAAAAGAGGCATGGGTTCAATCCCTAAGTCAGGAAGATTCCCTGGAGGAGGAAGTGACAACCCCACAGAAGTTTGGCGGGCTACAGCCCATGGCTTTGCAAAGAGTTGGGCATGACTGGGTACAGTGGTAGTCCAGTGGTCAAGAATCTGCCTTGCAATTCAGGGGACATGGATTAACTCTCTGGTCGGGGAACTAAGATCCCACATGCTATAGGCAACTAAACCCATGCACCACAACTAGAGAAGCCTGTGCACCACGGGAAAGATCCAGGACAGCAACCCCCCACCCCCCAAAAAAATAAACAGTATGGCTTTGATTATCTATTGCTGCTTCATAAGCCATTCTGAACTTAGTGGTGGAAAATAATTATGATTGTTTATGATGATATCGCATGGTTTGGGGCTCATCAGTGCGGTTACTGCAGGGGTCTCTCATGTGCTTGGGCTGGAAAATGGCTAGAGGAATCAGGGAAGCTTTCTCACTCACTCGTCTGACATTGGGAGCTGGTTTTGGCCAAGACTTCAGTGGCAGCTGTTACCAGAACACTACATGGATCAGCTTCATGTGGTTGGGGGTTCCTCCCAGCACTGCGGCTGGCTTCCAAGAGCCAGCTGCCATTGAGAGCCAGGTGAACAATGCATGACTTCTACCACATTCTATGCATTGGAATCAAATATGGCTAGAAGGTACAACCCCAAGTTAACGTTATTAAAAAGGAACTGGTTGTCCTCCACTGGCTTTCCTTCTTCCCTTGGGCTTGAATGTGGACAGGGTGCCAGTGAGCCAGTGGGCCTCCCTGGGTGCCACCCCAGGGAGGGAGTGGCAGAGCTTCGAGGCAGCTGTCCACATTCAAGGGGAAGATAATTCGTTTCTACATTTTTATTCTGATTTTTGCCTCCCTCCACCCCCACAATGTGGTTTGAAAACACATAACATAGAATGTACCATCTTAACCATTTTAAAGTAAGGAGCTCAGTACTGTTAACTGCATGCACATCATTATAACAGAAGCCCAGGACTTTTGCATCCTATAAAACTAGAAGTCATTAAATAACAATTCCCAATCCACTTCCACCCAGCCTTTGGTAACCAGCATTCTACTGTCTGTCCTTAAGAGTCTGACTACTCTAGTGGAATCTTACAGTATGTGTCTTTTTTTTGGTAACTCTCTTTTTTCACTTAGCATAATATTGTCAAGTTTCATCCATGTTGACAGGATTTCCTTCCTAATTTTTAAGGCTGAATGATATTCCATTTTATGTGTATACATTTTGTTTATCTCTCCATCAATGGACATTTGGGCTGCTTCTATCTCTTAGCTGCTGTGAACATGGATGTACAAATTTAGCTGCTGTGAACATGGATGTACAAATATCTCTTTGAGATCCTGCTCTGAATTCTTTTGGGTATATTCTCAGAAGTGGAATTCCTGGATCATATGGTAGTTCTGGGCTTCCCAGATGGCCCTACTGGTAAAGAACCTGCCTGCCAATGCAGGAGACATAAGAGACACAAATTCGATCCTTGAGTCAGGAAGATCCCCTGGAGAAGAGCATGGCAACAAACCACTCCAGTATTCTTGCCTGGAGAATCCAGGACAGAGGAGCCTTGCGGGCTATAATTCATAGGGTCCCAAAGAGTTGGATACCACTGAAGCGACTTTGCATGCATGGTATTCTATTTTAATTTTTTTAAAAAGTACCATACGGTTTTCCATAATGGCTGTACCATTTTACATTCCCACCAACAGTTCCCAAAATTTCCAATTTCTTCACATCCTTCCCAACACTTACTATTTTGTTTTGTTTTTTTTTTTAACATAGTAGCCATCCTAATGGATATGAGGTGGTATCTCACTGTGGTTTCAATTTCCATTTCTCTGACAGTCAGTGATGCTGAGAATCTTTTCATATGTTTGTTGGCTATTCAAATATCATCTTTTCAGAAATTTCTATTTAAGTCCTTTGTCTACTTTTAAATTGGGTTATTTGATTTTGGGGATGTGGAGTTGTAAGACTGTATATTCTGAATATTAACCGTTTACTAGATGTAGGATTTGCAAATGTTTTCTTTCTCATTCTATAGGTTGTCTTTTCACAACCTCTCCCATCTTTTTATGGAGAAATGTCCAAGAATTTGCAAATATGTTTTAAAGTCACCACAACATGAAAGGGTTTGGGGGAAAAAAAGTTGTTGCTGTACTCTGACTGCCCTCTCTAGAGATCACCTCTATTACTGGTTTACTGTGTAGCTTTCCAGAGATTTTCTTTGAGGCCTTGGGATGTAATGTCTCAATAGAAATTGTGCAGAGTTTGTATTTATGCAAAGTGAACTGTGAAGTAGACACTGGCTTCTCTGTGACAGGTTTCTCCTAACCTCATAATTCTGATTTGTAACATAGGACAATTGGAGTGGGTGATTTGTAAAGACCCTACATCCTGAATGAACATGGGCCACATGCTGGGAAAGAGCGCTTTCTCACAAACTTCCAGGGCCTCCGTTCCCTCGGTTGATGGAAGTTTGGGCTTGTCTCAGAAGGTGGTTTCTTAAAAGAGAAAGCATTTACTCTGAGCAGAGTCTGAGTTGCTGTTCTGTGAGAATTTGAGGCTGTTTTTCATTTCATTTAAATAAGAAAACAGTTCCTCTTGTCAGTTCTTCAGTTCTGTGCTGGGCGAAACTCTCATTTCGGTTCTTATTTTTGAGAAATTACAAAGCATGTGACATGTGGCACAGGAAGAAAACAAATCTGCTGCTTTGCCCTAAAATTCTTCCCCAATCTGAGAGTCATAGTGTTGAATAAAAAGTTTCTAAGACTCCAGTCAGGGAGCATCACTTTGGACTGCATCTTGGATTAACAGTGCAGAATTCTTGGAGTTTTGACCAAAACCTGCAGAATCAATTTTTGGACTTGGCTATAAATATACAATTTTACTTACCATGGAAGAAAAGATCCAATTTACAATAACAACCATAATGATGAAATATTTAGTGGCAAATGTCTCAAGATATGTGGAAGATATAAATATAAGAGATGTTAAAATTCTACTATCACATATAAAAGAAAGCTTGGATGAATAGCTAGATGATCTTTGTTCTTAGAGAGGACGAATCAATTTTGGAACAATGTCAGAGTTCCTTAGAGTTAGCCAGAAATTGATGCAATCCCAGTTAAATAACCAACAGAAAATTATGGGGGAATTTGAGAAAATGATGCTGAAGTATATTTTAAAAAATGAATGCATAAGAATTGCCAGGAAAAGTGGGAAATGGATAATAGTGAGGGGAAATTAGCTTTACAGAGCAGAAATTAAAAAATAAAAACACCTACTATACACTGGAAGAGAATGTAGATTTTTAAAATATTCTTGGTTTGGGAGCCTTTTTTTTAGCAGACTGTCTTTTAAAATGCTTTTTTCTTTCTTTCTTTATGGCTGTGCTGGGTTTTTCTTACTGGCTGTGGGCTTTCTCTAGTTGCAGTGGCTGGCAGCTACTCTCTTGTTAGCGGTGTGCAGGCTTCTCGTGGTGGTGTCTTCTATTGTTACAGAGCACCGGCTCTTGGGTTCTCAGGCCTCAGTAGTTGCAACATGTATGTTCAGTAGAGTTGTGATGCATGGGCCTAGCTGCTTCTTGGCATGTGGGGTCTTCCTGGAGCAGGGATTGAACCCATGTCCCCTACATTGTCAGGCAGATTCCTATCTGCTCTACCACCAAGGAAGTCCCTCAGAATTTGCAAGAGTGGAACAAGTGGCTGGGGGACAGGCAAGGTAGGGGACTGAATTCATCAGATAGGCCTTTCTGTTTATCTTGAATCTTGTAACAATCAGGCTCTAAAATCCGAAGACCTGGCTTCCAGTCCAGGCTTGGTCACTTCTTGGTTGTGTGATCTTGAACAGGACGCTTCACTGTTCTGAGCCTCAGTTTCTTCAACTGGAAAGTAGGAATACTATGTGTTCTGACATCAGAAGGTCAGTGTGAAGATTCAGTTAGCTAAGATGTAAAGCATTCAGAATAGCACCCGGCACAGTCCTGGGTCCCTAAGTGTCACCTATCGTTATGATCAATATCTGTTATGCATTGACGTGTATGCTCCAAGAAGCCATGTGGATGTCCTAACCCCAAGTACCTCAGAATGTGACCTTATTTGTTTATTTATTTGGGGCAATACTGCACAAAGTAATGCTGAAAATTCTCCAAGCTAGGCTTCCACAGTACATGAACTGAGAACTTTCAGATGTCTAAGCTGGATTTAGAGGCAGAAGAACCAGAGATCAAATTGCCAACATCTGTTGGATCATAGAAAAAGCAAGAAAATTTCAGAAAAACATCTGCTTCATTGACTATGCTAAATCCTTTAACCAGGTGGATCACAACAAAGGATGAAAAATTCTTCAAGAGATGGGAATACCAAACCACCTTACCTGCATCCTGAGAAACCTATCCAGTTCCAGTTCAGTCACTCAGTCGTGTCCAACTCTTTCCGACCTCATGAATTGCAGCATGCCAGGCCTCCCTGTCCATCACCAACTCCCGGAGTCCAACCAAACTCATGTCCATCAATTCAGTGATGCCATCCAGCCATCTCATCCTCTTTCTTCCCCTTCTCCTCCTGCCCCCAGTCCTTCCCAGCATCAGGGTCTTTTCCAATGAGTCAACTCTTCGCATGAGGTGGTCAAAGTACTGGAGTTTCAGCTTCAACGTCAGTCCTTCCAATGAACACCCAGGACTGATCTCCTTTAGGGTGGACTGATTGGATCTCCTTGCTGTCCAAGGGACTCTCAAGAGTCTTCTCAAATACCACAGTTCAAAAGCATCAATTCTTCGGCACTCAGCTTTCTTCACCATCCAACTCTCACATCCATACATGACCACTGGAAAAACCATAGCCTTGACTAGATGGACCTTTGTTGGCAAAGTAATGTCTCTGCTTTTTAACATGCTCTCTAGGTTGGTCATAACTTTCCTTCCAAGGAGTAAGCATCTTTTAATTTCATGGCTGCAGTCACCATCTGCAGTGATTATAGAGCCCCCCAAAATAAAGTCTGACACTTTCCACTGTTTCCCCATCTATTTGCCATGAAATGATGGGACCAGATGCCATGATCTTAGTTTTCTGAATGTTGAGCTTTAAGCTAACTTTTTCACTCTCCTCTTTCACTTTCATCATGAGGCTTTGCAGTTCCTCTTCACTTTCTGCCATAAGGGTAGTATTGTTTGCATATCTGAGGTTATTGATATTTCTCCCGGCAATCTTGATTCAAGCTTGTGCATCATCCAGCCCAGCATTTCTTATGATGTGCTCTGCATATAAGTTAAATAAGCAGGGTAACAATGTATAGCCTTGACCTACTCCTTTTCCTATTTGGAACCAGTCTGTTGTTTCACGTTCAGTTCTAACTGTTGCTTCCTGACCTACATGCAGGTTTCTCAAGAGACAGGTCAGGTGGTCTGATATCCCCATCACTTTCAGAATTTTCCACAGTTTATTGTGGTCCACACAGTCAAAGGCTTTGGCATAGTCAATAAAGCAGAAATAGATGTTTTTCTGGAACTCTCTTGCTTTTTTGATGATCCAGCGGATTTTGGCAATTTGATCTCTGGTTCCTCTGCCTTTTCTAAAATCAGCTTGAACATCTGGAAGTTCATAGTTCATGTATTGCTGAAGCCTGGCTTAAAGAATTTTGAGCATTACTTTACTAGCATGTGAGATGAGTGCAATTGTGCAGTAGTTCGAGCATTCTTGGGCATTGCCTTTATTTGGGATTGGAATGAAAACTGACCTTTTCCAGTCCTGTGGCCACTGCTGAGTTTTCCAAATTTGCTGGCATATTGAGTGCAGCACTTTCACAGCATCATCTTTCAGGATTTGAAATAGCTCAACTGGAATTCCATCACCTCCATTAGCTTTGTTCATAGTGATGCTTTCTAAGGCCCACTTGACTTTGCATTCCAGGATGTCTGGCTCTAGGTGAGTGATCACACCATAATGATTATCTAGGTTGTGAAGATCTTTTTTGTACAGTTCTTCTGTGTATTCTTGCCACCTCTTCTTAATATCTTCTGCTTCTGTTAGGCCCATACAATTTCTGTCCTTTATCAAGCCCATTTTTGCATGGAATGTTCCCTTGGAATCTCTAATTTTCTTGAAGAGATTTCTAATCTTTCCCATTCTGTTGTTTTCCTCTATTTCTTTGCATTGATCACTGAGGAAGTCTTTCTTATCTCTCCTTGCTATTCTTTGGAACTCTGCATTCACATGGGAATATCTTTCATTTCTCCTTTGCTTTTTGCTTCTCTTCTTTTCACAGCTATTTGTAAGGCCTCCTCAGACAACCATTTTGCTTTTTTGCATTTCTTTTCCATGGATGGTCTTGATCCCTGTCTCCTGTACGATGTCACAAACCTCCGTCCATAGTTCATCAGGCACTCTATCTATCAGATCACCGTCCGTCGCAGCTGAGAAACCTGTATGCAAGTCAAAAAACAACGGTTAGAACCAGATGTAGAACAATGGACTGGTACCGTTGAGAAAGGAGTATGTTACGGTTGTATGTTGTTATCTTTCTTCTTTAACTTATATGCAGAGTACATCATGTGAAATGCCGGGCTGGATGAAGCCACAAGCTGGAATCAAGATTGCAGGGAGAAATATAAATAACCTCAGGTATGCAGATGATACCACCCTTATGGCAGAAAGCAAAGAGGAACTAAAGAGCCTATTGATGAAAGTGAAAGAGGAGAGTAAAAAAACTGGCTTAAAACTCAACATTCAAAAAACTAAGATCATGACATCTGGTCCCATCACTTCATGGCAAATAGATGGGGAAACAATGGAAACAGTGACAGACTTTATTTTGGGGGGCTCCAAAATCACTGCAGATAGTGACTGCAGTCATGAAATTAAATGACATTTCCTCCTTGGAAGGAAAGCTATGACCAGCTTGGACAGCATATTAAAAAACAGATTACTTTGCCAACAAAGGTCCATCTAGTCAAAGCTACAGTTTTTCCAGTTGTCATGTATGGGTGTGAGAGTTGGACCATAAAGAAGGCTGAGTGCCAAAGAATTGATGCTTTTGAACTGTGGTGTTGGAGAAGACTCTTGAGAGTCCCTTGGACTGCAAGGAGATCAAACCAGTCCATTCTAAAGGATATCAGTCCTGGGTGTTCATTGGAAGGACTGATGCTGAAGATGAAACTCCAATATTTTGGCCACCTGATGAAAAGAACTGACTCAGTGGAGAAGACCCTGATGCTGGGAAAGACTGAAGGCAGGAGGAGAAGGGGACAACCGAGGATGAGATGGTTGGATGGCATCACCAACTCGATGTACATCAGTTTGAGCAAGCTCGGGGAGTTGGTGATGGACAGAGAAGCCTGGCATGCTGCAGTCCATGGGGTCAAAGATTCTGACATGACTGAGCTACTGAACTGAACTGAACTAACTGCGAGGCAGGTGGGTTCTTAGCTGACAGACCAGGGATTGAAGCCACATGCCTTGCACTGGAAACACAGAGTCCTAACCACTGGACCACCAGAGAAGTCCCAGAATGTGACCTTATAAGGTCATTGCAGATTAGTGAAGATGAGGTCATACTGGAATAGGGTGGGCCTCTAATCCAAGGTGACTGATGTCCTTATGGGAGAGGAGACAGAGCCTTTTATCAAGTCTGTGGGTCAGCACTCTGGTACAGCTTAGCTGGGTGTTTTGCTCAAGGCCTCTGAAGACACAAAGGAAGAAGACAGCTGCGTGATGAGATGTGTCTACAAGTCAAGGAACACCAAGGAAGCCAGCAACCACAGGAAGCTGGAAGAGGAAAGGAAGGATCCTCCCCTAAGAGCCTTCAGAGGGAGTGAGGCCCAGCTCACACCTTGATTCCAGATTTTAGCCTCCAGAATTGTCCGAGAATACACCTCTGTGTTTTAAGCAGCCCCTTTTGTGGTAAATACTTTGTTATAGCAGGCCTAGGAGAGCAATACTATATCTATTTGAAATTATTTGATAAATTCAAAGAAAAGTGATGCTTTATCTATTTCTGGGGTGGGTGGAGTTCTGAGTTCTCACAGCTGAGACCAGATAGTGAAGTGGCTTTTGAAGGTGTTTGGACTTTGTCCTGAAGGCCCTGAGAAGCTGCTGGTGGTTTTAAATTAGAAAATGACTGTTTCTGAGGTGAGTTTTAAGAAGCTGTCTGCCGGCAGATGGAGGGCAGAAGAGACAGTTTCGGCCAGTTGGGGGATGAGTCTGTCATCCAGGCAGCATGACTGTTTCAGTGACACTCAAAGTGTGGTCCTCGAAGTAACAGCATCAGTGTCTCCCAGGAACTTGCTAGATATGCAAAATTATAAGCCCATTAAAACCTACTGAATTTGGCACCCTGGGTAACAAGGAGCAGTACTCTCAACCCCTCCCCCTCCTCCAGCCCCATCAGGTGACTTTTGTGGTTTTTTTTTAAGATTCTTTTTTATTTATTTAGTGAATATACTTTGCTGTACCAGGTCTTAGTTGTGGCATATGGGATCTTAGTTCCCTGACCAGGGATTGAAACCTGCATTAGGAGGGTGGAGTCTTAAGCCAGTGGGCCACCAGGGAAGTCCCCCTCTCCTCTTGTATGAACACCTGTCATTGGATTTAGGGCCCACCCAAATCCTGAATGACCTCATCTTCACTTGATCACACCTGCAAAGACCCTGTTTCCAAATAAGATCACACTCACAGGTCCTGGGGGTTAAGACTTGGACATAACGTTTTTCAGGGCACACAATTTCATGCACAGCAGATGGAGAGAAATGAAAGGGTTCAAGAAATATCAAAACAAGAGGAATCTTAATGGTTATTTGTGGGGAGGAAGGAGGGAAAACAGAACAAAGAGTAAAATGACTCAAATACTGTTACATAAATAACAAAGCCTGGAGTGACACTAGTGTCTTGCTCCTCTCTGAATGAGTTCCTTAGGGTAGGGTTTCAGGAACTTGATTCCAATATATTGGGATCAGTAAACATCTTGCTTAAATAAACTTTCTGCCTGAGAGCCTGTCTCCCTTACCTGTGGGGCAGGACTGGGGAGGGAGGAGCTGGAAGGGCACATGCCCTTCGCCCATGGAGTCCCCAGCTGATTGCATTAACTTCAATTCAGAACACACTGAGAGCCAAAATCAAGATCCCAGAGTGCTGGGGACACCCAAAACTGCTCCATGTCTTAGCTGCCTCAAAGAAAGGATGGAATGGGAGACCCCGGGCCTTTCTCAAGAGGGAGCATCTAGAGGGCCAGTGGATGCGGGAGTCCCTCCCTTCCAACTCAGGCTGGACTCAGAGCATTTGCTCTCCTGGAAGCTTCTTTCCCTCCTTTCTTGCAGTGCCCAGAAGTTCTGATCCCCTGGAGGACTTGAGGACTTGACACAGATCACTGGGTCTCACCCCAGAGTGTCTGATGTAGCAGATCTGGGGTAAGGACTCAAAGTTTGCGTTTCTGTGTTGTTTCCATTTCTGAGAATGGAGAACCACAGCCAGAGATGAATGGCTCTGAGCCCTGGTTGCACGTGGGGGTCACTGTGATGTTCTGTGCTTTGTTGCTTAGTTGTGCTGGACCCTTTGCGACCCCATGGATTGGAACTTGCCAGGCTCCTCTGTCCATGGGGATTCTCCAGGTGAGAATACTGGAGTGGGTTGCCATGCCCTTCTCCAGGGGATCTTCCCAGCCCAGGTTAAAAATACTAACGCCAGTGCTGGACCCCAGACTGCCAGAATCTTCAAGGATGGAGCATTACCTCTGACTTTAGAGCACCCCAGGATTCTAAAGAATAGTCAGGTTTGAGGTTAGTATCATTCTACCACTATGATTGGCTGAGCAGTAGACACAGTGACCAAATTCTGGACAATAAGACAAGGGAGTGGTTGCTGGGGCACTTCCGGGTTAATGACCACTGTCTTGCATTGCAGAAGATACTGCAGCAGGAAGACGGAAAGGACCTGAGTTCTCAGTGGTGTCCATACTTGGCCACTGACACTGAGAACCCTGAAGCTGCACTATCTCAGGACTTGCCCCTTATGTGGAAGTAATAAGTGTCTTTATTATTAAACGGCATGAGTTGGTGTTTTCTAGTACTTTCAAATGAAAGCATCGCAGTTGCTACAGATGTGAAATCTTTTGGCAAGTAGCCAGCAGCCACAAGCAACAGCTTTATTGATTTCTTTATTTAGTGAAATTCTACTGAGGACATTCTGTGTGTCAGGATGGTTCTGGGTAGTGGAGAGCTTGAGAGAAGGCCTTGCTGTAATTGAGCTGTGTTCCAGTGGGTGAAGACAGACACAAAAGTAATAATTTCAGATAACATTCAAGAAGGAGAATAGAGTGGTTTGAGAGTGTGGGAGACTGGGGCTTCTCTGGGAAGGTGACATCTGAGTAGACAACTGAATGAAGACCATGTGAACATCCCTGCAGGAAGGATTCAGGTGCAAAGGCCCTGGGGTGGGAGTGAACTTTGTTCAAGCATCTGAAATGTGGATTGTGAAGGTGGCATGATTATGGCAGAGGTTTTCAGGGAAGTAGCTAAAAGCACACAAAAGCTCCACAGTCCGAGTTTCTATCTCAGTTTCTTAGGGCTTTTGTTCTTAGGCCCAAATTGTATGAGCTCTGGTTTGCCGAAATCTGAGTGGAGTGTTTTCAGGCTTCTCTTCCTAACTTAAGAGAACCACTTAACCTTTCACTGTGTGTGGTCTGCTGTACACTGGTTTTTTTTCAGTGAAAGCCAAGTGTTGGTGCTTCAGCCTAACTAAACGGCTCCATCTGCAGTAAGTCTCCATCTGTTTTGCTATTTTTTCCTGCCAGAGCAACATTTTCTGTCTTGCCCAGAAAACTTCAGCTCCTGTTATAGCCCCTTCCTTTTTAATACCCACCTCCTTTGCCTGGGGCCTGCTGAGGCCTGGGGATATATCCCACAGCATCAGAGGAAGAGGATGGCCAGGGCTTTCCTGGTGTCTCAGTGGTAAAGAATCTACCTGCCATTGCAGGAGACATGGGTTCGATCCCTGGTCCAGGAAGATCCCACATGATGTGGAACAACTAAGCCTAACTATTGAGCTTGAGTTCTAGGGCCCAGGAATATGGCGACTGCTGAGCCCACACATCCTAGAACCCATGTTCCGCAATAAGAGAGGCCATTGCAATGATAAGCCTGTACACCACATCTAGAGAATAACCCCTACTCACCGCAACTAGAGAAAAGCCCGTGCTGCAATGAAGATCCACACACCCAAATATAGATAAATAAATAAAATTATTTGGAGAAAAAAAAAAAAGAGGAAGTCCAGGCAGGAATGTTGTTGAAGCCAATATTGGTACAAAGACTCCTTTAGGATGGAAAAGTCCTTTGCCCTTTTAAAAAATTCATTCAACTTCAGAACAGCAAAATTGCCAATTGCTTTCCTAAGGGGGACATTGTTTCTGGGCACCAGGCTGAGATGTGTGTGCCAGAGGTGGCTGAAACCTAGGTACAAGCAGGTTCCAAAAATATTGTTTGGCAACCAATGGATGGCGACACTACTCTGCACATTGCAGCCAGCTGCAGAAACTCCTTTGGGCGAGATGTGGTGGTGCCAAGGGGGACCACCGGACACTCACTCACAGGGCTTTTTAACTGTGTTTGCTAAGAATTTCCTATGGGCGAGGGGCACACAGTCTCACACAGGTCCCAGGCCTGTGGTGACAAAAGTATTATTTTCACATCAATGAGTCTATAATGCCACCTGAGAAAAATGCTCTCAGAGAAAGAAAGCTGCTTCGGGGAGGGTGTATTATAGAGGTCACATAGTGGATCTGTTTCAAAGCAAATAGGATCAAGTTACTTCCTGCTTAAATCCCAGGGATAAAGCCCAGACCCCTCCCCAGGGCTCACAAGGCCCTGAAGCTCTGGCCCTGGCCCAGGTCCCCCACTTTTCCCCCTGCCACTCCCTGAGATGCAGCCTCCCTAGCCTCTGTGTGGATCATCTGTTGTGTTAAGGCTGTGCTCCCCCCAGGACCTTGTCATGTGCTGTGCTCACTGCTCTAAACACTTTTCACAGGTCTCCATTAAAGTCTGGCTCCAATGCCACCTCACAGAGAGACCTCCCCTGGCCGACCCATCTTAAGTAACTCTCCTGTTGACATCTTCTTATCTTCTTTTCAAGACACTCTGACTTTACCCTGTCTGATTGCTTATGTCTGTCTCCTCCACTGCTATGAAAGCATCACGAAGGCAAAGACCTCGCTTGTCTTCACAGCAGGGCCCAGTGCAAACCCATTCCATGGTTTGTGGAATGATGATGGAGGTACCTGACCCTATCTAGACCAGCCAGGGAAGGCTTTCTAAATTGACATCTAGAGGACAAGGAGGGCCTCCCCTCTGCTTAGCTTTGTTTTGTACTGTGCAGCGTGTGAAATCTTAATCTTCAGATATATGAGCTTATTTGACTCACATCACAACCCTCGAAAATAGGTGTTATTAGCCCCATTTTACAGATAGGGCAATTGAAGTCCAGAAGAGTAAGTGTCAAGCCCACAGTTTAGCCAATATTTGAACCTGGACTCTCTGGATACAGACTTGCTGTTTTTCATGACTATGCTTTCTTACTTCCAGGCTTTTGCCCTCAGAACATTGTCTATAGGTTTCTCTTCTTCTTTCCTAATTAATTCCTTTTTCACCACAGTATCAGTTCCTGTATCTGTCAGGTTCCAAGAAGGAAGAGAACAGTGCACCTCAGGTAGAAGATTTTGAAGAGGTTTAATACCAGGACTGTTTTAAAGCTATTGGGAAAACAAAAAGGGTCATGAAGCTGTTCTCACTCCTCGGGCTGAAGATCAGAGGGCAGGGAATGATCTTGGAAACTGGAAGGAGAGGGTCTACCTTGCCTGGAAAGGATCACTACCAGCCTGAGTGTTTCTGTTATCTATTGCTGCTAAAAAAAAAAAAAAAAAAAACCTCCAAAATGTAGTGACTTTGAAGCAACAAAAATTTAGTATTTATTATCTTCTGGGTTGAATAGTTCTGGAATACTGAGATGCCTGATAGGTCCACAGATGCTCATTGGGCTAGCTGGGAGTTCAGCTGGGCTGTTGTCTGAATGCAAGGACCTCACTCAGAAGGCTTGGGCTTCCTTACAACATGGTGGCTGAGTTCAAGAAGGAGTGTTTTAGGGACTTCCCTGGTAGTCTGTGGTTAAGATTCCACACTCCTAACACAGGGGGGCCTGGGTTCAATCCCTGGGGAACTAGATCCTGTATGCCACAATTAAAGATCCCACATGCCACTAGTAAAACCTGGCACAAACAAATAATTTTTTTTTTTTAAGGAATGTTTTAGGAGGTGAAGGCAGAGGCTTCTGATGGCTTAAAGTCCACTCTTGGAGGTGACACGGTCACTTCTGCCACAGTTGAACCTGTGATTGAAACCAGTCACAGTGTCAACCCAGATTCTCAGGGAGGGAAAATAGATTCTCAATAAGAGGAGGAAAAAGGGGATTAGTAGTATAAAGTTTTTAAAGTATTTATTTGTAGTAGCATGGATAACAAGCTATCTGTTAAATTTAAACCTTTCATTTTTATTGCATTTATTTATTTATTTTTGGTCACATCATGTGGCATGTGGGATTAGTTCCCTAACCAGGGATTGAACCCATATCCCCTGCATTGGAAGCATGGAGTCTTAACCACTGGATCACCTGAGAAATCCCAGGGCTATCTTTAATCTACGGAAATACAGCTGGAGGAGGCTGGAGAACATCTCATTTTCCATCACTCACCTTCTTGGGATCTCCTACTTCCCATTGGCTAGAACCAGCTAAAAAACAGAGGACAAGGAAGCTTGCTGACCTGGTTCCTGTGGGCCATCTTCTTAAGGAAGACATTAGGGTGGAGAAGCAGAAGGTGGTTTTGGGGGACAGGATAACATCCTGGCATAGGACCTCCCACTCTCAATTCTGCGAGAACTCTTTTTCTTTGTTGTGCAATTTGTAATTCTAGACCTCTGTGATTATTTATCTGTCATCAGTCTTCAGGACTGAGAGCTCCAAGAAGCCTGGGACCATGGCTGCTTTGCCCACCATTGGATTCCCTCAGTTCAGCAATGTGCCTGTTTTCACTCTTGACTTTCAAGTAGCAATCAGGGAGATGTATTTCTATTATTACTATTTTTAGAAAGGAAATTGTCTTAGTCAGTTCAGTCTGCTGTAGCAGAATACTACAGACTGGGTGACTTCTAAACAGCAGACATTTATTTCTCACAGTTTAGGAGGCTGGAAGTGCAAGACCAAGGGACTGGCAGATTCTGTGGCTGATGAGAGTCCACTTCTTAGTTCATAGATGGTTACAGGTTTCCTAGTTCTCATGTGGCTGAAAGGGTGAGGGAACTTTCTGGGGCTTCCTTTATAAGAGCATGAATTTCATTCAAAAGGGCTCCAACTTCATGACTTCATCACCTCCCAGAGGCCCCATCTCCAAATACCATCACGCTGGATATTAGGATTTAATATTTAAACTTTCGGGTGGGGAGGAGGAGATGGGATGCAAACATTCTATCTACAGTAGGAACATACACAAAAGTAGAGAAAATCCTACCATGAACTCCCATGTACCTGTTTCTCAGATTCAATTATTATCACATTTTTTTTGTTAAAGTTGCTTCATCCATTCTTTTCTCTTTTAGTGAATTATTTTGAAGCTAGGCTTAATCTTGATGACCTTTTCCCCCTACATCTTGCAGTATGTATCTCTAAAAAGTATGAACAGGGACTTCCCTGGAAGTCCAGAGATTAAGACTCCACCCTTTCAATGCAGGAGACATGGGTTTGATCCTTGGTCAGGGAACTAATCTTCCATATGTGTGTGGTGTGGCCAAAAAAAGCACAATGCTGTTATCACCTCTTCAAAATTAGCAGTCATTGAGATATATATATATATATTATAGGCTGCATTGTGTGGCTTGCAGGCTCTTAGTTACCTGACCAGGGATCAAATCCACACCCTCGGTAGTGAAAGTGCCAAGTCCTAACCACTGGACCACCAAGGAATTCCTGAAAGATATTTTAAAACCTAAATCAGTTCAGGTTACTCTTCTGCTATGAGACTTATGTGGCTAAAAATTGAAATTTTTACCATGGCCTAAGAAAAACATGATCCAACCAGTCCATCCTAAAGGAGATCAGTCCTGGGTGTTCATTGGAAGGACTGATGTTGAAGCTGAAACTCCAATACTTTGGCCACCTCATGCGAAGAGTTGACTCATTGGAAAAGACCCTAATGCTGGGAAGGATTGGGGACAGGAGGAGAAGGGGACAACGATGGCTGGATGGCATCATTGACTCGATGGACATGAGTTTGGGTGGACTTTGGGAGTTGGTGATGGACAGGGAGGCCTGGCGTGCTGTGATTCATGGGGTTGCAAAGAGTCGGACATGACTGAGTGACTGAACTGAACTGAAGAAAAATATGACAACTTAGTTTATTGCAAAAACTTTGAGAGTAAGAGGAGAGTGCTATCAGCAAGGATGTTGGGACAAGAGACATAAACTGGGTGGTTGTGCTGAGGGGCCAGCCCTTCATGGCACCATCTCTGCTTATCTGATCCTTGCATGGAAGGGACATCTCCTTGCACAGGGCCTTTGCATTTATTCGCTATTTTGCCAGAATGTCCTCCCTGGTCTGTCTCATCCTTTTGGTCTCACCCCTCCACCCCCTCATTTCTCTGTGGTATTACCTCATTTGTTTCTCTCATTGGCACTTCAGCATCATCAACATCCTTATTTACTTGCTTAGGCGTGTTTTGTTTTGTTTTAAAATCTCTCTCCCCTACTAAAAAGGAAGACCAGGCCAGAGTGGGGACTGTCTTGTTCATTGTTCTGTTCCAGCCCTTTGTACAGAGTAGGCCTGTCACAGAGTGGGTGCTCGCTGAATATTTGCTATGTAAATGAATGGATGGATGTAGATCCCTTCTCTGGGCCAGCCCAGCAGGGCCAGGCGACCTCAGAGGAGGCTTCTGGGTCCCAGGACTGGAACCATCCTTATGTCTCCAACTGTTGTGGGCTGTGGGATCAGACAAAGGCTCTTCTCTTGCAAACTGGCAGAAACAGAGCAGAGTTATTAGCCCCTGGCATCTGTCTGAGTCCTCCCACACACTTATACCTTTGATCTGGAAGGTAGTTTTGTGTTGGAGGCTTAGCTCTTGCCAGGGAGACATGCCTCAAGTGCTGAGAGGCGGGGGCAAAGGTGAAGTTTAACTGCCAGCTCTTTGAGAAGGAAGGTATCTGGAGATGCCCAAGGTGGTGGATGATTCTGCAGGAAGTGGGGCTTGACTGAGTCTCCTAGGGGACCCTAGGGGATGTGGGGGGCAGTGGTTTGGAAACCTCCACTAATATTAATATTCATACAATTGCAAGAGTCTGTATGTTTCCAAAATGGCGTCAGTGAAGGATGTGAATACCCAAGGTGACACCAGCATCAGCTTGGGCAAGAAACACTTTGAAGTGCAAAAGGGAAAGGTGGGAGTGCTCTGAGCCTGGGGTTATTGCGGTTGGTAACTGTGCCACCAGCAGGAACCATGTTGTGGATCCTCGCATAGAATGTCAAGCCAAACAGGTGTCTGTCTACTATTTCTGAAGAGTGCACCCTTGCATGGGGAGTCTGAAAACACTGTCACTGTATCTCCTGCTGGTTTAAACACAGCAGGTGTGGGACCTCCCTAGCGGTCCAGTGGTTAAGGATCTGAGCCCCCACTGCAGGGGGCACAGGTTTGATCCCTGGTGGGGGAAGTGCAGTTGCAAAAATCAAAACAAAACACAGCAGATGTGTTCATTAGACAACATAGAGGGGGAATCACAAGAGTGTGGGCCCTAGAAAGAGGGAATTCTTCCATGAAGCTCAACTGTTTTGTTATTCGTTTAATGACTTGTCCCCCCACCCCTCCCCGCACCGTTACTTAATTTACTTAATTATTCCATAGAACTGTGTCTCTCCTCCTTTGTTTTTTCAGTTTGCTATTCCTACAGCCCTATTGTATTGATAAATACAATAATAATCTACTTTCCTAAATTCTAAATAAGTGTTTTCGGATTGTTAAAAAAAAAAAATGCAGGGGCATTTAACCTTAGGAGAAACAACTCCTAAGAAGTCATTTGCTGCAACATGAGAAGTCAGCATCTTAAGGAAAATCTATCCAGACACACTTCTTCCTCAGGACCTTTGCACTGACTGTTGCCAGGGCCTGGAAAAACATTTCCCCAGATGTCTACATGGTTCGTTCCTGCACTTCTTTTAGGTCTTTGCTCAAATGTCATCCGGAGAAGGCAATGGCACCCCACTCCAGTACTCTTGCCTGGAAAATCCCATAGATGGAGGAGCCTGGTGGGCTGCAGTCCATGGGGTCGCTGGGAGTCGGACACGACTGAGCGACTTCCCTTTCACTTTTCACTTTCCTGCATTGGAGAAGGAAATGGCACCCCACTCCAGTGTTCTTGCCTGGAGAATCCCAGGGACGGTGGAGCCTGGTGGGCTGCCATCTATGGGGTCGCACAGAGTCGGACATGACTGAAGCGACTTAGCAGCAGCAGCAGCAAATGTCATCTTACAGAGGTCCTCCCCCAACCACTCCCCTTTAAATTGCAATTCTCCCCACTGGGAGCACTTATCCTGTATTTTTCCTTCTAAAGCACGTATCATGCTCTAACACAGTTCAGTCCAACAAAAATGAAATTAAAAAAATTTTAGTAGCTGTATATATATGTGTGTGTGTGTGTGTGTGTGTGTGTGTGTATATATTTTGGTTCATGCTGCACAGTCTGGGGGATCTTAGTTCCCTGACCAAGGATCAAACCCGGGCCTCAGCAGTGTGAGCTCAGAGTCCTAACTATTGGACTACCAGGGAATTCCAGTAGCTGCATTTTAAAAAGGAAAAAGAAACAGGCAAAATTCATTTTTATAGTATATTTTTATCTAGCCCAACATATCTCAATGTTGTCATTTCAGCGTGTAATCACTATAAAAATATTGAGGTATTTTGTGATCTTTCTTTCACAGTAAGTCTTTGAAACCTGGTGTGTGTGAAGGACATGGCAACTCTCACTTGGGGCAAGCAAGATTTTGAGTGCCCTGTCACCACGCATGGCCAATGGCTGTCGTATTGAATAGTGCGGCCCTGGCATGTTATATAATTGACCAGTGATTATGTTTACCGTTTACTGATTTTGCTTGTCTCCTGGAACAGAAGATCCACAAGGCCAGGGAGCTTTGTCATGTTCACTGCTGGGTCCCTTGTCACTAACAGAGTGACTGACACATAATAGGTGTTCACAGTAGGTGTTCATCAACTGAGTGATAGACTGCCCTGATGGTCCAGCGGCTAAGACTCCACACTCCCAGTGAAGGACGCCCCCGGGGGTTCGACCTCTGGTTAGGGCGCTAGATCTCATGTGCCGCCATTAAGAGTTCCCATCCTGCAAAGAAGATCCCATGTGTTGCAGTGACATAGGCTCCAGATGTGGCCCAAAGTGATAGTTTTCGCTTCCTGGTTGGCTTTTTCTTTCTTCCCTGTGCTTTCTCTCACTCTTCCCACCATCTACCCAGCTACTTCCTCTTTTCCCTCTCTCCACTTTTTCTTCAGCAAAGAGAGTGGTAATTCACATCTGGGCTCTGGAGCCAAGTGACTTTGCTCCATCCCAGCTCTGCCACTCACTGGCTATGACTCTCTGAATCAAGTCATTCAGCTTCCCAGCAACCCTTCTCATGCTTTGCTCTGGGGGCTCATAATTCTTCCTGGCCTGAGGCGGAGCAGACAACGTGTGACAGCCTGCATGGAGGCACCATGTTAAGCATGTAACCAGGATAAACTCACACCAGGCAGTGGGCACTGTTGAGATGATCTGTACTGCCTAGATAAGGAAGAAGGCATGGCACAGGGAGGTTAAGTGACTTGCTCGAAGCCAACCAGCTACGCAAGCTGGCTGCAGAGGTGTGTACATGTGTGCTAAGTTGCTTCAGTCCTGTCATACTCTTTGCGACCCCATAGACTGTAGCTGGCCAGGTTCCTCTGTCCATGGGATACTCTATGCAAGAATCCTGGAGTGGGTCGCCATGCCCTCCGCCAAGGGATCTTCCTTACCCAAGGATCGATCCTGAGACTCTTAGTCCCCTGCACTGGGAAGCAGGTTCTTTACCATTAGCGCCACCTGGGAAGCCCAGGTGCAGAAATAGGTTTATTTATTTATTTGTCTGTGCTGAGGGAGAGGGGAAAGCAAGGTCAGGGAGATCAGGGTAACCTTATGGGCTGTGATGAGGACTTTGACTTGTACTCTGAGTGAGGTGGGAAATGTAGCAAAGTTCTGTTGTTGTTTGCTTTGTAACAGCTTTATTGACATATACTTCAATGATGCTATAGTGCATATAGCATACAACTCACTCATTGAAAGTGTATAGTTCAATGAATTTAGTATTTAGAATTTAGCTGTACACCAGCCCCACAATCAATTCTAGAACATTCTATTACCTCAAAAGAATCCTTAGCAGTCACTCCTGGTTTTTTCTGCCTCTGCTTCCCTTCCCCTGCAAGTGGAGGCAAACACCAATCTGCTTTCTGTCTCTATGGATTTGCCTATCCTGGACATTTCACAGAAATGGAATCACAAAGTACATGGTCTTTAGTAACAGCCCCTTTCACTTGGGGTAATGTTTCCAAACTCATTCCATGCTGCAGCCTGTATCAGCACTTCATTATTTAATGCTAGTATTCCATTGTGGGATGTTTCATATTTTATTTATTTATGCATCAGCTGGGGGATATTTGGGTTGTTTTCACCTTTCAGCTATTGTGAATAGTGCTGGCATGTGCAAATTTTTGTGTGGACACAGTTTTCATTTTTCTTGTGTATCCCCAGCAGAGGAACAATGGGGACTTATGGTAATTCTGTGTTTAGTCTTTTATTAGAAAATTAATTCATTTATGTTTTGGCAGTGCTAGGTCTTCACTGCTGCGCTTGGGGTTTCTCTAATTGCAGTGAATGGGGGCTCCTCTCTAGCTGTGGTGTACAGGCTTACTGTGGTGGCTTCTCTGGTTGCAGAGCACAGGCTCTAGGGCACGTGGGTTTCAGTAGTTGCAGTTCCTGGGCTCTAGGGCATAGGCTCAGTAGTTGTGGTCCACGGGCTTAGTTGCCCTGATGTGGAATCTACCTGGACCAGGGATCAAACCCCGGTCCCCTGCATTGGCAGGCAGATTCTTAACCACTAGGGAAGTCTTGTACTTAGTCTTTTGTGGAGCTATTTCCAGACTGTTCTCCACAGTGGCTGGGCCATTTCACAATCCCACAAGCAGTGTTTGAGAGTCTCAATTTCTCCATCTCTGTTGACACCCTCACCAACTCTTTTCTTTACCGCAGGGTTTTAAGCTAAGGAGGAACATCATCTGACTCGGTGTCTACAGGATGTCTCAGAAATCGACGCTGATTCTATTTTGTTGCTCTTGTTCAGTTGCTGTCATGTCCAACTCTTTGCAACCCCATGGACTTCAGCACACCAGGCTTCCCTGTCCTTCACCATCTCCCAGAGCTTGCTCAAACTCATGTCCATTGAGTTGGTGATACCATCCAACCATCTCCTCCTCTATCATCCCCTTCTCCTCCTGCCTTCAATCTTTCCCAGCATCGGGGTCTTTTCCAATGAGTTGGCTCTTCAGATCAGGTGGCCAAAGTATTGGAGCTTCAGCTTCAGCATCAGTCCTTCCAGTAAATATTCAGGATTGATAATATTGTGCTGTCTTTTATCTTTCTTTTTCTCCTGCATCTTTGTCTTGCCTTGTCCTGGCAAAGCCTCTCTCTGAAACATGATGAAACATCTTTTCTCCAATTTCTTAGGTCACTGCCCACCTCCCCCCATCGGATGTGACTACCCCCTAGCAAGGTCATGGCTGGTCACGTGTCTCAGATCCTTTCATCTCTGCCTTTCTCTTGTCAAGTGACAGTGTGGCGTGACATGAAAACACTCTTGCTGTGGCCTTGGGGCTCTCTTGGGTAAGCTTTGCGTACATTTGGACCTTGAAGATTTGAAAGTTAGATTGGGTGAGATGGTCAAGGCTAGTCAGTCCTTGCTGAGGGAAGCTGGGTAAAGAAGAGGGTGGTGTCAGGATGAGGACAGATTCCAGATTGTAGTTAATTAGTCAATTTCCAAGAACTCCAAAAATCAGCAAACATAAAGAAATCCCCAGAGCTGATGGCCACTGAAGGCCTTAAAGAATTCAAGGCAAGTACATTAACTAATTAATGAGTTGGTCGATTAATTAAAGAGGTAATTATTTCAAGCCTTTAATGAGTATGTACTAGATGTCAGGCATTGTTCCAGGTGCTGGGGATATATCCGTGAGCAAAAACAGACCAGTTTGTCTCTCTTGGGAGCTGGAGAGAGAAAGAGGCAAACAGATAAATGGAGAAGACAATTTCAGATAAAATGGGGTGAGCTGATAGAGAGTGATGGTAAACCTACATGGGAAGGAAATCCAGAAAAGAGGGGATATATGTTTATATACAGCTGATTGACTTTGTTGTTCAGCTGAAACAAACACAGCACTGTAAAGCAGCTATATTCCAATAAAAATTAATGAAAAACAAAGAGTGACTGGTGGGCTGGGACTTTCATTTTGGATAGATTCAAAAGTGACGGTGTCTCTAAGGAGTGAGGTTTGAAGTGAAACCTGGAGGAGGAGGAGTCACATCTGTGCAAGGGCAGGCAGAGGGAATAGCAGATGCAACACCCAGTGGCTGGAACAAGCTGTTTAAGGAACAGAAAGAAGGGCCAGGAGCCTGGGGTACAGAGAACAAGCTGGAGAGGTTGGGAGATGCAGGCAAAAAGGTGGGCAGAAGCCAGGACAGTTAGGACCTCCGGGCCGCAATAACAAGAACAGTTAGCTTTACCGTACTTTCATCTTGGGGCACTGTTCTATGTCCTGTTTCATCTTCCCACTCATTTAATGCTCACAACAGCTCTTGAAGAGAGGCTTTTATTTTTATTTATTTATTTAGTGTTCTTTTGATATGGACCATTTTAAAAGTCTTCATTGTATTTGTTGCAATATTGTCTGTTTTGGTCAGGAGGCATGTAAGATCTTAGTTCCCCCACCAGGGGTTGGACTCACACCCCCCTGCACTGGACTGTGCAGTCTTAACCACTGGCCTGCCAAGGAAATCCTGGAGAGAGGCTCTTCTTATTCCCATTTGATAGCTGAAGGAACTGAGGCGCAGAAGGGGCCAAGCCACTTTTCCCAGACCCTAGGGTAGGAAACTCCGGAGTAAGGACTTCTTGGAGCCTGTCTCCATCTGACACCACAGCCACCTGATCCAGCCACCTCTGCCCCAGCCACCCTGATCTAGGTCAGGGGTTGGGTCTCTGCTCTTGGTAACCTGGACAATGTTGGGTCCCCCGAGGAGAAGACAGTGCTAGGCAAGGCAGTAACAGCAGGCGCTTGATACACACTGACCCAGGCCAGGCTGTGTTGCTTAAGGATGGGGCTGGGAGAAGGCTGCTTCCTGCCAGGGTTGAAGAATTTCATTCTGAGCCCTCAGGGACTGGGTTGCCTTACCCAGCTGTTGGGGGTCCCTGCGTGACCCCCAACTAAACAATGAGGGGACTGACCTACATCAGGGGTTCAGGACTCAGTGCAGGGTCTGGGTGTTACAGGCACTCTGAGTAGGTCAGGGCGGGGGCCCTTGTGGAGGACTGCAGGGGGGCACATGCCCATGTTTTACTATTTTGGAGGGGGTGTCAGTAATCCATTGTTCATTTCCTCACTTGCCCATTCTCTGTTTTCCTGTTCATCAGAAAGCAGAGACTTGGATTTGTTGACCTGACCCTCTGTGTCTGTTTCCTTATCTGCAAAAACGGAGTCGGTGTGGGCAAGGCTCTTAGAACAGAACCTGGCTCCCAGAAGGCGCCTCACCGCTTCATTCTAAAATGTTCCTTGTGAGCAGACATTCCCAGCCAGGCAGCGGTCAAGCTACTGAGAGGGGGAGGGCGGGGGCAGAGAGACAAAGCTTCTGCCCCTGGCATTTTAGGGCCTGGCGATGGTCACAATGCAAGAACAAATGAATGCAGCACTGCCTGGTGGAGCCCCCTGATAAGGGTGAGGGGAGAGCTGACGCTATTCTATTTCACACAGGGTGGCTGGGAAGGCCTTCCCGATAAGGCGGCCCCAGCAGTTGTGAAGGAAGAAGCCGGGCAGATATCTGGGGGCGGTGCGGACAGAATTCCAAGTCGTGGCTGGTATGAGGTCCTGAGGCAGGAGTCTGCTAGGCTTGTTCCAGGGAGAGAGAGGCTGGAATAGAATGTGTGTGCACGGGTGTGTGGGGGGGTGTATGGGGTGGGGAGTGGGAGCGTGGGGCCAGCTGAGGACGCAGAGGTGGGTGCGTGGGGGGAAGGTCTGGGGTTCCTGCAAGAGTTGGGAAACATCTGTAAACCCATGGCGGTTTCATGTCAATGTATGGCAAAACCAACACAATAAAGAAAATTTAAAAAAAGAAAAAAAAAAAGAGTTGGGAAATATCTACTAAATACGAACAATGGTGACGGTCAGGACAGAGGAAGTGGGAGGGGAGGAGGGGCGAAATGAAGAGAGGAGGAGGGGGAGGGAGATAGCTCTAGGAGGGGGAGAGAGATGCGGAGGAGGGAGAAGAGGGGGGATCATGGATAGGGATGAGCGGGGAGCAGGTGGGAGTGAGGAAGCGGGAAGGGTTAGGAGGTGGAGGGGAGCCAGGCCCAACTTTGCACGCGAGCCACGAGGCCCCCGGGGTCCCTCCGCCAGAAACGGAAGCTGGGGCGCCGGGTTCCCGGCGGTGGCCCCGCCCCAGTCGGACCGTCTGATCCGCGCCCCGCCCCGGGCACGCCCCGCGCTAACTTAGGCCCCGCCCCTTCGCCCCTGCTCGCCCGCGCCGGCCCGAATCCCGGTGCCCAGGGCGTCCCGGGGGGGCGGTCCGCCCCGGCGATGGCGCATAAAACCGCTGGCCACCTGCCGGGCCGCTCCTCCGTGCGCTGCGGGCCTCGTCCTGGGAGTCGCTGCCTCTGTCACCTCCGTCCCCGTCTCGGTCCCTCCACAGGCGCGGAACCCCGCGAGCACCGCGCGGGCGCTGGGGCTCGCAGACATGGGCAACCTCGCTAGAGCGCGCCGGGTGACCGCGGCGCTGGGTTTCATCGGGCTTCTCTTCGCCGTGCTGGGCATTATCATGATCGCGATGGTTCCCTCAATCATCAAGCAGCAGGTCCTCAAGGTGGGTGAGGGGCTTGGCCTGGGACCCTTGCGCGTGATACCGTCCGAGGCTGGAGGGCGCAGGCGCGCAGCTGGCGGGCAGGCTACCCGGTGCCGGGATCTGCGTGCCCTGGGCCCGCGCCCCCTGAGCACCGGAGAGACCAGAGGGCATGAGGAGAGCCAGCTGGCCATCTTTCCCAGGAACCTCCCCGACCCAGGACGCAGGCTGAGTTTGGGGGCCAAGGAGGGTCCCCAGAGTCGTCTGCTAGAGGCACTGGACTGGGGTTGGGGAAGCCTGAAGGAGAGACCATCTGGGAGCCTGACCTCACCTGAAGGGTCTGGAGTCCAAGACGGCATGGAGTGTGGCAGTATTTCTGATGCCGCCAGGGGAAGCCCAGGGGCAGACTCCCATGCTTCTTGCCTACGGTACAGCAGCCTCTGACAGTGTGTGGTAGAATTGGCACTGCACTTTGCTTGCTTCCTGTGAACGCAGGCAGACAGGAACCCTCCAAGCATGTGCATGTGAGGCTCACATGGGTGCCCAGGCCCCCGCTTGTTCCTGCTGTCCAAAACCTCCCCATGCAGACCTCTTCTTAAAGGCACAATGGGTTGCCCTCTCCTCTCCTGCCGCTGCCTTCCTGATGCAGATTGGCAGTGATAAGCCGCTTTACTCCCCAGATCCACGCATGGGCAGGAGTAAGCCCAAGGCTGCTTAAACAGGGTCCTTCAGGAGCCCACAGCCTGAGAGTTTTCCTCTGATCCTAACCATTCACACCACTGCCCTTTCAACCAGGGAGACAAATTAAGGCTGTCAGCTGGCCTTCAGACCGACAGACTCTGCCCTGGGTGTCTGGGCAGCCTGTTTGAATGAGCCTGGAGTTACTGAAGGACAGGCAGATTCCAGAGTATCACATTCGAGTCAAAAGCATTCAGAGCTTTGAGGCCAAGACCACAGCACCTGCAGGGCTCAGAGGGGAAACTGAGGCTTACCTTGGCACCTCCCAGCTCCAACCAGGATGCAGAGTTGGGATAAAGATGTGGCTCTTGTCACTTGCTAATTGATTGCTCTTTCCCCCTCAACTGGCTGCTTTAGGGGAGTTTCTTGAGAATGGGGACTGGGTCACATTTCTTGTCCATGCCCCATGCCCTATGCAAGATGCTTGAGAGATGAATGAATGAATGAAGGCTGCATCTGCTTAGACCCAGCTGCCATTTGATGGGGACTGGGTCACATTTCTTGTCCATGCCCCATGCCCTATGCAAGATGCTTGAGAGATGAATGAATGAATGAAGGATGCATCTGCTTAGACCCGGCTGCCATTTTGTTGGCTTTAAAGATGGAGCAACACCCGTCTGGTTTTTCTTGAGGTCTCTGGGCAAGTGGTTGTCTGAGTCATCTTGGTCATACTATGTCCTTTGTTTTGTTTTCAAATCTTGTCCCATTAAGTCCTGTAATCTGATTGCAGGGAGGTCCTGGCCGATGGTGACACTGAGTTCGGAGTTCCTCTTAGTGGTTTTTTAATTTTGCCTGTGAAGTGGCGGGAAAAAGTTTTGTGGAGAGACCTCAGAGCAACAGAACTGCTTCTTTTTATCCCATGGTGGCCAATGGGTGTTTTTGCTTTGCTTTTCAAAGTAGCTGTAAGAAAAAAAAAAAAAGTAGCTGCGAGAGCTTTATCTCAGTGAAAGCCGGCTGTAAATGCCTGCTGATTTTGTGGTTTTTGTGCCAGATGCGCCCTGGAGGGATGGCCACTTATGTGCTGTAGGCATGGTGAACCCTGTCTTGATCCTGTGCAAGGAGCCTCTTGCTTTGGAGGGGGGGTGGTGGGGATGAGTGGAATTTATAGTTGGTGAAGAATCTTGTCAACCCAGTCCTTCTTGGACTTAATGCAGGTGTTTTCTTTTTATGGCAGTCAGTCAGATGAAAAACATGTGTGCGTGTGAATGTACATGCACACGTGGGTACCCTACCTAATTTCTCATTCCTCCTCTGGGCTTCCAGAGAGGGAAGCGCCACTGTTCTCAGTTGTCCCGGAGCTAAGATTTCCAGGCTTAAACTTGAGGGAGAGTCACCGAGCAGCTACCATAAATATCCCAAAGGCGATTGGTCTGTGGCTGAGTGGTGTGAAGACACGGAGGCGACCTCACCCTCCGTGACAGCTTCTTGGACAGCTCAGGCCAGGCTCCAGCCAAGAGCCTTCCGTCAGATGAAGAGTGTCTGTGTTTAGGAGACTGAGTGAGTGGTATGTTAGGAGAGGAAGGGATGGCCTGTTGGTGTTTTTTTTGGCTGCACGTGTCCATGTACAACTTGAATGGGAGGACTTGTGCTTTGATTTCTATTGTTTTATGCTTTGGAGTTAATGAAAGAAGTCCATGTATATAAAAGACATGCATTCTTTTTTAACTGAGAAATGATTTCTTTTCTTTTTTAAAATACAATTTTATTTATTTGTTTTTTGGCTGTGCTGGCTTTTCACTGCTGTGCAAGCTTTTTTCTAGTTGAGAGAAAACAGTGTCTTTCCCCCCCCCCCCCGCTTATTTTATTCCCCTTCTTGATAGTACCACCATCATCCAAGATTATCTTTGTAAGAAGACTTTTATAGAGCTACTTATCATGGATATTTATTTATTTATTTATATATACTTACATGTATTGAACTAAACTATGTCTAAACAGCCTGCAGTCTGCTTTTCAATTCACAGATATCATTTGAAGATTTTTCCATGTCTGAACGTAGAAATCTGTCACATTTTCACTGTTGCATAGTATTTCTTTGAATACTATACACTTTCTTACCTGTTTCTCCATTGATTGATAGTTTCTCATACATACCCTTCTGTGTACATGGATAACCACTTCCTCTGGGTGCATTTCTAGAAGAGAAGCCGCTAGACCAGGTCTGTCCTTTTTAAATTTGGTCACTGCCTAATTACCCTTCTAAAGATCAAGAGCATTTATAGTTCCATCCAGAGTATGAAACTACTCACTCCCCCACATCTCTGTCGTTACTGTGATGACCAATTTATTAGCATCTTGAGTAATTTTGGCGGCTTAATCTGATGCGTGTAATTTACATTTCTTAGGTTGCTGGCAGGGTTGCACCCATTTTGAAACTGGTGTCAGTTTGCAGAGCTCAGGGTTTGCAGATCTGGCTGTGCCTTTTGCTTGCTGGGGACCTCAGGCCAGTTACTTCACCTCTGAGCCAGGGATTGTGTCTTAAGCTCTGAGGCAGGAATCAGATCTGGTTTGCCTCCTGTTAAGATGATGAAGTTCAAAGGCAATGACATGCGTGTCACACTGCCCTGGATGTACCTGTTTTCTCATTTGAAGGTTATCACACTCTGGTAAGCTGTTGTGGTGTTTTTCCTTCCTACAGATAAGGAAACTGAGGCATACAAAGCCCAGAGGCATGTCAGGGTTTACACAGCTCATGGCAGTTATGGTCAGGAATCCTGACCATAAATCTGGGTCTACATTTCAATAGGGGAATAGGAAGGAAAGCAGAAGTCTTTTATCCAATGGATTTCTGGGCAGAGATTAGAGGGAAAGAACTAGATCTTTATATATTTGGGCACAGAAAAGAAAAGCGGACGAACACGTGACTAATTGAAAAAAAGCTATAATAAGGTTCTTTGTGTTAAAAGAAAAAAACCAAAACTCCATGAAACTCTGTATTTTCTCCAGATTTCCATCAGTGCATGTAAAAGCACAGAAAAAGGTATGGAAGGTGCACCAGACTGACAAAAGTGATTACTCAGGGAATTGGGGGTGTGGTGGGGGAAAACATGCTTTATCTGTGAAGTTCATAGTGTTTTTTTTTAATAATTAATTAATTATTAATTTGTCTGGGCCAGATCTTAGTTTTTGCCTGTGGGATCTTTTTTTTTTTTTTTTTTTTTTTAGTTGCAGTGTGCGGAGTCTTTTTGAGTTTCGGCATGCAAACTCTTAGTTATGGCTTGTGGCATCTAGTTCCCTGACCAGAGGGGGTTGAATCTGGGTTCCTTGCAGTGGGAGTGCAGAGTCTTAGCCACTGAACCCCCAGACTTTTTCTTTTTAAACAAGGAGAATATATTCATGTATTATGTGTTTAGTTAAAGGTTAGTTACGAATCCATAGCTTTCCCCCAAAGAATGGCCAGATGAGTTTAACACAGAGTGTGGGTCCCTGTGGATGGAGCTCCCTGGGAGAGGCCTTGAGGGAGGATAAGACTCATTTCTTCTCCTTTCTCCCCGCCATTGGGGAGGGTTGGATGAGAGGTGTTCAGACTGAATGCATTTAGGAGTGTAATCAAGGATGACTATGTGCCAGGCCTCTTTGTAAATGTCAGTCATCTCAATTAGTCCTGAAAGAATTCTGGGACACACCTCTCATTGTCATTGTCTACACTTAGGGAAGCTAAAGCTTAAGAGAGTAATTTGCTGGTGTGTGTGTGTGTGTGTGTGTGTGTGTGTGTGTGTGTGTGTGTGAAAATATCCCAAGGCAAATCCCAGGAGGACGGGCATGTTTGTATCCATAGCCTCGAATGGAGCCTGGCATCCTGTGTTTGCATGGATTAGGAACCCTGGACTAGGTCCCTGGGCATGTCTTCCCAAATTACTGGCTGTCTCTGGTCCGCCAGGTGAGACCCCACTGGGCCACAGGGGAAGGGGCTTACCTGCTGGGCCACCAGGTGTAGTGACAGGCCTGGTAGCCTTCTTCATGGCCAGGGGTTGGGGGAGTGGGAAACTGAGTCTCTCTCTCTCTCTTTTTTTAAATATTTTATTTATTTTGGCTGTGCTGGGTTTTAGCTGAAGCATATGAGGTCTTTAGTTGTGGCATGTAGGATCTAGTTCTCTAGCCAGGGATCGAACCCCGGGCCCCCTGCTTTGGGAACTCAAACTGGAAGCCACTGGACCACCAAGGAAGCTCCTTCTCTGCCATCTTTAAAAGTTTTCTGGTTGGAATCAGCCTTGGGTGCTTTATCCACTCATTTTTCCATCTGCTGAACTCTTCCCTCACCTGTGTCCCCATTTCAATATATGACACTTCCATTTGTTCCCTCCAAGAACAGAGGCACAAACCTTGGGTTATCCTGGATGCCTTTTGTGGTATCCTTGTATCTGCTCCATCAGCAAAATCTATTAGGATTACCTTCAAAACATTTGCATTCTGACACCTTCTCAATATCTGTACCACTCTGGCCTCCTCCATTCAACATTTGGACTGATGCCGTAGTCTCATCTCTGGTCTCCCTAGACAACCTGATCACGTGTCCTCTTTGCTCACATCCCCATTTCACTCTGAGTGAATACCAAGGTCAGTTTGGTGACCTGAACTCCCTGCCATGATCCAGCTCCTGTTACCTCTTTCACTGCACCCCCTACCCTGGCCCCCCTGCTCACCTGCCACAGTGTCCACAGTCTTCAGTGTCCTTGAGCCCACTGAGCCTGGTTCCACCAGACTCTGGCTTGCTTTCTCCACTGCCCTGAAGGCTCATCCCCCAGATATCTGCATAGCTCGCCCTTTACGTCCCTAAAAGCCATCCCCCACTTATGTTACATGTTGATTTGTACATTTTCCTTCTCCCTCATGGGCAGGAGTGGGGGCTGTCCCGTCACTCTCCCTGTAGTGCCCCCAGGACCAGAGCAGAGCTTGGGTTCACAGTGGGATGGCGGGATGAGCAGACCCTGAGCGCTTTGAGGTTGGGCTCTTTCCCTGGCCTTTCCCCACGCCCACCCTCAGCCTTCCTATTTTTACCCCCTCTCCCTCTGCAAGGGCCTCCCAAAGAACCTTCAGGGCTCCATGCTCTGCCCCAGTTGCTTCTCACCAAGGTGTAAATGCTCAGTCGTGTGTGACTCTTTGTGGCCCCATGGCCTGTAGCCCACCAGGCTCCTCTGTCCGTAGGAATTTTCCAACAAGAATGCTGGAGCTGGTTGCCGTTTCCTCCTCTAGGGGATCTTCCTGACCCAGGGATTGAACCCACATCTCCTGCGTCACCTGCATTGACACATGAGTTCTTTACCTTGGAACCACCTGGAAGCCACGATTGCTTTTCGCCCTCTGGCAAATTTCTTTTGTGAATCAGTTCAGAGGTGGGGGCTTGGGGAGAGATAACAATCTGTAGACCCTGATTAAGCACCAGACACTGTTCTAGGTGTTTTACCTGCAGTAGCTCACTTCATTTAGTATCTAAATAGCTTCCGTTGCCTCTGTTTTATTGAGGGCAATGGAAGCACAGAGCCGAAAAGACACTTGCCCCAGGTCACACGCTGCAGTGGCAGCCCCGGGATTCTAGCTGGGCAGGCTGCCGCCTGTGAACCTTCCCTTCCCCATTCTCCGTATCCCTTGGTGTTTCAACTTCAACTTGGTGTTTGGAGGCAGGGCAAACCCTTCCCCTGGTCTCTGCTTGGGTCCGCTGTCCCTTGTCCTTTTCCTGCACAGGCAGTGGGGTGGTGGGTCCTTCCCAGGCTTTTCCCCTGATCATCACCTCCCTCAGACTGTGAGTGCAGGGTGCCTTCTGACGCCTTCCCTCCATGGCTGTCCGATAGGCCTGGGTGGGCTCTAGAATCACCGATGCCAAGGGAAGCTGGCCTGTGGTCCCAGCGATTCTCAGGGTGGCCCCGCTGTCCTGCAGGGTCTGCTTGGCCAGCTCTGCCCTGTCCCCGTGTCTGGGGCTCCAGAAAGCCCCAGGGGTCGTGTCTCGGAGGGTGTCAAAGTGTTGAGGACTGACTGCATCTGGCTGCCTCTGGCCATGGAGGACAAGGCTGTAGACTTGACCCCTGGCCGCAGATCGCAGGGGACGCACTCCCGTCTCAGGGGGCAGTGGGGTCGCAGGTGTGCTCTGATTTTGTTGTGTTCTTCTTCCTCTTTCCTGCCTGGGGCTTCCTACCCGTCTGGCGTGTGAGAAACATGGGCTATTTTTAGTTTCCCTGAGTGTCCATTATTTTTGTTTCCCTCTTTACTCCTCATGGATTTGCTTCACCAGTGTGTGTTTGAGAGTGTGCTGCATATACATGTTGATGTATGTACATGCATGCTGGTAGTACACACGTGACACACGCACGCACCCATGCACACTTGTGTGTGACCATGTGCTGAAGCATGCACACATTCATGTTGCGTGTTGGCATGGGGGCACAGTATCTTTGTGATAGCATGTGTGTGTATGTCCTTGAATGCATGTGTACACATACACTGACACGTGCCCACACTTGGTACTTGGCACACATGGGTTCACATACATTACTGTTATCCATGTGTATATGTGTGGGCTCACATGTGCCTCACATGCTGGGTGTATAGTTACACATGTGGATACACATGGTAACATGTGTTCTGAGTGTGTTGGGGTGTGTATACACACGCGTGGCCATGTGTCCTATTGTGGTCTGGCCTTCTGGAAGCCTGGCCCGGGGCTGTGTTCAGTGCCCCTAAAGAAACAAAGAAAGAAAAAGTGAAGTTGCTTAGTCGTGTCCAACTCTTTGAGACCCCATGGACTGTAGCCCTCCAGGATCCTTGTCCATGGAATTTTCCAGGGAAGCATACTGGAGTGGATTGCCATTTCCTTCTCCAGGGGGTCTTCGGGAGGGCTTCCCTGGAGGCTTAGATGGTCAAGAGTCTGCCTGCAGTGTGGGAGACCCGGGTTTGGTGTGCCTGGCTTTTCCCATTTCATGACATGTTCCCTAAGCCTTCCTAGGATGACTCATACTTGGCCAGGCCTTCTCTCCGTGACCCATGTGATTAGCTAGAATTTAGAGAAGCTCAGCTACCTGGAATCATCCCATTATGACTTCAGCTTCTCGCAAATGGTAAGGAAGTGAGTGGATATCAAGGACTTGCTCGTTAAAGATTTTCATTTTTCCTTGGGCAGTTTTGTTCTGCTGGAACCTGGGCCGAGGCACGTCTGTCAGTGACTGTGGATCTTGGTACCTGGAAGCATGATCCTACGCGCTTGGTCAGCAGCAAAGAGGCCCCTGAGCAGAGAGGCCCCCACCAAGGCAGGTTTCAGCCACAAGGCCGACTTCTCTGGCTCATAATCTTAGAGAATTTGGTTACAAGAGCACCTCCTCCCACTCCTCCCACCCCTCTTCTGTGCCATAGAGATCTAGCAGCTTGTCCCCATAAACACATTTAGAGTGCAAAGAATTCAACTGTAGGCAGGACTCAGCCAAAAAAAAAAAGACAAAAAAAGGAGAAGTTCTTTTATGTGCCTCATCTTCTGCCAGTTGGTTCAGATGTGACCTTGGCTCCCATTGGCCCTTAGAGGGGCCATGGGAGCTGAAATGCAAAGAGAAACAAAAACCAACACCAAAAAGCTTATTCTTGGCTTTGGGGCTCTCTGGGGCCCTGGAGCTGGCTGTCCCGGGGTGCCTGGGACCCACATTTGAAGCTCAAAGTCATTCTGCTCAGAACCTCCCTGAACCTAGAGGTCCGGGCCCTTGGTGACCCTGGGCACAGCTGGCTTCATTGTCTGGCTTCCTTCCCCCACCTCCACCCCATCGTTTCCTCCTATGCCCCGATTTATTGCTTCGTGCTGGGTAGGAGGAAGGAACAGGAGTGGCCTGACCTGTGCTTGCTTCCTGGCATTTGGGGTGAAGTTCCTTCCACCTTTTCTGGAAGCTGCTAGAAAGACTCTTGAGACACTTTGATGTGTGGTCTCTTGGGCTGCTCTTGGACTCAGATGCTGGTGTCTCCTTATCTCCCTGACCACCGGCCATTGGCACGTCCCTGGGCTAAAGCCTTTCCTGGCTGAGGTCACACGATCTCACGCGTCTAATGCCATCTTTGTCTGGGCCCCTCCCAAATTGATATCCTAGGCCCAGGCCTTTCCCCTTCTAGCCTTGAGCATCCAGTGTCGAGTTTCATATCTCAACCTGGGTGTTCAAAGGCAACTCACGCTTACTCTAGCCAGAGCTTGACTTCTCTTCTCTGCCCCTGCCCCAGAACCTCATTCCTCTGGCCACATTCCCGTCCCAGGCTGTTGCCCCTCTATCCTCCAGCTCCCCCAGCCGAAAGCCTTGGTGTCAGCCTTGACTCTCTCACTTCCCATGTTGGACGTTTTGTTTTTGGCCTCATCTTCAAAATTTATGCAGAGAGACCTCCCTGGTGGTCCAGTGGCTGAGACTCCACCCTGTCGATGCAGGGGGCCCAGGTTTGATCCCTGGTCAGGGAGCTAGATCCCACAGGCTGCAACTTTAAAAGTTTGCATTCCAGGACTAAAAATCCTGCATGCTGCAATTAAGAGATTTCGCATGCTACAACTTAGAAAACAAAACAAAACAAAAGTCCCTCATGCCACAATGAAGATCAAAGATCCCCTGTCCCCCATTTAAGATGTGGAGCAGCTAAATAGATAAAGAGATGAAAGTAAGATACTAAATAACCCGAAAAAACACAAAAGTAAAAATATACCCAGAATCCAGCTTCTGTCCACACCCAGGCCCACCACCTTGGTCCAAGACGCCATCAACTTTCTCCTGGATTCCTGCACATCTCGCTGTGTCCACCTTTGCTCCCTGGCTAGGTTTTTCAGCACAGCAGCCAAAGGGATCCCAGGCCCACACCATCCCCTCAGAGTCAAGGTGAGACCTCATGTTGGCCCTTGAGGCCCGTACCATCCAAACCTCACCCCTTTCTGCCCTCTCCTTCAGCTTGACCTTGCACCCGGGCCTGCTGACTGTTCTTCAGACTAACTGGCACATCGGCCTTATTGAGTTCTTCCTTTTGCCCACAGCTCTTTGCCTGCTGTGACATGTGCGTGATTCTCTCTCCTGCCTCCTTTAGGCCTTTGTTCAGATCTCACTTTCTCATGAATCTCTCTTTTCGCAGGTTTTTTTTTTTTGTCTCACTGTGCAGCATGCGGGACCTTACTTCCCCTACCAGGGATTGAACCCGTGCCCCTTGTAGTGCAAGCATGGATTCTTAACCATCGGGCTACCAGGGAAGTCCTTCTTTTTTTGAACATTGCAAGTTTTCTTCCCTTTCCCCGGTGTTGCGAACCCTGCGTATCCTACTGTTTTTCTTCTGTCGCCCCGTCATCCGCTGAGATACTGCAGAATTCACCTCCGCATCCTGTTTATTGCTTATTGTCTGTTTCTCTCCGTGAGAGGGTCAGGCCCATGAGGGCAGGGACCTTGGTTTTGTTCATTGCTGTGTCCCAAGCACTTGGAACGACACCTAACACGTAGTGGTAGGTTCTCAAACAGTTATTGAACGGATGCTTAGAAGATGAGAGTGGTTTCACAGGGAAGTATGTGGCCAGTGGCAAGTTGTCACCGTCTGTGGTGACATGGCGGGGGGCTCCCCTCTCCCTGTGTGGCTCCACTCCTCATGAAGCTGTCCCATCTCTCACCTACTGCAGTGGCTTCCTCTCCGGGCTGTCTGCTCCTACTCATGCCACTCTTGTCAATTTTCCCTGCCACAGCTAGAATGTTCTTCATTGTTTTTCTTCTTATTTTGGATTATTTTTGATATTTCTTTCTTTCTTTGGCTGTACCTCACAGCCTGCGGAACTTCCTTGACCAGGGATTGAACCTATACCCCCGGAAATGGAAGCATGTCGTCTTAACCACTAGACCACCAGGGAATCCCAATTGCACTTATATGTGCATATAGTTTATTTATTTATGGCTGTACCAGGTCCTCATTGCAAGGGTTGTTTCTAGTTGCAGGGAGTGGGGGCTATTCTCTAGTTGCGGTGTACCGGCTTCCCATTGACGTGGCTTCTCTTGTTGTGGAGCTCGGGCTCTAGGGCGCCTGGGCTTCAGTAATTGTGGCCCCCAGGCTTAGTTGCCACGCGGCGTGTGGAATCTTCCCAGACCAGGGATCGAACCTATGATCTCTGCGTTGGTTGGTGGATTTTTAACCATTGGACCACCAGGGAAGTCCCCCGAACTCTTAAAAATAATGTAAATTGCATCATTTCACAATACTGATTAAAACCTTCTTGCGTGTGGTATGAAACTCATCTGCTCCTCATGGCCTGTAAGCCCCTTTCCTGCCTCCACTCCCTGCACTTTACTCTGTTGCAGCCTCACAGACTTTTATTCTTGTTGTTTTTTGTTTTTGGTTATGCCACGTAGCTTGCAGGATCTTAGTTCCCTGACCAGAGATCGAACCTGGGTCCTAGGCAGTGAAAGCGTGGCGTCCTAACCACTGGACAACCAAAGAATCCGCCTCACAAGCTTTTCTTTTCCTCCCATGCACGGGTGTTCTTTCCTGCCTCAGAGCCTTTGCACAGACTATTCCTTCTCCTCAGAAGCCTTTTTCCTCCTGACTTTTATGCTGGATTCTTTTCATGTTTAAGCTCAAATGGTACTCTGGATGATTACTCCTCTCCTCTTCCCCTCCCTACCCTGTGAACCTACCCTATCTGTTATAAGCATTCCATGTTATTATCTTCAAAGCTGTCACCATTCTGGAATGATACTGTTCACTTTGTTGAAGTTCCTGAGGCAGGGGCCTTGTCGGGCTTGTTCATGACTGTATCCTGTGGTTGGGGGCCCTGGTCTAGGGCAGAGACCTGGCTAGGGAGGGACCTCAGGTTGAGGCAGTGAGAGGAGTCCAGTCGGGATCTTCAAATTCGTAGCTTTGGAAGGCAGACTCTTGGCTTCAAAGCTGACTCTTCCCCTCCTTCCCCTCCTATCTCCCGCACCAGAGAGGAGCTGGGAGCCTAGTCTTTGTGGTATGTTCATGGATTCAGGGCTTGAGTCTCAACAAGTCCTACCTGTGTTCCAGAGATATCTCTCTGACTCCAGTGGCTGGATGTTTTTCCTGGCTGAGCGTTGGTGTCTTCTGATTGATTCCTCCTCCGCCCCAGTTCTAAGGTGGAGCGCCCAGAAGGAAGGGACACTGGTTTATGAAGGTTGCCACTGGGGCCATCTGGGGGTGGGAGGTAAAGAAACAGCACCTGTCTTGGCTCAGGGGCCCAGGGAGGTGTGGAGGCTGTCCTGAAGCCACCTCACTGCCTCTCAGAGGGAGAAGAGATCCTCTTGCTGGCATCTTGGCTTCAGCTGGGTGGCTTGGATTGGGGGAGGGGTGGTATTTCCCTCCCACTGCTTTGAAGCCCTGGTTCATCATTAAAGTGGAATTGTTTATGTTTCTTGTCCTCATCAATAACCTCAGATATGCAAATAACACCACCCTTATGGCAGAAAGTGAAGAAAAACTAAAGAGCCTCTTGATGAAAGTGAAAGAGGAGAGTGAAAAAGTTGGCTAAAGCTCAACATTCAGAAAATTAAGATCATGGCATCCGGTCCCATCACTTCATGGCAAATAGATGGGGAAACAGTGGAAACAATGGCTGACTTTATTTTTCTGGGCTCTAAGATCACTGCAGATGGTGATTGCAGCCATGAAATTAAAAGACTTGGAAGGAAAGTTATGACCAACCTAGACAGCATATTAAAAAACAGACATTACTTGGCCAACAAAGGTCCATCTAGTCAAGGCTATGGTTTTTCCAGTGGTCATGTATGGATGTGAGAGTTGGACCGTGAAGAAAGCTGAGGGCCAAAGAATTGATGCTTTTGAACTGTGGTGTTGGAGAAGACTCTTGAGAGTCCCTTGGACAGCAAGGAGATCCAATCAGTCCATCCTAAAGGAGATCAGTCCTGGGTGTTCATTGGAAGGACTGATGTTGAAGCTTAAACTCCAGTACTTTGGCCACCTCATGTGAAGAGTTGACTCACTGGAAAAGACCCTGATGCTGGGAAAAATTGAGGGCAGGAGAAGAAGGGGACGACAGAGGATGAGATGGTCGAATGGCATCACCAACTCAATAGACATGGGTTTGGTTGGACTCTGGGAGTTGGTGATGGACAGGGAGGCCTGGCGTGCTGCAGTTCATGGGGTGGCAAAGAGTTGGACATGACTGAGCGACTAAACTGAACTGAACTTGTTCTCATGGGCAGGAATGGCGTGAGGCTAGAGTTGGGAGACCCAGGTCCAGTTTGCTGGTGATATGTATTTCCTCTGTACGTACAGGATTTCATGTCGTCTTAACCTGCAAGATCATTTACCCGCACTCAATAAACCACAAGTTGACTGGGCTAGTGTTGGCCTGGAGAGTGCAGAGAGAGGGTGTGGGGTAAATGCCCTGTTGTTTCTCCCGTAAGGGATCCAGCCTGAATGCATTCCAAGAGTTAAACATTCATTTTTTAAACCTAGGCCACCTGTGCCACGTGGGGGAGAAACTGGTTGCTTTTAATTTCCCCACAAGTCTCCAAAGGGAAGTTTGTGGAGGGAGCTTCAGAGGTAATTAGAGAATTTCCCCAGTGGCTGGGTGAAGTTGTAGTGCGAAGGCTCAGGGTCTCTGATTGGCAGGGCTTGTCTCACATGCATATCCCTCAGCCAGTCACTGCAGCTTGAGAAGTGGACTGCTCTGGTTGGTCAAGCTTGGATTAGATGCCCATCCTTGGAGTTGGGGAGGGAGGTCTTTTTTCCCCCTAAAGCAGGGAGACTGAGCTGGGGTGGGTGGTGCCCTAAAAGGAAAGGGTGGGAAGGACTGTTTGGAGAAGGAGGAAAGGGTGACAGGCAGCAGTTATGACTGATGGATGCTTTTCTCTGGAACAACTTTCTCACTTCATCTCACTGGCTCTCACTGCCTATGCCTGTGGTAGTGTTAGAGATTATCTTTTCTTTGTCTCGACCTCAGACTGCTTGAGAGGGTGGGAACTGATCAGCTAATTGTTTTTGTCAGGGAAGATTTCATAAACTCAGAGTGTTAGATCTGGCACTCAGTTCCATGTTTTATTCTTTGAGGAAACACAAACCCAGAGGGAGCAAGGATTTAAGTAAGGCCAGAGAGCAAATTGGCAGTGAGTACTGTTAGGGAAGACTGTTGTCACATGGGCAGGGGAAGTGGGTGAAGGTCAGATGGGCTGGGGGAGCGGGGCTTGGGAGAAGCCAAGTAGTTGTGAAAGCAAGTCATGAGCTAATGTTTTTCAGGTAGAAAGTTCCCAGGGTCCCTGTCTGCATGCCTACCCACCCACCTCTTGGAAGCAGGATTGGGAGGAGGTATTTGTTGTAAACTGGGAGAAGTGTCAGGGCTGGGGCGTGCCAAAGTGCAGGCTTTGTCTGTCCCAGGTGGGAGCCGCCGTTGGTGGCACGGAGGAGGGATAAGCCAGGTTTCTCACCTTCATCAGAACTTGCCCAGGTACAGATGCAGAGGAGTTGACCAGGAGTCATTGTAGCCAGCAGGTAGATCCTGCAGTGAACCGGCACACCTGTCATTGACAGTCCCCCGGATAAACTCCTGACAGCCTTGTTGATCCTTGTCCCAAACCCAGGACACACCTTTCTTCACCTAGAACAGTGGGGAGGTCTGTGTGAGAGTGACCCACCTGGACAGCCAGGTCCCCAGGGCCTCTGGGCGCATCCCCTTGTGCCTAGAGAGTGCCCTGTGTGCCCACGTGAGAACCTTCCACCTGGATGAGAAGCATGGGACCAACTGGAACAGGGGCAGCTGGAAGGCAGTGTTGACATGTCACCATCAGGCTCAGGCATGGGTTCTCAAACCCCCAGGAGTCTCTCTAGGGTCAGGCCAGAGTTTTGGCATCCAGGAGCTAGGTGGACCCAAGAGCACAGACATTGGAGCCAGACAGCCTGGGTTCAAATCCTGGTTCTGCCATTTCTTAGCTGTATGTCTTTGGACACGTGAGTTAACCTCTCTGTGTCTTATTTCCTCCTCCGTAAAATGGAATTAATGAAAGTATCTCCTATATAGGGCTCTTAAGAAGACGGAGGAGTGGGTGCATGTAAAGCGCTTTGAACAGTGGTCCCAGCATTTTTGGCACCAGGGACTGGTTTTGTGGAAGAGATTTTTTCCAGGGACCCGGGTGTAGGGGGATGGTTTTGAGATGATTCAATGCATTACATTTATTGTGCACTTTATTTCTGTTTTTCTTACATCAGCTCCACCTCAGATCATCTGGCATTAGATCCTGGAGGTTGGGGACCCCTGACTTAGAGTAACAGCTTGGCAAGTGTCACCTGAGTTTTTGCTCTTGTCATCATATTAACCTTATACACACAACCATAGTAGGATTAGTTAGTGTGTCACTTTACCGGAATAGGACCGCACTACACCCACTTTCCTGCATCTTGCTTTTCTGACTCCATCTCTTCTCTGAATTTCCCCCAGGCACCTGGGTTGCTCTAACTGGGTACCTAGATTACTGAGCATCCCATGGATGTACCAGCCATTCCCATGAGCAGTTGCGAATGTTCTTTTCCTACCCTGATGTTTCTGTTTGAAAAATTTTGCTTCAGGAAAATTGTGAACACAGCGCAATGAATTTCTGTAGGCCTTCTCTCAAGCTCCACTGATGCTGACAGTTTGTAACATTTGTGTTCTCTGTCTCTCGTGGCCAAACCATCTGAGAGTTGCTTGTGAACGTGATAACATCTCACTCTGGAGCACTGGGGCGTGCGTGTCTTAAGGACAGGAATATTTTTTTCAGTAACCAGCAGTCTCGGTCACACACAGGAAAGCTTGTGATGGTTTGCTTCTTTGATCTCATGCTCAGATGACTTTCAGAGTCTCTTACTGGCCCAAGAGCCCCATTACAACAGTTTTTTGTCTTTATTGTTTGAATCATGTCCTGTGTCTGCTTGCCTTGTTTCTTTCCTCTCTTTTAATTCAGACCAGTCTTCCAGCCCTGTTCTTTTTACTGAACCCTTCACAACATTAGTGTTTATAAAGGGACAGGCCAGTGTTTTGGCAGGATGCGCTTCAATTTGGATTTGTCTGTTTCCGCGTGAGCGCATGTTTTCTTCTGACAGATTCCTACACAAAAGTCTCCTTCTTTGAGTCAGATGGGAGTAGAGCCCTCCTGGCCAAGTTGGGATGGATGTTGGGACTCCCCTCTCTCACCCCCAGCTTGGCAGCCAGCCCTCCTCCTGCAGCTGGCCTGGAACCCTGGGGTGAGTTTGAACCTCCCCTTGGACTGGAAGAAGCCTCTCATTCCATATGGCCTTGGCTCTTTCAGCTGTTCCTCCATCTGCTTCCTAATTTTCTTAGCTCTGATTCCTCATCCTCACGCCCAGGTATGTGGATCCTTTCAGCAGCCCTCAGCCAGTCTGCCTGCTCCCCTCCAGGACCATGGAAGCTCTATGGCTTGTGGGCTTGGTTGCTGCCTCATCCTCTGGCCTGGGAAGGCATTGCAATTCTGGGGTGCCAGAGCTTGTCTGGTGGAGATGGGATGGAGGTGAGGGCCTTCGTGTCTTCCCCGCCTGTCCCTCTGAGCCTTACAGAAGTTCTTGTGCCAGGTCCCCCTGACCCCATCTGGCCTCTTGGCTGGTGGATGAAGGTCACTCTAGCTCTACTTGGCTGAGAGCCCGCTGCCACGGGAATCCCTTGGCAGCTTTGAAAGACCAGCTAGGCCTCGGGACTTCCTTCGACTGCCTGTTCCCAGGGTCCCCGGATTCTACCCGCTGCAGCCTCCTGCTTTGGATTTTCAACTTTGAATTTTGTTTTTTCTGCGTTTCTCTTGTTGCGGCGCACAGACTCTAGAGCATGGGTTCAGTAGTTGCAGTGCATGGGCTTAGCTGCCCGAAAGCATGTGGGAATCTTAGTTCCCCGACCGACCTGGGATCGAACCTGAGTCCCCCGCATTCTTAACCACTGGACCACCAGGGAAGTCCCCTTTGATTTCTTTTTATTGTGAAATATTACATACTTGAAAGTAAGTGCCTAGGACACACATGTTAAATAAATATCTAAGATAAGCATCAGTGTGATCATCTCCAGATAAAAAAGCCACAACCTCATCTGCCCTCCAGAAGCCCCTGCAGAGGAACCTGTGCTTGTTTCCAGCTTGCATGGCTTTTTATCATGTTACTATGTCTACATCCCTAAACATTGGGATTAGTTTTGTCTGAATGTGAACTTTACATGAGTGGAATCTTACTGCTATGGTCTGAATGCCTGTATTCTCTCAAAATTCATACTTTGAAATCCTAATATCCAAAGTGATGAAGTTAGGAGGTGAGGCCTTTGGGAGGTGATTAGCTCATGAGGGTGGAGCCCTCATGAATAGGATTAGTGCCCTTTAGAGGAGACCCCCCCACCCCGTATCCCTCACCCCTCACAGAGAGCTCCCTTGCCTCTTCCATAATGTGAGGACGCAGTAACAGTCTCTAGCCCAGAAGAGGGTCCTTACCCAACCAAGATCTCAGACTTCCAGCTTCCTGTTTTTGTAAGCCCTCTGGTCTATGGCATTTTGTGAGAACCACCCAAATGGACTAAGACAGAAATTGGTTCCAGGAGGGGTTCTGCAGTAATATACTTAAAAACGCAGAAGTGGCTTTGAATCTGGGTAATGAATAGAGGCTGGAAGAGTCTTCAGGTGCCTACTGGAAAAGCCTATTACTGCCATGAAGAGATCATTAAAAGCAATTCTAAGGACTTCCCTGGTGGTCCAGTGGTTATGACCTTGTGCTTTCAGTGCAGGGGACTATGGGTTCAATCCCTGGTTGGGGAACTAAGCTCCCACATGTCACCCTCATGCTGTGTGGTGTGGTCAAGAAAATATATTAAAAAAAAAAAAAAGAATAAAGTGATTCTAGTGGGGGCTCTGATTGAGAGGAGAGTTGTTGAAAAAGCCTCTGGTTTGTTAGAGAAACCTAAGTGGTTGTGAGTAGAATATTGATGAGGCCATTCTGATAATATCTCAGGTGAAAAGAGGAACTTGCAGACTGGGGGAAAGGCAGTGTTTGTTGTGAAATGGCAGAAAGTCTGGCTGAGTTGTGACTGTGTTGTGACTGTGTTGCAATGTTTTTGGTAGAACTGGTGGGTGATGAAAGCGGCTACCTAGCTGCAGCTGGTTCTGAGTCCAGTAGCTCTAGAATGCTTATGATCAAATGCCAGCAGAGGGACAGGACTTAAAGATAGAATTGATACTCAAAAGGGAATCTGATCTTTAAAAATTTGGAAAATTCTCAACCTATGTATTGGGAAACAAAACCAAAGAAACCCAAGACTGCCTTTTGGGAAGAGAAGACCGAGGGTGTGGCTGATGACGATTTGATAAGATTAGTGTGTGTGTCAAGGAGACAGTTAGCCACCTGAGCAGGAAAACAGCCAGATTGGACCAAAGGGGAAGACGGGAAGGCATGAGGTGGAGGGTTGGGATTCTTAGATTTTCCAGGACAGGACTAGGGAGCTATTTGACTGGGAAAGTGCTGTTTAAAATGAGGGTGGAAGGACCAGAAGGCCATTGAGATCACCAGGGCTTCCTCCTCAAAAGTGGGTCATCGCCCAGGTTTCAGATGACCTCTGCTCAGTGGAGCCATGGGGCCTGGGCTGCCCCCCACAAACCCCGGCAGGAGGAGCCACCAGGGTGCAAGTATCGCCCAGAGAGCCTTAGGCCTGCAGCTACCCCCGCAGAGCCGTGGGGGCCCAGCCACAGCCCCAGTGGGTCTGGAAGACAGGACATCAGCCCAAGGGTGGGTTCTTCTTGGGCCTTGGGGTATATATTTATTGCCCCATTAGTTTTGGGGGTCCCCTTGCACCTGTTCCTTTTTTTCTTTTTCTATTTCTCTCTTTGGAATGGGAGTGCCTGTCCTATGCCTGTCTCACCACTGCATTTTGGAAGCACATAACATATTTGATTTCACAGGTTCAGAGCTGGAGTCTCACCTGTTCTTTTTTTAACATTTTAAAATTTATTTTTATATTTTTATTGGAGTATAATTCCTTTACAGTATGTGTTAATTTCTGCTGTACAATAAAGTGAATCAGCTATATGTCTACATATATCCCCTCCCTCTTAGACCTCCCTCCCAAAACCCCTTCACTCATTCTTAATTTATACAATTAGGAGACTTTGGACTTCAACTTTTGGGTTGATGACTTGTGAGAGAGACATGGATATGGGGCAACATTCATTATGGTCTGAATGTTTGTGTTTCCTACCCCTCCCAAAATCATATGTTGGAAACCTAATACCCTAGGTGATAGCATTGGGAGGTTAGGCTTTTGGGAGGCGATTTGGTTATGAGAGTGGATGGAGCCTTCCTGAATAGGATTAGTGCCCTCATAAAAGAGACCTCAGAGAGCTCCCTTACCCCTTCCACTATGTGAGGACACAGCAAGAAGTCTGCACGCCAGAAGAGCACCCTCATTGGACCACGCCAGCACCTTGATCCCAGACTTCCAGCCTGCTGCCCTATGAAATAAATGTCTGTTTTTTATAAGCCACCCATTCAGTGTTTTGTTGCAGCAGTCCAGCCCTGATGGAATAAGACACATACTCTGTATTTTTTTTTTTTTGGTCTTGTTCTTGCTTCCCATTATGTTTGTGAGACCCATCCATGTTGTTACAATAAACCACACCCCATCTTCGTATCTGTAATATATTCCATGAGGCTGTCCTGGTTTCTCCATCCTGTGAGCATCTCCACCTCCGGGTTATGAACACCCTTGACCCTTGTCCTCAGAGTGCATAAGCCTGATTTCCTCTAGGGTCCTCAAGAAGGGGCAAACCTGCTGGTTCCTGGAAGTGCCAGACTTCCAAAGTGATCGAGTCAGTGTTATAGTTTCATTACAGGCTTTTTGTTTAATAACTTATAGAGGTGAAATTCACGTAACATGAAATTAATCATTTAAAGTGATCCATTCAGTGGCAGTTAGCACAGTCATGGTGTTGTATAACCATCACCTCTGTCTGCTTCTAGAATGTTTTTATCGCCATCCTTTCTTCCTTCCAACTCCCCTGTTCCCTGGCAGTCACTAGGCTGCTTTCTGTCTCTAAGGATGTATCTGTTCTGGACATTCCCTATAAATGAAATCCTACACTGTGTGGCCCTTTGTGCCTGGCTTCTTTCCCTCAGCATCATGTTTCCAAGGTTCTTCAGGCTGTAGCCTGTGTCAGCGCTTTACTCCTTTTTATGACTGAATCGTATTTGACTGTGTGTGGATGAACCGTATTCTGTTTATTCGTCTATCGGTGAGAGACACTGGTTATTTCCACCTTTTGGTCACTGTGAACAGTGCTGCTGGCGATATGTGTGTACACACGCCTGTTAATTTTCCCTTGTCTCCTTTAAAAAAATTATTTTATTTTATTTTTGGCTGAGTTGGGTCTTCGTTGCTGCACATGGGCTTTCTCGAGTGCTTGGCCTTCTCCTTGTGTTGGCTTCTCTCGTTGTGAGGCACAGGCTCTCGGCTCTCGGACTTCAGTAGCTGTGGCTCCTGGGTTCTAGAGCTTGGGCTTAGTACTTGTGGTGCATGGGCTTAGTGTCCCGAGTCACATGGAATCTTCCCGGATCAGAGATTGAACCCATGTTCCCTGCATTGCAAGGTGGATTCTTAAACCACTGGACCACCAGGGAAGTCCCCTTGTCTCCTTATATTTCTGCTTCTCCTCCTCCTTCTTATGTCTCACCCCTCCCTGCCCCTGCACCCATCCCCTGGGGGTATGTCTTTAAATAGGACATGTATGTCCTTGTGCCTCAGGTGGTGCCAGGGGTCTGCTCAGAACAGTGGTCCGGAGCTCAGTTCTGAGCCAGATAGTTCAGGGCCATCCTGGCTCTGCCTTTTGCCTGAGCGTGACCTGGGTGAGGTTTCTCCAGTCTGTGGGATTGGTTAGACTCCCATAAAATGGTACAAACCACACCTTCCCAAAGGGTTGAAATGAAGATCGAATGGGCTAATAGGTGGTGAGTGCTTTGAGCTGGGCATGGCTAGCAGGCCCTACACCTAGCACACGGGCTGCCAGAGCCTGGGAAGAGAGCAGACCTCTTTCTTGGTACCCGGCTCCTGCTCTTAGCCCTTCTCTTGTCCCTTCATCATTTGGAAATCTATCCATGTATTCTTGTCTGGCCCATGGCTGCTTCTGCCTGGATTTCCGAGTTTATATTCCTCTCATTTTATTTATTCCTTTTATGACGGGTGTCTGGCTCCGTCCGCTCCTACCTCCCCAAGCAGCAAATGTCTTGGAACTTCCCATCGTAAAGTTGCCACGTATTTCCTTGGGATGTGCAGGGCCTGGGGCTGCCAGGTTGTAGGGCATGCATGGGAAGGGGGAGGCAGGGAGCCAGAGTCATCAAACGTGCCTTCCAGAATGGTTCTTGCCGTGCCTTCCCACATCTCTCCCAGCGCCTGATACCATCTGGCCTTCTAGAATGCCTGCGGTTGCCATGGGTGTTGTTTTGTTTTGCATTTCTGAGTTGTGTTCGATCCTTCTTCCTTTTGTAAGCCAAAGGGAGGACAGGGTCGAGGCTCAGAGTTTGGGGAGCACTTGGGGGGCACACAGTAAATTGGGGATAGACTCCAGATTTGTATTTGGTTTAATCAGATATCTTTTGTCCCCAGTAACCGAGGTCAGCTGTAGGGAGAGGACAGAGGATGTGAGCGGCATCTGTTCAGCTGCACAGGCTCAGTGGGAGAGTTCAGCCTTATTCAGGATGGGGAGAGATTGTGGCTGACTCCAGGTACCCTGCGCTATTGTCTGTGGTCAGCGTAGGGGTCCCCTCCTGCTAAGGGTGTGCCTGTGGTCACCTTGCTGTGTAACTGTCGTGTGTGTCTTAATTTCTGAGGGCTTTGTCTTCATGTGGCCATCCCCTCTGTATGCCTCTGTGTCCTCGTCTCTTGTTTTATTTAACTTTTGGCTACACTTTTTTTTTCTCTTTTATTTTTGGCTACACTGTGCACATGTAGGATCTTAATTCCCCTACCAGGAATCACAGCCATGCCCCCTGCAGTGGAAGTCTTAACCACTGGACTGCCAGGAAAGTCCCCTCTCTGCCTTTTCTTATAAGGACATCTGTCACTGAATTTAGGACCCACCCTCAGTCCAGGAGGACCTCATCTGGAGATCTGTAACTTGTTCACATCTCCAGAGACACTGTTTTCCAGTATCACCTTCTGAGGTTCCAGCTAGGCTACCCAGAACAAAGTGTTTGTCCGACCTTCCGACCGGTAGAACTACAGGTTCAAATCCAGGCCCTGGCTCTGGGGTTCTTTAGGAACTTGATTTTCTTCTGAAAGTCAGTGTCCTCTTCTGCAGTTGGTGGCTGATTTTCTCAGCTCCCACAAACTAAGATACAGGTAGAGTGGCCTTGGATGTGGCATAACAGCTTAAGACATGCCACTTAAGACAGCTTAAGACATGCCACTTAAGACATGCTTGGCAGGATGGGCTCTTGCTGAGACAGCCCCCACTAGCACCAGAAATAAGGAAAATAAAATAGGGGCACAGTGAAAAAAATTGAAAGTGGGGACTTCCCTGGCAGCCCATTGGTTATGACCCTGAGCTCCCAATTGCAGGGGTCACAGGTTCCATCCCTGATCGGGGAACTAGGATCCCACATGCCACGCATAGCCTGGCCTAAGACAAATAAATATTAAAGTTTCTTAAAAAAAAAAAATTGAAAGCATACAGAGAAAGAGTCACAACTGCAATAGAAAGAAAGAAAGAAAGAAAAGGCAGTACATGAAAAGTCCTAGCACCCTTGCCCCACAGCAGGTCCTGGCTCCAAAGGCAACTTGGGTTTAATAGTTCCTTCCTGACAGTGTTTGTGTTCACAGGGAGCGGGATATCTTCCCGTCTCAGGCCCACCCACCAGGACCCCGCCTGCCTTTCTCCACCTTGGTTTGGCACCAAGGGGGCTATCTTGGAGACCTTTGTTCTAGTCCGGAACTCACCCTCCTGTTTCTGGGCTGAGGGCCTGTCTCTGTGTGCCTGTCTCCGAGGGCTTTGTATACGAAGCGCTGCAAAGGGTGGGGCTGTTTCTCTGTTTACTGCTGAAGCAGTGACGGAAGGCCTTGTTCCTTGGCACCTGACAAAGGAAGACGCAGGTTGGGATCCATTCTGAAGAAACCTTCCTGCTGGTGACGGCCATGTTGTCTTCTGGAACTTTCTTAGGGCGAGTGTGTTTCCTGCGACTTCTGTAACATGTGATCACAGATGTCTTTTATTTTATTTTTTGGTCACACCTCGAGGCATGTGGGATCTTAGTTCCCTGACCAGGGATTAAACCTGTGCCCCCTGCATTGGAAGGTGGTCTTAACCACTGGACCAATGGAGAAGACCTATACAGATGGGTGGTTTAGAATAGAGATGTCTTCTCTCTCAGTTCTGGAGGCCAGATGTCTGAAGTTGAGGTGTCGGCTGTACTCTTACTAGGGAGCCTTGTGTCTTTTGGTGACTCCAGGCACTCCTTGGCTTGTGTTCACATCCCTCTAGTCTCTGCCTTTATCTCTCATGGCATCTGCCTCTGTGTCTTTGCTATTGTGGACACTCGTCATTGGATTTAAGGTCCACCCATATAATCCAGAATGATCTTATTTTGAGATCCTTAATTGCATTTGCAAAGACATCTTTTTCTGGGATTTCCCTAGTGGCCCAGTGTTTAAGACTGTGTGTTCTCAATGCAGAGGGCACAGGTTCTGTTCCTGGTTAGGGAACTAGATCCCACATACAGCGTGGCACATGCAGCCAAAAAAAAAAGACCTTTTCTCCAAATAAGGTCATATTCACAATTTAAAAAAAAATTAATTTGGCTGTGCCAGGTCTTTGTTGTGGCATGCAGGATCTTTAGTTGCAGCATGTGGGTCTAGTTCACTGACCAGGGATTGAACCTGGGCCCCCTGCATCGGGAATTTGGAATCTTAACCACTGGACCACCAGGGAAGTCTCCACATTCACAGGTTTTGGGACAGAACTTCCTGTGCGCTAGGCACCAGGCTGCCTATGGTATAGGCTCATTGGATCCTCATAACCTCTTCTGAGTTGCAGTAATGTTTATTTTCCTGCTGGAGTCACGGAGGCTCAGAGAGGTTGAGGCACCTGCCTGAAGTTACACAGCTGGTGTAGACAGAACTTGGGTCGGTGCCTGAGCCTCACTTTTGTCCCAAGGTTGCAGCCCAGCCTCTCCCAGAACTCAGACCAGGTTGGAGAGATGTTTTGTGTGGTCCATGCTGCTATTAAAAAAATGAAACTGGTCACTGAAATTTAAAGATGGGCCGATGATAGATACAAATCTAGATTTCTAGGTAATTGTGACAGTTTGGAAATTCTACACGGCAGCCATTGGCCAGGGACTGTCCCTGTTTGATGAGGTCTGTTCCTTGGTAGGCCTCATTGTTGCCAGGTTGATGTTTCCTAGTTCCATGGCCGTGGGGAAGTGACCTGGCTCTTCCAGGCCTCAATTTCCTCATCTATAAAATTGGGTTAATCATAGCCTTGGCCTCATGGTCTGTAGCTGTGAGGGATAAGTGTGTTGATAAATGGGAAGTGTTGTTGGCTGCGGTTGTGAACTGTGAGGTGGCTGCATCAGGCTGGCTTTGTAGCTGTTAATTGTGTGTGCATGCGTGTGTGCTCAGTCGTGTCTGATTCTTTGTGACCCCATGGACTGTAGCCCACCAGGCTCCTCTGTCCATGGGATTTTCCCAGGCAAGAATACAGGAGCAGGTTGCCATATACAGGGGATCTTCCCGACCCAGGGATCAAACCCGTGTCTCCTGCATTGGCAGGTGAATTATTTTCCCAGTGAGCCACTAGGAAGCCCAACTGTTAATCACCAGCCTTCTTTTGTAATAAATTCAGACTTAGTCCATGGAGGTCGTCCAGGGTCCTCGGTGATGGAAGTGTTGGTTGTAGCGGGAAACTGGGCGGTCGAGAGCCCCTCCGGGTTCTGGTGCTACTTATGGCCTTAGGCCCATTCATTGTAAATCTCCATTTCCTTATCTCTGACAGCACTTGTGCTTTCTGCCTGCTTAAGTGAAGGAATAATGAAAATAATTTAAAAATATAATTTATGACTATAATTTTCATTCTATTGATAGTATGCATGACAGTCTATATAGGGAGGGTGATGATTCAGAAAAGTGGCCATACTTGAGCAGTGATCTGATCTTCCTGAGCCTCTGTTTCCTCAAATGTCAGATGAGATGATGTTAGTGTCCACGGCATGGAGCTCTTAGCGGGATTCAGGGGGCAAAGTGCTTTCTAGTGTTTCCCACTCTTACGGAACGTCAAGGGGATGGTGGGGGTGGTGGATGGGGTGGGGATGATGGGAGTGGTGGGGATGGGGGGGTGGGGTGCTAGGGATGGGAAAGGAGGGTATGTGTCAGGGCACATGGAATAGTGTGGCCTGGGGAGGTGGGAGCCAAGGTGGCTGCGGCCACGGGCCTGGGCTGGGGCTGGAGCTGGAGCCTGTCCCTGGAGGCATCCTGGTCCTCCCGGTCCTGTCTTCCAAGAGGAAGACATCACTGACCTCCGTGTCCCCTTGGGCTCCAGCAGCTGTGATGTGTGGCCTGGGGCCCAGGTAAGTGGGGCAGAGCTGTCAGCAGTCCCGGCCACCTGTGTCCTTGGCGGGGGAGGGAGAAAGCCCGGGGGCTGGGGCAGAGTCCAGCTGAGGCTCTCCATGTCCTTTCAACCCGGGGGAGGGCGGGGGCGAGTGTGGGGAGGGTGTTTTTTGAATCCTTTTCTTGGTTTTGCACTTCAGTGTGTGTTTTCTGAGCAGGTACCGTGAACCGGGCATTGTGCGGGGCAGGGGAGCTGCAGTCATGGACACCCCAGGCCAGGTCCTTCTCCTTTGGGTGGGTGGTCGGGAGGGCCTCCCTGAGGAGGGGCTGGTTGAAGTGATGAGGAGTTGGGCATAGGAAGAGCAGGGCGGACTGAGGGCAGAGCAAGTGCAAAGGGCTGGACGTGGGAAGTTGCTTACCGAGCTGGAGGAAGAGGAAGCCATGGGCTCGGGGAGCACTGACAGAGAGGGTGGTGAGAGGGCAGAGGCGGGCTGAGGGCTTATGGGACCTGGGGAGGAATGTGGGTATGGTTTTCAGTTTCTTGAGATGCCAGTGTTTCTGAGCAGGGGAGCCCATGATCTGATGCGTGTTACAGAGCCCTCTGGTGTTGTGAATAGAAAGCGGGGGTGGGATGCAGGGGGAGAGCTGGGGGGCTTGGAGAAGAGGCAGAGAGGCCGGCGAGGAGGCAGTGTAATTGGAAGGAGGGAACAGAGTCCAGATTCCTTTTGCAGGGATAGTCAGCCCCATGTGCTGACAGATGAGACGGGGTGCAGGGGCAGAAGAGAAGTCAAACTCTTCAATTTCTATCCGAGGGACTCTGTGGATGGTGGAGCTGTTTTCCCAGATGGAAATATCCAGGAAGGCAGTCAAGAGCAGGTTGAGGGACTTCCCTGGTGGTCCAGTGGCTCAGACACCATGCCCCCCATGCAGCAGGCCTGGGTTTGATCCTGTTAGGGAACTAGATCCCACATACTGCAACTAAGAGTCTTCGTGTATGCATGCACAGTTGCTCAGCCATGTCTAACTTGCTCCTCTATCCATGGGATTTTCCAGGCAGGATACTGGAGTGGGTTGCCATTTCCTGCTGCAGTGATCTTCCCACCCCAGGGATCGAACCACATCTTTTGCATTGGCAGGCGAATTCTTTACCACTGAGCCACTTGGGAAGCCCCAGCTAAGAGTCTGCATGCCACAACTAAAAAAAAAGATCACGTGTACCACAGCTAAGACCTGGTATAGCCAAATAAACAAATAAGTATATATATATATATATATATATATATATATATATATAAAAGGAGATGGAAAGTATGGGACATAAATCTGGTCTTAAAGTCTCTGTAGGACAACTCAATCACATCAAAAAACAACCCAATTAGAAAAGGGGCCAAGGATTTAGAGAGTTCTCCAAGGAAGAGATGCAGATAACCAACAGGCACAGGAGGAAGCGCCCTGCATCACTCATTATTGGGGAAATGCAAATCCTAACCACAGTGAGTGATCACCTCATGCCTGATGGAAGGGCTGCTTTAAAAAAAAAAATGACAGTGACTGGCCAGGACATGGAGAGACTGGAACCCTTGTGCAGTGTTGGAGGGGTAGTAAATTGGTGCAGCTGCTGTGGGGTAAGTCTGGCAGTCAGTGCCTCAAAAAATGAAAACAGCATTGCCATCGGATGCAACAGTTTTATCTCTGGGATACATATTCAAAATAATTGGAAGCAGGGACTTCCTGCTTCCCTGTTAGGTGCACATCCTCTTCCTTGCAGCATTATTAGCAATAGCCAAAAGGTGAAAACAACTCACGTGTCCCTCCATAGATGGATCGATAAACAGAATGTGGTACACCCATACTTTGGAATGGGATTCAGCTTCATAAAGGAATGAAATTCTGACCCAGGCTACAATATGGATGAACTTTGAGAATATTATGCTGAGTGAAATCAGCTAGTCACGAAAAGACACATATTGTATGATTCTACTTATGGGAGGTCCCCATGGGAGGCAAACTCAGCAGAGACAAAGGATAGAAGGGTGGGTACCAGGGGCTGATGGGGATACAGTGTGAGTTGGGGAAGATGAGAAGTTTTGGAGATGGGTGGTGGTGGTGGTTACAGAATGATGTGAACGCACTTCGTGCTGCTGAGCTGTAGACTTAAAAACGGTGAAGACAGTACAGTCGATGTTATGTGTATTGGAGCACAATTTAAAAAAGTCATGATAGAATTTAACCTGAGGGAGGGTTGGTACCTCTCCCCTTCCTGCCCCCCAACCTCATCCCGGTGGCAGGGATCGGGTTCAGTAGGTGGTAGGCCGGGTTGCCCGGCCCCCAGGGTGATTACAACATGCCCAGCTGCTTGCAAAAGATGAAGCCTTTGAAGGAAGCAGCCCTGAGCCTCTGATTCTTCCAGGTTCACAGCACCGTTGCGCCATCTTACGAGACCTTGGCAGGTTTCCCCATGTGTTCTTGAACCTGGGCCAAGGTGAGTGGAGGAAGCCTCATTTAGCAACTGTCGTCGTGTGGCCTGTCTGCACTCGGGTGCCTTCTTCAGAGCAGTACATGTTCTTGGTCACTTGATTCTTGGCGCTGCCACTGAGGAGGAAGGGGAGGTACTCGTGTCTCCATGGTAACTGAGGGGGAGGGGACAGGGGTTGCCACATTAGTGGTAGAGGACAAATAGTAAATATTTTTCAGCTTTAGAAGCCAAACAGGTTCTGTCTCAGCCTCTCACCTCCATATGGTCTTCTATGTGGACATCCTTGAGACATCCCTGAGACATCCCTGAGTGGGGCCTTCTGAGTGCCACAATAGCTTTGCTTGAGGACACCAACTCATGAATTTCATGTAAATTTCATGTGTTGCCAATGAGTATTCTTATTTTTTTCTTGAAACATTTAAGAATGTATGGATAGGAGGAGAGTTTGGGGGAGAATGGATACATGTATATGTATGACTGAGTCCTTTGGCTGTCCACCTGAAATTATCACAACATTGTTAATCGACTATACTCCAATGTAAAATAGAAAGTTAAAAAATAAAATAAAAATGTAAAACCGTTGTTAGCTCCCAGGATGCCCAGAAACAGGCACCAGGCCAAATGTGGCCCATGGGCTGTAGTTTGCTGAGCTGTTTCATGTTTGAGAAATAGCCCACTTTCTTATTGGGGTGAAATTGATTTGTTTGAAGGGAGGGCTGTCTATCCTATACCTGGGGCTGAAGTCAGTCCTGGGGGAGATTGTGCTGGTCTTAAAGAGCAGGGTCAGTTGCACTGCCTGGAGTTCCCATCATGGTAGTGTAGTCGGTGGAGGATGAGATTGTGCCTGATTCGCCTGGGGACCTAGAATCGGAACTGTGTGTGTCTTTCAGCAGTCTTCTCCCTTCCCTGTGATCCTTTCCCATCCACACCTACGATGAGCCTTTACCAAGGTAGTGGAATGCTAGGGCCCAGGCTCTGGGTGCAGACTGGAGTTCAGGACCCTCTGTCACTACTGGGTTTGTGCCCTTGGGCAAGGAAGTGGTTTAATCTCTGGGTGTCCCAGTTTTCTCATCAACAAAACAGAGCAGATAATAGTACCTACCTCACAGACTGTCAGATTTAAATGAAAGCATTGCTTCAGATGGAATCTTTTGGGCTGCAAGCAACAGAAAACCTGCTTCCAAGTGGCTGGTGTAATAGGGAGCTTTATTATTGTGCTTCGTCAGAGACTGGAGGTGGTGGATGTTTCCAGATTTATTCAGCAGTTCAGTTATTTCAGGGCACTGGGTCAGTGTCTCTGTGACTTTTTGAGCCTTGCCCTCACAATATCATGATGGCTGCCACAATGCCAGACATCACACCGTCACACACATATTCAAAACCAGAAGGAGGGATGGTACAATGGGAGGTCTCCGTTCAGATCTTCCTCTTATTGCAAGAGGATTTTTTTTTTTCTCAGAAGCTAGACAGGCTCATGAGCCTGGACTATAGTCGGGGCTCATCTTCTCTGAGATTTAAAGCTTCTTGCCCAATACTGGAAGCAAGTCAGGGTTTGTTTTGTAGGAGAAAGGGATAGAGGTGACCTTTGAGCCTGGTACCCAGTAAATGCTGGCATCATCCTATCAAACAGGCAGAACTTGCACAACTGAACACTCTCAAGTAACCAGCAGCATTTTAGAATCCCCTTGTGCTCCCCACTCCCTTGCTGCCCAGCTCTAAGGGTGACTGCTACCCTGACTTCTTCCAGTGTAGCTTGGTTTTACCTGGTTTTGTACTTTATCAAAATGGAATCACACAGCGGATACTCATAGGGTCTGGCTTCTTTGCTTAACGTTAGGCTTGTGAGATTGACTCACATTTCATGTGGCTGTTCTTTCTCGCTGCTGGGTAAATATACCATTGTGTGAATATACAGTGATGTCCTGGTTGATAGTTGTGTTGTTTCTGGTTTGGGGCTACCAGGAGTAAAACTGCTGGGAGCATTTGTGTACAGGTCTTTGTGTGGACATGGATTTTCATTTCTCTTAGCAAATACCCAGGAATGGGATTACTGGGATGTTGGGGATGGACATTTGCTTTAGTAGCTAATGCCCCAACAGTATCCCAGAGTGTATACCAGAGTGTATCATCACTCACACCAGAGTTTGCTTTAGTAGCTAATGCCCCAACAGTATCCTAACCTATTAGCAGTCCTGCTAAAGTTTTGTTTCTTTGGCCACACCACGTGGCATGCTTAGTTCCCCAACAGTGATTGAACCCGTACTTCCCTGCAGTGCAAGCGTGGAGTCCTAACCACTGGGCTGCCAGGGAAGTCCCAGTCCTGCCAGTGTTAAATGATGTTCTAGTGCCAATTAATATGCTTAATGAGCTGAGCTCTTCCTATTGTGTGTCTGAATCATTTGTGAATAACTTGTCATTTTCCTAATCCCTGCTCAGCTCTGTCTGATGAACTTTGCTCTCCCATGGCACTTTAGGAGCAGTTGTGAGCGTATTAGATGCTTAGGCAGGGTTGGAATGAATGAATGAGTACCATGTTCTCATCCCCTGTTATTGTAGGTCAGGGCTTACAAACTCAGATCCCTGGAAAGGCCATGCTGACAGTGCCAGTGAGTGAAGCAGCTTGGTGTGAGGTGTTAGGGAGCCGTGAAGCCTGTGGCGATCTGGATTGCAAGTCCTGTGCCAGGAGCAGCTGCTGCTTAGCTCAGCATGCTGGGCTACGTGGGGATGCAGACCAAGGGCCGGCACACCTCCTGGTTTTTTAGAAGAAGCTGGAAATCCGGAACGTACCTGCCATTTTTAAGATGTTGTCAACAAATTCAAGTATTTTGAAATACAACCTGATCACAAACTCATCCACTGGCCAGATCTTCACAGTTTGTGGAGGTGGCTTCAGGAAGACAAGATCTGTTTCTCTGGGGGTGCGGTAGGGGTTGGAAATTTTAACTGGTTTAAAAAAAGATATTATGGAAATTTCAAATATGCATTTGAAACAAGAGCACAGCAAGTTTGCCACGTGCCCTTCACTTGGTTTAATAGACATCGAGACCCTGCCTTCCGGTTTCATCTGTACTACCACCCACATTCATTTCCCCTTTCCTGAGTTATTCTGAAGCAGGTATCTGACACCAGTTCATCTGAGTCTCTGACATCCTGGTTCTCTAACTGTCTCATGTGGCAGGAGCCCCAGGAGGGCTTGTTAAAACACAGATAGATGTCTGAGTCCCTCCCCCAGAGATGCTGAGTTGGCAGGTTTGGGAAGGGCCTGAGAATCAGCATTTCTATTCAGGTTTCCAGGTGATGCTGCTGGTCCGGGCACCACACGTTGGTAACATGAGCCTGTTCCCAAACAGGCCCATGGTAAGCAACAATGATATAAAGCAAAGGACCCCTGCCTCTGAAGCTGCCATGGGGCTGTTATCCCGTCAAAAAGAATTCCGAGGTATAGTGAGGAGTTTTCAAAACGATGAACTTGTTCAGCTGTTCAGAAATACCCTGGGCCCCCACCTTTAGGTCCCTTTTGCTGGGCCGAGGGAGTGTGGCTCAGTGGACACTCGGTCCCTGCCCCGCCAGGAAGCTTCCTGAGATCCTTAGAACCCTGAGTCTGTCTGTCTGTCCTCTGACTTTTCCTTCCCCATCTGTCTTGTGGAAACCTGTTGGCTTTTGAAGGGTTGCTTTGGGAGACACCCCCCTCCCCGATTCTGATGCTGCCCTGGGGAGAGGGAAGGCTGGCCTTTTAGGCTCTCAGCTTTCTGGCTGACAGTGCAGCCGGTGGAGCTCTTTGGGATGTGTCTCAGTTCCTGTTCCGATGGACGCCCTGTGTCACTGTCAGGCCAGGCTGTGTTTTGGTCTTAGAATTTGGGAGGAGGAAGGGGCCTGTCTGAGGCCCCAAAGGGGCTGCTCACAGACCTGAGTTTTGAGAACAAAGGCCCCACCTCCTGTCTTACTGCAGCACTTGCAAGAAAACCCACCCAGACTGTGTTCTGCCCCACGTTTTTTTTTTTTTTTTTTAATTTTATTTATCTGGTTTTGGCGATGCTGGGTCTTCATTGCTGCACAGGCTTTTCTCTACTTGTGGCAAGTGGGGACCACTCTTTCATTGCGGTGACTTCTCTTGTATCGTACAGGTTCTAGGGCACTTGGGCTTCAGGGGTTGCGGCGTGTGGGTTCAGTAGTTTCAGCTTACGGGCTCTAGAGCGCAGGCTCGGTAGTTGTAGTGCATGGGGTTGTATGCTCTGCAGCACGTGGGAATCTCCCAGATCAGGGATTGAACCCGTGTCTCCTGCATTGGCAGGAGGATTCTTTACCACTGAGCCACCAGGGAAGCCTCCCCCGGCTCTGTTTCTTTTAAGGAAGTTCAGATTGCGGATAAAGGTTGGAGGTTCACACAAGGAGGGGTGGACTGAGCATCCTGGGTGTGGGGCTGCATTTTTAGGAGGACAGTGGGCCTCCCGTGGTGGGAGCTGGTCCACCTTGTCCTGACGGGGGCCCTGTTTGGTGGCTGCAGACAAGGATGCCCTAGAAAGGAAGGGGCACATGGGGAATAAACATCAGCCTGCCCTGGCAGTGGGGTGCTCCTGGGTGTGGACAGGGCTGTGTGGGAGGAAGCCTCGCATCTCTGAGTGGGTGTGGGAGGCAGGAGGATGGCCCCACAAAGAAATTCTAATCCTGGGACCTGTGGATGTGTTACCCCCATGTGACAAAAGGGGCTTTGTAGACGTGATTACATGAAGGAGTTCAGGATGGGAAGGTTGTCCGGAATTGGATGGGACGTCATCATAAGGGTCCTTGTAAGAGGGAGGCACGGGAGTCAGAAAGGATGTGATGATGAAAGCTGAGGTTTCAGTGATAAGGGCCAAGGAATGCAGGTGGATTCTAGGAGCTGGAAAAGCTAGGTGACTGGATTCTCCCAGAAAGCCTCCAGGAGGAAGCAGCCCTGCAGACACCTCGATTTTAGCTTTGTTATGGTGTGTGCGTGCTAAGTCACTTCAGTGGTGTTCGACACTGTGCGGCCCCACAGACTGTAGCCCGCCAGGCTCCTCTGTCCATGGGGATTCTCCAAGCAAGAATCCTGGAGTGGATTGCCATTCCCTCTTCCAGGGGATCTTCCTGACCAGGGATCGAACCCACGTCTCTTAGGTTTCCCGCCCTGGCAGGTGGGTTCTTTACCACTAGTGCCACCTGGGACCCATGTTGGACTTCTGACCTCCAGAGCTGTCAGATAGTAAATGTGTGATATTTTAGGCCAGTACATGTGTGATAATTTATTACATGGCAGTAGAAGTCGAATGCAGTGAATTTGCTTCCATTAAAGCTAGGGAAGTAAAAAAAAAAAGAAAAGAAAAGCCAGGGAAGTAAAATTAGTTTAAATAAAATGTTTAAACTTAATGTTTTATTTTTTTATTAATTTTTTTTTAATTACGCTGGATCTTCATTGTGATGTGTGGGCTTTCTCTAGTTGCAGTGCACACAGGCTTAGTCCCCCATGGCATGTAGGATTTTAGTTCCCTGATCAGGGCTCAAACCTGCATCCCTTGCATTGGAAGGTGGTTTCTTAACTGGTGGACCACCAGGGAAGCCCCAATATTGTTTTAATATATCTACTTTAAAACATTTCAATATTTTCTCAACGAATTTAATGTTCTGGAGCATTACTGGGGCTCACATTTTTCCTTTGCTTCTCAGCTCTGATGTAACTCAGCCAGGCACTGACGTGACCCTCATGGAGCCCTGTTAGATAGGTGCTGTTTGTGTCTTGATAGCTTCCTATTTTTAAAACAATTTTAGATTTACAGAAAAATGGAGAAGACAGTACAGAGGGCTCCCTCGTTTCCCACACTTGGTTTCCCCTGTCGTTAACATCTTTAATTAGTGTGGGCCATTAGCGGTGATCCGTTAGTATTAACTAATGTCAGCACTTTGTTGGGATTTCCTTAGTTCCTGTTTCATCTCCTTTTTCTTTTCTCTTAAAAAATTTTTTCTTTTGGCTGCACCTCAAGGCATGTGGGATCTTAGTTTCCCTGCCAAGGATTGAACCTGTGCCCCCTGCAGTGGAAGCATAGAGTCTTAACCACTGGACCTCCAGAGAAGTCCTTCGTCTCCGTTTTTCTCTCCTAGGATCCTGTCCAGACATCACGTCACACTTGGTCCTTGGGTTTCCTTAGACTCCTCTTGGCTGTTCGTGTTTCCCAGACCGTTGTCGGTTTCGGTGACCTGGACGGTTTTGAAGAGCACTAGTTAGGGGTTTGGTCGGATGCCTTGCCCTGGGGATTTGTCTGACGTTTCTCTTGTGATTAGATTGTGGTTCTGGGTTTGGGCAGGTGGAGCACAGAGGCTCAGTGCTATGCTCGTCTCATTATGTCAGTATGAGTCCCCAGTTGAGGTTGGTCCTCCCTGTTTCCAAACCCTATTTACAGATGAGGAAACCAGGGCACAGAAAGTTCTGGTAGATGGAGAAGGGCAGGAAGTTAGGAGATGGGGAGTGGCTGGCTGCAGACATAGAGCGGGGTCCCCTTGCTTGTAGGGAGGGCCTCCAGACCACCCCTCTTCCTCCTGGGTCCCCAGTGGTCTCCTCGCTGGTCTCCCAGAGAAAAGCTGAGAGCTTCGGAGGTCAGATTTGACGGGATTCAGTCTCCCTGCTAAGCCTTTTGGACTGAGGTGCCTCTTGAGGGAATGCTAAACTGCTCAAAAGCCTTCACCCTTCATATTAAAATTTTTTTTGCTTTAATTTTTTTTTCATTAAAAAAATCTAAATTCCCTGGCAGTTCAGTGGTTAGGGCTCTGTACTTCCACTGCAGGGTACATGGGTTCCATCCCTGGTCCTGAAACTAAGATCCTGCAAGCTGAGTGGCGAGGCTGAAAAAAAATTCTAAATTTAGCATCAATGCGGGAAAGTGTACAACCTTAGGTGAAGAGGTCAATGAATTATGTGGGTGTATGTGCTTGGCGTGCTCACCTGTGGAGTGCTCTCCTGAATCCCTCCATGTCAGCTCCCATCCCAAGGTGCTGCAACCCGTCTCTAGCACCAGAGATTAGCTTTGCCTGTTCCCTGGAGTATCACATCAAGGGGCGTAGAGTTTCTGTTGGTCAGCACTGTGTCCATTCCTTTTCTTTGCTTGGGTGATGTCCCATTGGATGAGTGTACCATTTGTCATTCATTTGTGGACATTTGTGTTATTTAGCTTTAGGAGATACTGTCACATCATTTTCTGTACTGATTGTACCAAACTGCACTTGCACCAGTGTGCATTCTGGTGGATCCACATCCTTGCTGACATTTGTCAGTCTTTTTCATGTTAGCCCTTTTGGTATATGGTGTAGGATCTTTTTGTGAGTCTAATGGACCTTTCTCTGAGGACTCACTGTCCAGGGCTGATGGGGTGGATCCATGAAGTCACGGGGATTGTGTTTCCTATCTTTCTTCTTTACCATCCTTTGTGTGTGGCTTCCATTCTCAAGGCTGCCTCATGACCCAAGGTGGCTGCTGTAGCTTAATCCATCATGACTGCATTCCAGGCAGTAGGAAGGAAGTGAAGTGAAGTGAACTGAAGTCGCTCAGTTGTGTCTGACTCTTTGCGACCCCCGTGGACTGTAGCCCACCAGGCTCCTCTGTCCATGGGATTCTCCAGGCAAGAATACTGGAGTGGGTTGCCATTTCCTCCTCCAGGGGATCTTCCCAACTCAGGGATCGAACCCAGGTCTCCCGCATTGCAGGCAGACACTTTAACCTCTGAGCCACCAGGGAATCCCAGTAGGAAGGGGGACTTGTCAACAAATACATAGGAATTGCTGATGTTGATAATGCTGGGCAGACAAAACAGATGATGGATGGAATGTAATGGGGGAAGGACCACTTTAGGAAAGATAGTCTCTTTGTCCATTTCGTTCACTGCTATAGTCCCCGGGACCTAGAAAAGAGCCTGACATGGAGTAAGAAACCTGCAAATATTGTTGATGGAAGGCCTCACTGAAAAGGTGAGTTTAGACTTGAGAAATGAAGGGCTCACCTATGTGGACCTTGGAGAGAAGATTGCCCTTGGAGGAGCAAACAGTCAATACAAAGGCCCTGTGGCAGAATCTTGCTTGGTGGACTCAGAAACAGTGGGGCCAGTGTGGCTGGATCAGAGTGAGTGAGGTGGACTATAAAGGGAGCTAGGATTAGTGTAGCTGCAGGGAGCCAGAGGGTGTGAGACTTTGTAGGTCCCTGTTAAGATTGAGATTTAATCCCTAGATAAGTAGGGAGCCATGGAAGGTGTTTGAGCAGGGAAATACCATGATCAGATGTACCTTTTAAACCAGTAGCTCTGATCTGTGTGGGGAACAGCCTAGGGACAAAGGCAAACGTGAGAAAACCAGTGAAGACATGACTGCATTGGTCCAAGCAAATGATGCTAGGGGCCAGGGGTGGTGTTGGGAAAAAGTGGATGGATTTGGGTGTGTCTTAGAGCAAGAACAGCCAAGATTTCCTGATGGTTGGTTTTTGGGTGGGAGAGAAGTGGAGGAGTCAAGATGACTCAACTTCTTAGCTTAAGCAACTCATTCTGCTGTTTTAGCAATGTGCGTGGGCTTCCTATTTAAAAAAAATTTTTTTTTTCCTTGATTCTTCTTGCGTTTAAAATCAAAGGAAGTCAGAACTTTAGTCAAGGGTATGGCATTCCCAAATCCAGACCGAATCAGCCCACACTACAGTCTTCCCTGCATTGAGCCAGTTCGTTGGAAAAGACCCTGATGCTGGGAAAGATTGAGGGCAGGAGGAGAAGGAGGCGACAGAGGACGAGATGGTTGGATGGCATCACCGACTCAATGGACATGAGTCTGAGCAAACTCTGGGAGATTGGAGTGCCACAGTCCATGGGGTTGCAAAGAGTAGGATATGACCCTACAACTGAACAACAATGACAACAAAATGGGCCTCGTGGGGCTGGGGGTGTCTCTGGATCCTCGGATCCAGGAGGTAGAGAGTGACTGGCTGGAGCGGGAAGAGTCTGGTCTCATCCCAGAACCTGGCCTTGTACAGGTGAATCAGCATCTTGGCTCATCTGGTTATTAGGGCTGTGTTTCCTGTTATCAGTGGGGGCGGGATTGCATTTTGCAATTCAATGGCCAGATCAAATTAATGATTAATTTATGAAACTCCTGTCCTGTGTGCTCCGAGCCCAGTAGGAGAGAAACGTGAGGACACAGGCCTGCATGTTGATGTGTTGATGCAAAACCAGGGGCTCCGTCTCGTTGGCCCTCAGGCCTCGGTGTCTGTGTCTGTTCAATGGGCCTTTGAGAATATAATGAGGCAAGGTAGGCGGAAGTGTTTTGTTACTGGACCAGTGCTGTACAGATGGTGGATAGGATTCTCTGGCTTCCCTTTCCTCCCTCAGCTTCTCAGGGACCCCATCTAATTCATTTATCTCTACTTTTTAAAAATATTTATTTATGGCTGTGTTGGGTCTTAGTTGCAGCATGCAAGATCTTCCTTGCATCACGTGGGATCTTTTGTTGCGGTGCACAGGCTCTAGTTGTGGTGCACAGGCTTCAGCAATTGAGACACTAGGGCTTAACTGCCCCTTGGCACGTGGAATCTTAGTTCCCTGACCAGGGATCGAACCGGCATCCTCTGCCCTGCAAGCAAGGAGAATTCTTAGCCAGTGGACCATCAGGGAAGTCCCTTGTTCATTTATCTTTAAATTCAAAACATAGCATCTAGCATGGGATGGAGTGACTGTCCACGAAATGACCCAGGTCTTAATTAGATCAGAGCAGGCTCATCTTAGGTAGTTCCCTGAAGGCTTTCTGGAGGAGGTGGCACCTGGAGAAGGAAGTTTTGGAATTGGCAGTCAGAGTCATCCTGGGAGCAGGGAAGAGTGCAGTGGGAGGCAGTAGGCACTTATGGTTCAAGCAACACCCTGATCACTCAGCTTTGCCCTGGCTTTTTCTCCCTGGATTGTGCTGAGCAGTGTCTCCCCCCCCCACCACAAAAGTATGTTCAAGTCTTAACCCCCGTTACTGGCAAATGTGATCTTATTTGGAAATAAGATTTTTGCAGATGTGATGAAAGTAATGATCAGATGGACCCTAAATCCAATGAGAATGTCCTTATAGGAAGAGGACACACGGAGAGGAGGGGGATGTGATGATGGAGGCAGAGATTGGAGGGAGGCAGCTACAAGCCAAGGAATGCTTGAGACCACCAGGGGCTGGAGGAGCAAGTTAGGCTTTTCCCCTGGAACCTTCAGAAGGAGTCCACACCTCGATTCCGGATTTCCAGCCTCTAGAATTGAGAGAGGATAGATGTTTTAAGTCATCCAGGGTATGGCTTTGTTACAGCAACCTAAGGAGCCTTACTGCTCCGGAGATGGGCAACGGGAGGTTTCCTGCGGGGTGGTTTAACCGGGATTGCAGACTTCCTAGCCCCAGTGACCCCTTGAGAGATGCTTTCCTGGTGTCTGTGAGCAGAGATCCTGTGACCTGGCTGCTGACTCCCAAGGGTGAGGCCTCGGGAGTCATGGGGCCCCTCTCAGCCTCTGCCTGCTTCTCTACTCCAAGCTCATCCCAGGCTTGAGCTGGAGGCCTGCCTGGCTGGCCTGAGTTCCCTGGAGGGACAGTTATGTGAAGCCTGGGCCTTTCCCCTGCCTTCTGTGGGCCTCTCTGTGAAGCAGAAGACTGGCCTGGGCTCCCACTCCCCTGGCCCTGGGCCTCAGCACATCTGTTCTGCGCCCGCTCTGGGCAGGGTCTTCACTGCCCCACCCAGAAAGGAAATGGGAGCTGTTGGAGGCGGACCACTGCTGATCTGAGTCTCAGCATGCATTCACCCCAGTCTCAAGGCTGTGGCCTGGCCAATGAGGTTGCAGATCACATTTTAATTAAAATTATAATCTTTGTTGTTGGTCAGTCACTCAGTTGTGTCTGACTCTTTGCAGCCCATGGACTGCAGCACAGTGGGCTTCCCTGTCTTTCACTCTCTCCCAGAGTTTGCTCAAACTCATGTCCATTGAGTCGGTGATGCCATCCAACCATCTCGCCCTCTGTTGTCCCCTTCTCCTCCTGCCCTCAATCTTTCCCAGCATCAGCGTCTTTTCGAATGAGTCTCTTCTTCTTATGAGGTGCCAAAGTACTGGAGCTTCAGCTTCAGCATAAGTCCTTCCAGTGGATTTCAGGGTTGATTTCCTTTAGCATTATAATGTTTAAGATTTACTTGAGAGACTTCTCTAGTGGTCCAGTGGTTGAAACTGCACTTCCATTGCCGAGGGCCTGGGTTCAATCAATCCCTGGTCAGGGAACTAAGATACTGCAAACCTTGTAGTGTGTCACCCCCGCCTCCAACCCCTACCTTGTACTACCTCAAGTACAAGCTTTTTAAAACATACACGAAGGAGAAGGCAGATAGCCGCTCCCTAGACATTTCTACTTTGATTCTGTTTGTTCCTGAGCTCATATTGCTGAGTGCCTGCTGGGTGCCAACCTCTGTTCCAGGCCTGGGAGATCCATCAGTGAATAAATCAACTGAGGATCCAGTCCTGGTGGCTGTATGATCTAGCAGGAGAGACAGATGAAGAACAGTAGACATAATTAATTATAAATATGCCGGAAGGTAACAATGACTACGGGAAACATAGAGCAGGTTAGGGGGTTCAGATTTTGGGGTGGATAGGGTGTGTCTTCTTGAGAGGGGGTATGTGAGGAAAGATTAAGGGGGTGAGAGATTTGGCTATGCTGCTACCTCATGAGAAACATTGAGGGCAGAGAGAATAACCCATGCAAAGGTCCTGGGGCAGGACTGTGCCTGCTTATATATGGGATGGCAAGGAGGCCAGCATGGCTGGGCTGAGTGACAGGGACTTGGCAGGATGTCAGATCTGGAGAGGCCACAGGGGCCAGGCCAGCTGGCTTATGGGTCAGCACTGTGCTGGCCACTTAAATAAAATGTTTCATGTTATTTGGTGAGTTTGAAAAATTCATGTGAACAGGCAGGTGTTGTTCAGTCGCTCGGTCGTGTCCGACTCTTTGAGACCCCATGGACTGCCGCACTCCAGGCTTGATTGGTCCTTCACCATCTCCTAGAGTTTGCTCAGTTCATGTCCATTGAGTCAGTCATGCCATGAACAGCTTAGTGACTGTTATTTTTCTGCAGCTTGTCTTTTTTTCACTCAAGTTTCTGTCTGCCATGAAGGATGTGGGATCTTAGTTCCCTAACCAGGAATCTAACCCATGCATTAGAAGCATGGGATCTTAACTACTGAACCACCAGGGAAGTTTTGCAGCTGTCTTGCATGCGTGTGGGACTCTGTAGGGCATAATTGTCCAGCTCTAGGCTGCATGTGATCCTCTCGTGGGATGCAAGAAGACTGGGGTGAGTGGGGACCAGCACTGTAAAAACAGAAAGGACGAGGGGAGAATATCTGAGTAGCAGATAATCCTTTGGGAGTGTAAGCAGCATCGTGCTGGAAAGGTGGGTGTTCTTTCCTGAAGCTTGTTTCCATCGCCCTAGGTGTGCAGGTAGTGATGATCCTGGGTGGGATCAGCAGTGTCTGGAAGCCAGTGTGCCAAGCAGGGCACCATAGGGTCATGGGGGGAGGTGGGGGTGGTATGCTCACATTCTTGGGCATCTCTTTCCCCACACCTTTTCCTGGGCTTGTTTTTCTCAGGTGACTTAATTTGTGTCCATCTTTTGGGAAGTGATCTTGTTTTAATTTGCAGTTAGTCTTTTTTTAAAGTTGTGTCAAGGCTTCCCTGATAGCTCAGTTGGTAAAGAATCCGCCTGCAATGTAGGAGACCCTGGTTTGATTCCTGGGTTGGGAAGATCCCTTGGAGGAGGGCTAGGCTTCCCACCCAGTGTTCTTGGACTTCCCTTGTGGCACAGGTGGTGAAGAATCCCCCTGCAATGTGGGAGACCTGAATTTGATCCCTGGGTTGGGAAGATCCCCTGGAGAAGGGAAGGCTACTCACTCCAGTATTCTGGCCTAGAGAATTCCACGGACTACAGTCCATGGGATCCCAAGAGTTGGACACAACTGAGCAATTTTCATTTTCACTTTCTTTTTTCAAGTTTCATTTAATAAAAAACTCACCATTTAAACCATTAAAAACCATACGATTGAGTGACATTTAGGACATTCACAGCGCTGTACAACCATTACACACTTGTCTAGTTCCAGAATATTTTTCATCACCCGAAAAGGAAACCCTGTAGCCATTAAGGAGTCACTCCCCATGCTCCCCTGGCAACTCCCAGACTGTTTTCTGTGCCTATCCATTCAGTTCAGTCACTCAGTCATGTCCGACCCTTTGCGACCCCATGGTCTGCAGCACACCAGGCTCCCCTGTTCTTCACCAACTCCCAGAGCTTGCTCAAACTCATGTCCATGGAGTTGGTGATGCCATCCAACCAGCTCATCCTCTGTTGTCCCTTTCTCCTCCTGTCTTCAGTCTTTCCCAGCATCAGGGTCTTTTCCAGTGAGTCAGTTCTTTGCATCGGGTGGCCAAAGTATTGGAGTTTCAGCTTCAGCATCAGTCCTTCCAATGAATATGCAGCCTTGATTTCCTTTAGGATTGACCGGCTTGATCGCCTTGCATTCCAAGGGACTCTCAAGAGTCTTCTCCTGTAGGTCTGTCCCTATCGATTTGCCTATTTTTTTTTTAAACCACCTTGTGCAGCTTGTGGGATCTGTTTCCCGACCTGGACTTGAACCCATGCCACGGCACTGAAAGCCCAGAATCCTAACCACTAGCCTGCCGGGGAACTCCCTTGCCTGTTCTAGACACTTCACACAAATGGAATCATATAACACGTGTTTTTCGACTGGCTTATTGCCTATAGGAATGTTTTAAAAGTTCCCTTATAATGTAGCACATATGAGAGTTTCTTTCTTTATTTTTTTTTAAGGCTGAATAACCTTGGCTACACCACATTCCATTCATCCGTTCATCTGTCAGTGAACACTTGGGTCGCATCCACCTTCTGGCTCTTGTAGATAATGCTGCCAGGAGTGCAGAAAGGCTCATGCACATCGTTCTAAGCAAGGCGTGATTAAAATGCCCCATTTGTTGTTGCCACACAGGTGATGTATGTACATTTGATAAAAGTCAGCAAACTGGGACTTCCTCGGTGGTCCGGTGGCCGAGATACCTTGTTCTCCATGCAGGGGGCCTGGGTTCGATCCCTGGTCAGGGTACTAGATCCTACATGCCACAGCTAAGAGTTTGCATGCTGCAACTAAAAGATCACCCATGCTGCAGGTAAGACCTGACGCAAACAAATTAAAACAACAGCAACAAAGCCAGCAAACTACACTTTAAAACAGTTAATGATCGGGACCTCAAAAATATTTTGCTAAGTGAAAGGAGACGTATGTGGTTTTTTGTATCTCTGCTTGTTTTCAAGAAATAGAGAATTATGGACATATTTGAAGACTTACATGATTCTCTTTTCAGTGCTTCGCAGGTCACTCTAGTGGTAAAGAACCCGCCTGCCAAGCAGGAGACTTAAAAGATGCAGGTTCAACCCCTGGGTGGACAGGATCCCCTGGAGGTGGGGATGGCAACCCATTCCAGTATTCTTGCCTGGAGAAGCCCATGGACAGAGGATTAGGGCCACAGTCCACAGTGTTGCATAGAGTCTCTCAAGAGTCTTCTCTAGCACCATAATTCGAAAGCATCAGTTCTCCTTTTTACTGATGCGTATTTATTCCGTTGTATAGATACACAGCAGTCGGTCTATCCACTGTGAACATTTAAGTTGTTTTAAAAACGTATTTGAGATTGGTGGACTTCCAGGTAGGTCGTGTACTTAGAAGCTACCTAACTTTTGCACAGGCTGTGTCCCCGGCCAGTAACACCCTCCTCATCTTCTTTTCATGACAAAGCCCAACTCTTTCTTTCACATACCCTCTCTTCCAGGCAGCCCTCTTGCCTGTCCAGAATGACTTCAGAGAATCTGGATAAGAGGGAGCTGTGTCCAGGAAGGGATTACCTTGGCTTTCTTTCTTGGTCTTTGTGTGTGTGATCTTTGACCTTGGGGGATGGGGGCAGGAATAGAATCAGCTATGTTGGGCAAAAGGCCGTGAGCTTGGCCTGCACACTGTTATCTAATCAGCTGCCTGATCCTAATGCTTCTGGTCCAGTGTGACAGAAGGAAAGTTATCCCTCTGACTGTAAGCGGTACAAAGTCCAACCCCCACCAGAGGTGGGGCAGCAATGGGGGAGGGGGGAAGGCTGGTCACTTTGTGCCAGGTGACTGCACGTCTGACCTAGGTCTCTAGGCTCTACATGCCCCTGTTCTAAGCATTTTACAAAGGCACTTAAACCTCACACCAGACCTATGAGATGGATGCTATCATTACACCCATTTTATGGATGAGGAAACTGAGGCACAGAAAGGATTAATAACTTATCCAGAAGGCAAAGCTGGCTCATGAGAGATTCCTTGTGAGTGAGTACCCACAAATAGAGTGGAGCCCCAGGACCCCACAACTCCTTCTGTTGGAGAGAGAGATGTAAGGCTTCATCTGGTGATTCATTGATTCAACCTTGATTTATCACTGAATTGGGTGGGAAAGCCAGGAGATTAGGAAAGCACAGTGGAATTCCAGAATTTCAAAGGCTTCTCCAGGCTTCTCTGGGTCACTGTACCTTTGCCAAAACACAGGGCTAGGGGAGGGAGGCAGGAACTGGAAACTGCTTGTTTTTTTTTAATTTTAAGCCATTTTACTGCAGTATGATTGACATAATAAATTAGCTGTATGTATATAATTGTACAACTTCCCTAATGGCTCAGTGGGTAAAGAATCTGCCTGCAATGCAGGAGACACAAGACATTTGGGTTCGTCCCTGGGTCAGGAAGATGCGCTGGAGAAGGAAATGGCAACCCACTCCAGTAGTCTTGCCTGGGAAATCCTTTGACCAGAACAGCCTGGCGGGCTATAGTCCATGGGGTTGCAAAGAATCGTACATGACTGAGCAACTAAGCACGTATACAACCGGATGAGTTTAAAGAGAAGGGAGGCCATCACCACAGTCTGCGCTGTAAACATGTCCATCACCTCTGAAAGTTTCCTTCCTTTCTCTTTATTTATGGTGGTTGTTGTTCGGTCGCTAAATTGTGTCCGTCTCCTTGTGACACCATGGATGGACTGCAGCACGCCAGGCTTCCCTGTCCTTCACCATCTCCCGCAGTTTGCTCAAACTCCTGTCCATCGAGTCGGTGACGCCATCCAACCATCTCATCCTCTGTTGTCCCCTTCTCCTGCCTTCAATCTTTCCCAGCATCAGAGTCTTTTACAATTATATTTCCAATATTATATAATATTGTTATTAGTCATGATGAATAAAAGATCTGCATAGTGCCTAGAGTTAGCAGGACTACAAGGTAGGGGATTCCCTGGCAGTCCAGTGATTAGGGCTCTGTGCTCTCACTGCCGAGGGCCCAGGTTTGATCCCTGGTTGGGGAACTAAAGTCTCACAAGCATAGAAAAAAATAGAAAACCCACTACACTGTATATTTAAATATTTGCTAAAAGGTTAGATCTTATGTGTATTATCACAAGCACATAAAAAAAAGAAGGAAACTAGGTCGATGTGTTTTCTTCTGACTGCTGTTGTGTGGACAAGGGGATGGAGAGAGGGCATGACAGACCGCCTCCTCCTGTGGGCCTGTCTTTGTTCCTTCATATTAAAATTTGAGGGTTTCCATCGACCCCCAAACCCACCAACAACCTCCAGGCTGAGGTCTGAATTCCACTTTCTTGGCTTCCTCAGTGGCTCAAGTGGTAAAGAATCTGCCTGCAATGCAGGAGACCCAGGAGATGCAGGCTTGATCTCTGGGTCGGGAAGATCCCATAGAGGAGGAAATGGCAACCCACTCCAGTACTCTTGCCTGGGAAATCCCACAGACAGAGGAGCCTGGCGGGCCCCAGTCCATGGGGGTTGCAAAGAGTCGGACATGACGGGGCAAGTATTCACCTCATTCACAAAGCCCGTGCTGAGGGGCCGGGTGGTGGGGCTGGATCAGAGCCACGCAGCCTTGCTGGGCCTCAGTGTCCCTGCCTGTGACACGGAGAGGTTGCCCCCCTCTGGGAGATGGTCTGGGTGAGGTGTTCTGGCAAGTGTGGCAAAGGGGTCTCCTGGGGTCCAGTCGGGGCCTGAAGATGCGCCATGTGCCTCCCGGGTGTGTTGATTTTGAAAACTACGGTTTTGCTCTTGAAACAATCAGGAGATGCCATAGAAACATCTGGATTTCTGACAGCTCACAAAATTTGGGAGGAGCTGGAAAAACCTGAGCCCCAGGGATCTCGGGGCCCAGAAGGGAGTTGCAACTGCTGCGTTTAAGGTGAGGGCCATGACCCTCTTTGTTCGAGGGGTCGTGGTGTTGGTTAGTGAGGTGACAATGATGTGAAGAGGTAGAACAGCACCTGGCACACAGGCATCCCTGGGAAATGCTTGTTTTTTTTAAATTTTATATTGGTATAAAGTTGATTTATGATGTTATGTTAGTTTCAGGTGTACAGCACAACAATTTGTATACAGTAGTGTCTGTATGTTAATCCCAACCTTCTAATATATACCTGCCCCCACCCTTCCTCCCTGGCACCTATAAGCTTGTTTTCTATCTCTGTGAGTCTGTTTCTATCTTACAAATAAGTTCATTTGTATCATATTTTAAGACTCCTCATGTGATATCATAAGATATTTGTCTTTGTCTGACTTACTTCATGTAGTGTGACAATCTCATTTGATCCACATTGCCGCAAATGGCATTATTTCATCTTTTCTATGGTGGGAATATTCCATTGTATATATGCCATAACTTTTTTATCCATTCATCTGTGAGTAGACACTTAGATTGCTTCTGTGTCTTGGCTATTGTAAATAGTGCTTCAGTGAACACTGGAGGTGAATGTATCTTTTCGAATGAGTTTTGTCCAGATATATGCCCGGGAGTGGGATTGCAGGATCATATGGTAATTTTATTTTTAGTTTTTTGAGGAATTTTAGTACCGTTCTCCATAGTGACTATACCAGTTTATGTTTCCACCAGCAATGTAAGAGGGTTCCCTTTTCTCTGTACCCTCTTCAGCAAGGAAATACTCATTTGTGTTGCTTTGTACAAACCACATTTTCTAGTCACCCTTATTTGCATGTACTGGATGCTCAGGTTATAAAAATGATCCTGGATTTCCCTGGTGGTTCAGTGGTTAAGACTCTACCTGCCAGTGCAGGGGATGTGAGTTCGATCCCTGGTCTGGGAAGATTCCACATGCCACGGGGCAACTAAGCCTCTGGACCACAGCTACTGAGCCTGCATGCTGCAACTACTGGAATCTGAGCACTGTACCTAGAAAGTAGCCCCTGCTCACTGCAGCTAGAGAAAGTCTGCACACAGCCGAAGATAAATAAATTTAAAAAACCTTAAAAAAAATGATCCCTGTGACTCTTGTAGCTGGTAGGAGAATGTGTTCATCAGTAAAGGATTGTTAACTCCCAAAGGCAAGTCTCTGATCTGATATTTTCAAGAGAACTTTGAAATCCAGATTTTATGTTAAATCTTTTTTTTGTTCCTGACAATGAGTTCAATTTTTCTTCATTGAAGTGCCATGTAGATCAAATGAAACATAGCTGAGGCTACGGAGTCACTGGCCCCATTGCACAGATGGGAAAACTGAGGTTCAGGGCTGGCCAACTTGCCCTCAGGTCTGACTCTCTCCAAACCTACTTCTTCCCAAAAATCTACCAGTTAGGGACATTGGGCTGGGCCTGACTGGCCAGCTCCAGTCTTCTGCCTTCTCCAGAGCCCCTGCCCACTGGTTCTGGGACAGTCTGTCTGGGGACAGTGGGAGTGGCTGTCCTTGTCCTGGGAGGCCACATTCAAAGAAAAAATGAAGGTGATGCAAGCTGTTCCAGACACCCGGCTTTGCAACATGGAGCAACTACCTGATGGGCTGGTCAGGTTGGGAGCGGGGGTTGGGTGGCAAGGGTTTTTTTGCCAAGCTTTATAAATCTGGTTCATATGGTGCTAGTGGTAAAGAACCTGCCTGCCAGTGCAGCAGACACAGGAGACATGGGTTCGACCCCTGGGTTGGGGAAGATCCCCTGGAGGAGGAAATGACAACCCACTCCAGTTTTCTTGGCTGGAGAATTCCATGGACAGAGGAATGTGGCAGGCTACAATTCATAGGGTCACAAAGAGTCAGACATGACTGAAGCAACTTAGCATAAGAGCACAGCACATAAGTTCTGTATTTCTGGCTTTTCATCGAAAATTGCTCGTGTTCTCATCTCCTGCCCTCCCACTCATGGGCTCTGTTCCCCACCACACTGGCCTCCTTGTTGTGCCCCATTGCTCTGTCTCACTTCTCCCAGCCCCAGGGCCTTTGCATGAGCTGTGTCTTATACATGGAATTACCTACCACCACCAAATCCACGTGTTCCCTCCAGTGCCTTTAGTTTTTAATTTTGGTTTAGTTGTTTTGCGTTTTGTTTTTCCTTACATTTTACCTGCCTGACTCCTCTGTTTAAAATTACAATCCTCCTCCCAGTCCGTGCTGTGTTTTCACTATGTCCTGTCATACACCATGTATTTTACCCTAATTGGTGATGACCTGTCTTTCCTCTACTGGAATAAAAGCCCCATGAAGTTAGAGATCTGGGTCTGTCTTGTTTGCTTTTCTAACCCCAGCTCTTAGAAGAGGGCCTGGCATGTAGTAGGTTCTCAGTAAATGTGTATTGACATAGAGAACAAACTTAGGGTTACCAAAGGGGAAGGAGGGAGGGATAAATTAGGAATTAGGAATTAACAGATAACACAATACTATATATAAATAGATAAAACAACAAGGACCTACTATATAGCGCAAGGAACTATATTCAATATCTTATAATAACTTATAGTAGAAAAGAATCTGAAAAAGAATATATAATTGAATATTTTGCTGTACACCTGAAACATTTTAAATCAACTATGTTTCAGTTTTTAAAAATGTGTGTTAAACCATACACAAAAATAAACTCAAAATGGATCAAAGATCTAATCATAAGACCAGAAACTATAAAACTCCTAGAGGATAACATAGGCAAAACACTCTCCGACATAAACCAAAGCGGGATCCTCTATGACCCACCTCCCAGATTATCGGAAATAAAAGCACAAATAAACAAATGGGACCTAATTAAAATTAAAAGCTTCTGCACAACAAAGGAAACTGTAAGCAAGGTGAAAAGACAGCCTTCAGAATGGGAGAAAATAATAGCCAATGAAGCAACGGACAAACAATTAATCTCAAAAATATACAAGCAACTCCTGCAGCTCCATTCTAGGAAAATGAAAGAGACAATCAAAAAGTGGGCCAAAGAACTTAACAGACGTTTCTCCAAAGAAGACATAAAAATGGCTAACAAACACATGAAAAGATGCTTAACATCACTCATTATCAGAGAAATGCAAATCAAAACCACAATGAGGT
>ML663006.1:10042409-10235653 GCA_007570785.1 Antilocapra americana | reverse complement strand
AAAGGGAACCCTCTTACACTGTTGGTGGGAATGCAAACTAGTACAGCCACTATGGAAAACAGTGTGGAGATTCCTTAAAAAACTGCAAATAGACCTGCCATATGACCCAGCAATCCCACTGCTGGGCATATACACCGAGGAAACCAGAATTGAAAGAGCCACGTGTACCCCAATGTTCATTGCTGCATTGTTTACAATAGCCAGGACATGGAAGCAACCTAGATGCCCATCAACTGACAAATGGATAAGAAAGCTGTGGTACATATACACAATGGAATATTACTCAGCATTAAAAAAATTCATTTGAAGCAGTTCTACTCAGGTGGACGGAACTGGAGCCTATTATCCAGAGTGAAGTAAGCCAGAAGGAAAAACAACAATACAGTATACTAACGCATATATATGGAATTTAGAAAGATGATAATGAGAACCCTGCATGCGAGACAGCAAAAGGAACACAGATGTATAGAACGGACACTTGGACTCTGTGGAAGAGGGCAAGGGTGGGATGATATGGGAGAATGACATTGAAACATGTTAATTACCATATGTGAAATCAATCGCCAGCCCAGGGTTGATGCTCAGGGCTGGTGCACCGGGATGTCCCAGGGGGAGGGAGTCGGGAGGGGGGAGGGAGGGGGGTTCTGGAGGGGGAGCATGTGTAGATCCATGGCGGTTTCATGTTACTGTATGGCAAAACCGACACAATAAAGTAAAGAAAATTAAAAAAATAAAAAATAAAAATGTGTGTTAAATGAATGAGTGAATGAATGAATGGTGAAGTTGACACACGGAGCCCATTTCCCACCAGGTGTCATGAGCTGTGGTTGAGCAGTGGCCACCTCCCGCTCTCTTGATCAGGCTGTTGTTATTAAAACACATTTTAAAATAATGCATAAAGATAATATCAATTATTAACATTAATTATGTCATATGTCAACTCTGGAGCAGCATGTGTCAACAGCTTTCCCACCTCTTCCTGCTCCTAGAGCACCTCCAAGGAGCCCTTTCCTCAATGACCCTGTGGAGCCTGTGATGCAGGCTGGTACCAAGCAGCCATTTTGGAGCCTTGTAGTAGGGCAGGTGGGTGGGTGGGGGCCCTGGCCCTCTTCCTCATGAGCTTGTTTGTCTCATCCCCCACAGAATGTGCGCATCGACCCCAACAGCCTGTCTTTCAACATGTGGAAGGAAATCCCCGTCCCCTTCTATCTCTCTGTCTACTTTTTCAACATCGTCAACCCTGAGGAGATCATTAAAGGCCAGAAGCCACGTGTGCAGGAGCGTGGGCCTTATGTATACAGGTGAGGATGGAGGCGGTTGGGTTGGGACTCAGGTCATCACCCCATTTTACAGATGATGAAACTGAGGCCCCTTGCAGAAGGGCTCGTTCAGGGTCAATCTGCTTGCTCCAGTCCAGTGCTCCACTGCTTGAGACTTGGGAGTGACTGCCTGGCTTTGCCACTCAGCAGGTCTCTGACTATGGGCAAGGGCTTTTACTTTCCTGTGCTGCAGTGTCCCCTTCTGTAAAATAGGGATGACTGTATCCATGGTGGAGTGGTTATGAGGATTGGATGAGATAATGGGGAGCCCAGCACAGTGCCTGGCATGCAGTAAGTGATCAGTAAATCTTAGTTATTAACACATTATCGTTACCTGAGTCTGGCTGCTTGCCACTCAGAAGGCAAGTGTTGGGATTTCCCTGGCAGTCCAGCAGCTAAGAATGAGCACTTCCACTGTAGGGGGCGCAGGCTCGATCCCTGGTCAGGGAACTAAGATCCCACATGCTTCGAGGTGTGGCCAAAAAGTTAAAAAATAAAAGGCAAGAGCTGGTTGGAAAGGAAAGATTGCTTTATTCAGGAGGCCAGCAATGTGGGGAGAAGGCGGATTCATGTCCAAAAACCAACTCTAAGATTCTGCTCAACCATAAAAGTTTTTAAAGGGAGAATCATTTGGAAAAAAGGTCAGGGCCTTTATCTTCTTCCACTGTGTGCAAAACTTTCTTCGGTTGGTGGTGCAGTTAACTGGGAGGTGTTCCAGGAATCTTCTGCTCGGCCAGAGGGTACCATCCTCCACCTTGGTGGGGGCCTTAGTTCCTGCAGAAGAACTCAGAGATATTGTTCTGTGAATCCCTTGAGGGGGAGCCAGGGCCCTGCCCCAAGACTGTGCTATTGTTTCCTAACTGCCCTGCCTTTGCTTCTGCATCCCCTCCCTCCCCTGATAAACAGCTGTTTGAATCTGCCCCCTGGAACTCAGGGAAGGTCAAAGAGGGTGAACAAAGTTTATTCCCTACAAAAAAATTGGGGGACACGGAAAAGGATTGTTACCTAGGAGGGCCCCACAGGGTCCTGCTCTCTTTCTTTGTGACCACAGCTGTCACAACTTCTTCATTTGATCTTTTGATCAAACTTCTTCATTTGAACTCTTCATTTTCTTTGGGAGGGCGAAGCTCTCCAGTGGCTACTGGGCTCATTGGGTTGACTGGAGCAGTTTTCCCAGCAGTTTTCTTTCTGCCACAAGGCTCCAGAAGAGCTGCCAGGTGCCAACCTGCACCAGAGACTCCACAGGGACATTGAGGAAGGGGCTCCCTGGAATACAGGGCCTGATTTCTGGTGCTGCCCATTCTGCCCTCAGGAAATTGCAATCCTGGCTTAGCTCATCCACCAAAGGCTTCTGCTTTGAAGCTGAGCATGGTTTGCCAAAGTTCTTACTTAATCTCTTCATTCCCTAAGCATTTATTGAGTAGTGAACATGTCTTGTATGCCAGGCACTGTGCCACTTCACTGTTAAAGGCAGACAAAAGCCCCTGCCTCACAGAGCTGACCTTCCCATCGGGAGAGAATAAATAAGTGGACAAATGAGGGGAAATCAGGCAGCATAAGCGTGGTGAAAACAAAGCAGATCAAGCCATGTAGAGTGCTGGAGGCAGGGCTTGGCGGGGGTTGGTCTAACTAGAGGGTCAGGGAGGACCTCGGCAAAGGGGGACACTTCCGTAGACCCAGATGGTGAGAAGGGGGCACTGCTCTGTGAGGATCTGGGGGGAGGTGAGTCCTGGACAGAGGGAGCAGCCAGGGCAAAGGGCCTGAGGCAGGAACAGTCTGGGAGTCCAGGAGGGGAGAAGGTGTGTGTGGCTGGCGTGTTAGGAGTGAGGGGAGAGTTGAGTGGGAGACAGGAGAGCTGAGAATTTGGACGGGGCTGGATGGTGAGGACCCTGGAGGCCACAAAAGGAGCTCAGTTTTATCCTGTGTGCAAAGGAGGGTTTGGGGGAGAGGATGACGTGATCTGATTTCCCCTTTTCAAAGATTCTTCTGGATGCTCTGCAGAGCATGATGGAATAAAGATAACATAACAGCAATAAAAACTGCAGCTGATACCTGCTTTTCTCTATGCATTAGGCAATCATTTTAATTGCTTGACGTGCATTAGCTCACTCAGTTCTCACAAGCAGGGACCTAATGATGTAGGTCTGCTTATTACTCTCATTTAATTTTTTTTCCTTGGCTGCACCTCACAGTACGCAGGATCTTAGTTCCCCATCCAGGGATTGAACCCATGCCCTCTGCAGCAGAAGCATGCAGTCTTAACCACTGGACAGCCAGGGAAGTCCCATTACTCCCATTTTAAACATGGGAAAACTAAGGCTTGAGTAGTAAGTGATGGAGACAGGATTTGGACTCCCTGCCTTCTGTCTACCCACCATCCTCGCCGCCTCCCTCAGAAAAGCTAGGATGCCCAAGGGGAGGGTGATGAGGGACAGGAGGGATGGTGGCAGCTTGCCCAGGGGAAGGGAGTGTATGGGATTTGGTGACAAGAGGCTTCTGTGCCTGTCCCGCAGTGGGTGGGCTTCCCAGGCGGCTCAGTGGTAAAGAATCTGCCTGCTGATGCAGGAGATGCAGGAGACCCGGCTTCGATCCCTGGGTCAGGAAGATCCTCTGGAGAAGGAAATGGCAAACCAATCCAGTATTTTTGCCTGGAGGATCCTATGGATGGAGGAGCCTGGCAGGCCCCGTCCATGGGGTCCTGAAGAGTCAGACACAACCGAGTGACTAACACTTTCACTTGAAGAGGATCCTGGCGGGCTGGGCTACATACAGTCCTCTGGGTCACTAAGAGGCGACTGAGCACATACCACGGTGGGTGGGTGGTGGAACAGTCGGGTAGGAGGCAGTCAAGCTCGGCACACGGACAACCGAGGGCCCCCCGGGCTCCTGGCAGCTGACCCACCGGCTTCCACCCCCACAGGGAGTTTAGGCACAAGAGCAACATCACCTTCAACAGCAACGACACGGTGTCCTTCCTGGAGTACCGCAGCTACCAGTTCCAGCCGGATAAGTCCAATGGCCAGGAGAGTGACTACCTCATCATGCCCAACATCCTGGTCTTGGTGAGATACCCCTGGTCCGTCTCTCCGTCTGCCCCCTGCACTGGGCGGTCCCTTGAGGGCTCAACCTGTGGCTCCCGGGTTGACTTGGCGCGCTTCCTGGGTGCATCTTGGTCTCTGGTTGGGGGCATTAGTCAAAGTCATGGCCTTTCCTTTTTCAATCTGCAAATCTAGAATCTCCAAAAGGGAGTACTTGTGGGAAGCTGAATGGGGGCGCTGGGTGCTTGTCTCTGGTGTCTCTGTGGAGGGAGATTGTGGACAGGACGTCCATTCTCTGCAGGTAAGAGTCACAGAAGTAGCTGGATTTACTGCCTGCCTGCCGTGTGTGTCGGCGTCCCCAAGACCACAACCGGGTTCGCTGACTCACTCGCAGGGCTCGCAGGACCCAGCATACATGGTTGTGCTCTTGGCTGTAGTTTGGTAGAGTGGAAGGAGGCAGAAGAGAATCAGCAGGGGGAAAGGGCATGTGGGATGGTGACCAGACACAGGCTTCCAGAGCCACCTCCCAGGGGAGTCACGCTTCATTCCTCGAGCGGTGATTTATGACCACACACAGGGAGGTCTCCTCTACCAGGAATGCCCACTACAGAGACTCAGCAGCCAGGGGATGTTTATTGGGGGCTCGTCACGGAGACGCCCTCTGCCTGGCACGGATCCACATTCCAGGAAAGCAGGTGGTACAGTCCAGGCACAGTGAGCCCCTCTTATCAGTTAGGGAGTGGTGGGAGCCCTCCTAACATCAGGCTCTCAGACACCAGCCAAGGGCCAACCTTGCCAGCAGGCCTTTCTAGAGAGAACAGTCTCAGTTCTGCTCTGTGAGCATCTTGCTGACACTATGTGTTAGAACCTGTGAGTCAGGCTTCACACATACTACCTTATTTACTTGTCAGCAATCCCACAATCATTAGGTACTATTATTTTCTTTGTTTGTAGAAGAGGAAAACTGAAGAGAGAGGTTAGGTGACTTATCTAAAGTCAGTCAGCTAGCGGGTAGCAGATTAGGGTTTTGAAACTAGTTTGGTCTATGAGGCTGCCACTCTGTGGCACTCAGCCTCCCATTCAGTCCTCTGTCCACCCAGTTGAGGGTCAGCGGATGTGTGCTCCGGGGCTGGCCCCAGGCTGGGCTCAGGATCAGATGTGAACGCACCTGGGCAATCTGTTGGGTGGACAGGATGAAAGCTCAGATAAACGCAGCCTGAAGCCTTGCTGCTGCGTCCCTCAGAGTCAGATGTGCGTGTTTAGGCAGTGAAGTCACTTTCCCCCACCAATTAGGTTGGCAAAGACTGTGTGATAAATGCCCAGGGCTTAGGCGCGTTTGTGGGAACAGAAACTGTCATTAGGAATGGAACTGGTATGAGCTGTTGAAGGGTAATTTTTAATTTAAATTGAAGTGATTTTCTATGTAAATTGCCTGTGCCCTTGACCTCAGAAGTTTCATAGGTAGAATAACACATGTGGGCAAGGATGTTTGTTTTCAAGGACGTTTATTTCAGCAACGTTTTCAGAGCAAACATCTACTGATCGTTGTGTGGAGTTATGTTGTGATAGCTACTGCAGACGAGCCATGGACTAGTACACACCCAGCAAAAGGAGGCAGGGCTGCAGAGGGTGTCCCGGAGCAATCTCTTAGTTATGTCTAACTAGGGAAAATCAAGCGCAAGCATAGTGCCCCTACTTATTGTTTCTGAAGGAGAAATACTTGCATGCATGCACACGCCCACTTACACACGTGCTTTTACATGCCTAGACCAGCTGGGCTTTTTCTATAAAGGGCCAGATAGTAGATGTTTTTAGGCTTTGAGGGCTAGACGCTCTCTATTGCAGCTGTTCAAGTCTGCCATTATAATGCAAAAGCAGGGGCTTCCCTGGTGGTCCAATGGCTAAGGCTCTGAGCTCCCAATACAGGGGGCCTGGGTTCGACCCCTGGTCAGGGAACTAGATCCCATATGCCATAACTAAAGATCCTACATGCCTCAACTAAGACCTGAAGCAGCTAAATAAATAAATAAATATTTAAAAAATGCAAAAGAAGCCCATGACAAAAACACAAATGATGGTCTTGGCTATGTGCCAAGAGACCTATTTCATGGATATACTGAAATGTGAGTTTCATATAATTTTCATGTTTTTCATATGGTCTTCTTTTGTTTTTCTTTCAACCATTTGAAAACATACAGAACATCTTAGCTCCTGGACTGAAAAAGCAGGTCATGGGCTGGCTTTGGCCCACGGACCATAGCTTGCTGACCTCTGGTGTTGATGCTTCCTCCAGGAATACTCAAGAACCCAGAGCAGTGGTTTGTCTTAGGGGAGGAGGTTGGTAAGAGGAGGGTCACAGGTTAGAGAGGGCCTTTTACTTTATATCCTTTTATGATTTTTAAAAACCATCTAAGAGACTTCCCTAGTGGTCCAGTGGTTAAGAATCCAGCTTGCAATGCAGGGAATACAGGTTTGATCTCTGGTCGGGGAACTAAGATCCCACATCCGTGCGGTAACTAAGCCCACACACCACAACGAAAGATTCTGCATGCTGCAACTAAGACCTGACATAGCCAAAAAGGAAAGAAAAAGAAGAAATGCTGACCTAGAGAACACGATGCCACTGTTTATACAAAATAAATAAAACCCATCTATTTATTACCCTAAAAATCATGTTAAGGAGACCATTGTGAATTCTTATGGAATCAGACCTTTATGTTTAAGAACATGCTGATTCTCTTCCCTTTTCTACAGGTAGAGATTAGATATTGGATGTGCTTGTGCTTATTGCTTAGTCGTGTCTAACTATTTGTGACCCCATGAACTGTAGCCCACCAGGATCCTCTGTCCATGGGGATTTTCCAGGCAAGAATACTGGAGTGGGTTGCCATGCCCTCCTGCAGGGGATCTTCCTGACCCAGGGATTGAACCCAGGTATCCCACATTGCAGGTGGATTCTTTACCATCTGAGCCTCCAGAGAAGCCCAAGAATACTGGAATGACTAGCCTATCCCTTATCCAGGAATTGAACCAAGGTTTCCTGCATTGCAGGCGGTTTCTTTACCAGCTGAGCTACAAGGGAAGCCCAGATATTGGATGTGGTGCCTTTAAAAAGTAAACCAAGTGTCAAGACAGTATCTCCAAAGGAAAATAAAAATTCAAAAATAAATTCACCCATATTCTAAGCACCCAGATACTAGGTAGAACTGGTGCTTGGGGCTCTTGGAGTTCGGAAGGGAGCTGCTAAGGAAGTAGAGTACAGTCTGTATTAAGATTCTTTGCTTATAAGGTGATAGTGAAAGGTACTCTAAATTGGCATAAGTAAAAAGGGCATTTATGGGCTCATGTTACTGAAAGGGCAGGAGTTGGCCTGGTTTCAGGTGTGGCCTGATCCAGAGTGCAAACAAAGTTGCCCAGATCTGTGTCAATTCCATATTCTGGCAGACCCACCCCTCAGGGTGGCTGCAGCCTTGCGTACCCCACGTTTGAGGGCAGACAGAGGCACCTCCCCTCTCTACCCCACAGCCCCAGCTGATTTGCTCCTTGTGGCTGTTGGTTCTGATGGGGCTGCATACACATTCCCAAACCAACCAAGCCCGAGAGAGGAAGGTTTCTGATTGACCAGGACTAAGGCACATGACTGCCTTTGGGGCTGGGGGTGGAGTTAACTTGGCCTGAACCCAAGAGCACAGGTGGTCCTGTTAATGAAGGATCAGGGGATGGTTCTGGATGCCCCAGAGGCCCCAGATGTCCACTGCAGGGATCCTTCTAGGCTTGACCATGTCCCTGGATGGCTGTGCCTTGAAGCTTGGCTTGAGATCCAGGGGGGACAGACAAGCTGTGTCCAGCCTCTAACCTGTGGTGTCCCCTGGCTCTTCAGAGTGCATCGATGATGATGGAGAACAGGCCTGGGATCTTGAAGCTGATCTTGTCCTTGGCATTCAGCACCCTTGGCCAGCGCGCCTTCATGAACCGCACTGTTGGCGAGATCATGTGGGGCTATGATGACCCCTTAATCCACCTCATCAATCAGTACTTCCCAAACTCGCTCCCCTTCAAGGGCAAGTTCGGCTTATTTGCTGAGGTAAGTGTGTCCCGGTGAGAAGTTCAGGGCCTCCGTCTTGTCCTCCATTGACACAGCCTGGAGACCAGTTACCAGCTTGCTCTTGGAGTTGGCAGAGGCCCCAGGAGCTGTGGGTTGTAAATGACAGAAAACCTAACTTAAACTGGCTTAAGCCAAAGCCAGTTTCAGTTAAATTCTATTTAATGATTTATTGGTTCATATAACTGAAAACTGTAGGGATAGATTCAGGTACAGCTTGATCCAGGCTCAAATAATGTGACTGGGGCTGAGCGTAGATGGTTGGAGGTTGGTGCTGGAAGGAAAGGGAATGGCTGCTGGGGAGGCAGGTCAAAAATATCAACTATTGCTTTGCTCTGAGTTGCCTGTTTTTCTTAGTCTTGATCCCTCATAACCTAGAGGTGTCAGTGATTGGGATCCTGAGTCATGATCTGATGTAGAGTCAGATCCCTGACGCTAGCTCCCTCAATCACAGATTGTAAACAGCCCTCTGAGTTGCTCCAGCCTGAGCTTCCTTTTGGGGCTCTGCTGATCTGGTGTTTGGGGTAGTAGGAGGGAGATATCATGATTCAGTTACGGGCATGTGATAGCTGCTCAGTACATTTTTGAGCAGAATGACAGGTTCTGGGTGTGTGCGTAAGCTGACAAGTTTAAGGTAAGTGACATGATTCTTATCACAGCCAATTGTAAACTTGTAAACAAATGAAAGTTATTACAAATTGAGTCATATGCTCATAAACTATTTTTGACTAGGTATAGTGGAAATTCCAAAGCAATAATCCAGCAGTGTTGGTGTGGTGGCTTCTAGGGATCTAGAATTCTACTACTCTGCTCTTGTCACCTTAGAGTGTGGTTTCCATACTCAAGATTACTACATGGTCCAAGAGGCTGCTGGGGCACCAGCTATCACACTCACATTCCAGGTAGCAGCAGGAAGGAAGAAGTGGTAGGGGATTTAGGGGCAGTCAGGGGAGTTGAGGACAAAGCAACATGTCTTGGCTGTTTCCCTCTTTGGGAGGGAGAAAACCAATTTCCACTTGCTTTCCATTAGCCAGAACTAGAACTGTGGCCACACTTAGCTGCAAGGGAAGCTAGAAAATATTAACTTTTAGCTAGTATATTGATGCCCTGAGTAAGGTTTGGGTTTTGATATGAAGGAGAAAGGGGAGAATGGACTTTGGGTAGTAACTAGAAGTCTCTGGTACACTTTGTTATAATTATTATGTTAGTATTCTTTTGGGTGAGCATTTATTCATAATAATAACAGTAATAATAAAAATAAAGGCTAGCATTTGGAGATGTTAATATTTCTTAGGCACTGTCCTCAACAGTTTTTACACATTAGATCTTTTAACACTCCCAATGTCTCTTTGTAGTGGTGTCTGTCATTGTCTCTGTATACTGGCTGAAGTTTGGGCTCTTGAAGCTCTGAATGGACAAGTGACAGGGCACAGATATTAGGAAGCTAGAGCAGGCTTTGAACTTAGGCCCTGTTGGTTTACCCAGTCGGTAATCAATGTAGCTATTCGGCCAGTAAACAACCCCTATTGAGTCCCTCATGGGTGCTGTGGCTTACATTTTACGGCGTCCTCATAGGCAAAGGGGTGCTTTCTAAATTTTGCCCAGCAGTCACTCATTTTTGTGTATGTGCTTTGCACAGTTTTGCTTTGAATTAGAAATCTTTTTCTAAGACATTCCCTGAGGGTGCCAAAACCTGGACTTTCTGTCTGGAAAGAACTTGATAAACATCAAGTCCTCTTTTTGCCTGAGTGTTTCAGGACAGGCCAGGTTAAGCAGCCCCCAGATCTCCATGGCTTAGAACAACAAAGGTTTATTTCTTACTTGTAGGCCAGGTCTAGTGTGGGGGACCAGGGCTCCTCTGCTCTTTGTGGTCACTCAGGGACCCAGGCTGAGGGAGGCTTCTGCTGGATGCATGCTGCTCCGGTCTCGATAGCAATGATAGAAAGCAGTGAAATTTGCACGCACTGCCTCTTTAAGCTCCCACCCGGAATATCACTTCTCTCCTTTCTCATTGATTGTTTTCACTGATCGAAGAGGTCACGAAGCCATCCTTTCTTTTAATTTAGGGAATGGGATGGGGTGACCCTACCATTCCACTTGAGAGGAGAACCAGACTCTCCTGCAGTCAGGAAGGGAAAATGGGACGTTTTCTAGGATGGATGTGGTCTTCAGAGGAGTGTCCTTCCTAGAAAGCCCCCAAGTCCTCCTCCTCTTGACTCCCCCAGTGCTAGACTTGCAGCGGTGAACAAGACAATGAGGCCCCCATTCTCTGGGTGAAGGGGGAGCAGCCTGTGGGTGGGCCTGAGTATTGACCCTCATATCCTTTACCTCCATCCTGGGGCTTAAAGATGTCATTCTCTGCTGTTGTCTGCAGCTCAACAACTCCGATTCTGGCCTCTTCACCGTGTTCACAGGGGTCAAAGACTTCAGCAGAATCCATCTCGTGGACAAGTGGAATGGAGTCAGCAAGGTGAGTGCAAGAGGCGTCGGCCATCCTATGCAGGGACCGGGTCGGGGTGGCAAGGGCTGGGATCTGCCTCCCAGTGTACCTTCTTCCTCTTAAAACAGGAGGTTGGGATTGACATGTACACACTGCTATATTTAAAACAGATAACCAACGAGGATCTCCTGTGTAGCACAGAGAGTGCTGCTCAATATTCCGTAATAACCTAAATGGGAAAAGAATTTGAAAAAGAATAGATACATGTGTATGTAAAATGGAATCACTTTGCTGTACACCTGAAACTAACGCAACATTATAAATCAACTATGCTTCAAGTAAAGAAACAAAACAAAACAGAGGAGGGGACTGCATCTGTAGGGGAGATGCTCCTAAGTCCTGGACCTTACCTATGTCTAAGGCTCAACTAAGACTTTCTAGGTGGCATAGTGGTAAACAATGCCCCTGCTGAGCAGGAGATCCCTGGAGGAGGAAATGGTAACTCGCTCCAGTACTCTTTCTTGTCTGAAAAATCCCATGGACAAAGGAGCCTAGCGTGCTGCAGTCCATGAGATTGCGAAGAGTCAAACATGACTGAGCAAGCAAGCAAAGCCTCAACTAGGACTTTCCTAGTGGCCCGGTGGTTAAGACTCTGCCCTTTCACTGCAGCAGGGGGTGGGTTCGATCCCTTGTGGTTGAAGTTTTGTCCACGTGCAGCAAGGCACGGCCAAAACAAAGCAAAAGGAAAACTAGTTCTTGGTTTCCAGTGGGTGGGTGGGGCATATGATTTATTTAGCACCTAATGTATGCTAGGAACCACACTTTTTCTTCCCCTTGGTGCTTCACTTACAAGAAGGCTTCAAAAATATTACACTGAAGACATAGCCATCTGTTGCACTAAAAGATTGTTGAATAAAAAAAAAAATTGGTGCTAGGAACACAGAAGGCATTCACATTAAAAAATAAAATAATAGGGACAGATATGAAGTGTACTTTGTACGTCTTCACACGCTCAGCCCCATTCCCACCCGAGATACAGAGGAAACCCACAGTTATCATTATTGGGTATATTCTTCCTGTGTATTTTTATTCATTTGAGGTGATATATTCTTTTTTTTTCTTCTAGAAGCAGAATGAAATCATACTCTATGCATTGTTTTGCAACTTGCTTTTTTCACCTGAGCAGCCTTTCGTCATTTCTCATGAAAATGATTACATAGTGGTGGTGCCAACACCTTCCAAACGCTCATCAGGGTGATGGTTGCAGAGACTGGAGGGCTGGGGATTATCCCCCATCAGGGCCCGGACTGGAAGGATTACCACTGCAACCAGCAATAACCATTCTGAATGGACACTGTTGAAATTCTCTTTGGCTTGCTTTCTCAAGATAAAAATGTACAGGGACTTCCCTGGTGGTCCAGTGGTTAGGACTCTGCGCTTCCACTACAGGGGGCCCGGGTTCAGTCTCTGGTTGGGGAATTAAGATCCCACATGCAGCGTAGTGTGGCCAAAATATGTGTGTGTGTGTGTATATATGTTGTTGTTGTTTAGTCTCTAAGTCATGTCCAATTCTTTCACAACCCCATGGACTGTACCCACCAGGCTCCTCTGTCCATTAGATTTTGCAGGCAAGAATACCTGAGTGGGTTGTCAGTTCCTTCTCCAGAGGATCTTCTCGACCAGGGGGATCAAACCCGTGTCTCCTGCATTGGCAGGTGGATTCCTTACCACTGAGCCACCAGGGAGGCCCAATATGATGTACAAATACACACACACACGCACATATGAACATATGCGTAAAAACCTTCTACTAGGGTAGATGGGTAAAAAGTGAGAAGTCTGTTTTTTTCTGTTCGAGTGTCACTCTCCAGAAGCAACTACTGTTTTGCAGTCTCCTGATAGTGACCAGTATGATTTTAAATATTTTACTTACGGGGCTGCCTTCTAACTTGATCTGTTTTGACAATGTGCCTGCCGACTTCCTGTATGAGAGGCAATGATGTCTGTCTCCCCCACTCATTGTGCTGCCTGGAGGTGTGAGTGACAGGTTCGTTTTACAGATGAAGTTACTGAGTCCCCAGCAAAGTTGTACATTCAGGGATCCATGGTTAGGGAATGGGGAGCTGCCATCGACAGTCTCTCTGGCTGGCTGTCTACACAGCCTGATCTCCTTGCACCAGGACATCTGTCCAGGAGGACTGGCTTCTCTCAACTGGGTGGTGACTTCACATGGTGTGTGAAGTTGGAGTTCCAAGTTACCTGGGCAGTGTCCAGGTCTTCATGAGTCCTTGCTTGACTAAGAGGCCGTGTTTAAATGCTTCCCCACAGGTCAACTTCTGGCATTCTGATCAGTGCAACATGATTAACGGAACTTCTGGGCAGATGTGGGCACCATTTATGACCCCCAAATCCTCGCTGGAATTCTACAGCCCCGAGGCCTGCCGGTAATTGCCCTGATGTGTGACATTCTGGGCCTCTTGGGAAGTCTGCTTTGTGGATGCTCAGAGCCGAACCAAGTGGCTTGTGGCGTGTGCTCAGAAAGCGCCCGGCTCGTCTGCCTGTCCACTGGCCCCTGGTGCCATCTTGAATTCTCTTTGGCTGCACCATGAAGAGCCGAACTGCAACTGCTGGTGCTTTTGCAAAGCCCAGGGAGGCTGCTGGCGGTTGTTGGGGCTTAGTGGTGGTGATGGACAGGAAATGGGCAAGATGGCAAGGGGCCATGGAATAAGGCAACGATGGGCTCCTTGTGCCAGCTGCCCTGTTTCCAGTTGGGTGCCGAGAAGCCTGGATGCCTCTCTTGCAGCCCCTGTACTTTTCAGAGTACAGCCTTGGAGGTCAGCTTGGGGCTAAACAATTCCACTGGCCCTGGCAGAGGGGCGAGAAGAGACAGTGGCTCCTAGAGTCCTTCTCTGGGTGTTTCCCTGTCCTCAGCTCCTCTGTTGAGGCCACTCTGGAAAACTCCTTTGCTTGGGATTTCACTGATGTGAACTCAAGAGACTCACCTGCCACCCTAGCAGATCTTGACACAGCCCTGTCTGCGTGAGGCGCTGGGGTCCTGGCAGAGACAGGATGGCCAGGTCCTTGTTCCCTGGGGGTTGTGTCCTGGTGGGAGATTCACGCCCATGGACCCGCAGGGGAGGGTCAGAGAGTGGAGGCGTTTTTGTTCTGTGTGTGTTCACTTCCTGAACTTAGAAATTTCAATTTAGAGAAGCGTTCCCAGAAAGTGAAGTTTTCTCTGCGTTAGTTGTTTAAAACGTCGCTAAGTTGTGTTCGACTCTTTTTGTGACCCCATGGACTGTAGCCTGCCAGGCTCCTCGGTCCATGGGGTTCTCCAGGCAAGAATACTGGAGAGGGTTGCCATTTCCTTCTTTAGGGGATCTTCCCGACCCAAGGATTGAACCCTCATCTCCTGCATTTCCTGCTTGGCAGGTGGATTCTTTACCGCGGAGCCACGTGGGAAGCCATTTCTCTGCATTCCCTTCTCCAGTTTCCCTAATTGTTTCTTTTGCACCATCAGCTTTATCCTCCCTCCTCACTTCTCTCTCTCCCTCTCTCTCTCTTTCCCTCCCTCTCTCTCTGTGTATATTTTTCCTGGACCCTTTGAGAGTATGTCGGACACTTAAATACTTCAGTGGGTGTTTTCTAAAAACAAGGGCATTTCCTTGTGTAACCACATCACATCACCAAAATGAGAAAATTTAGCATTGACCTGATTCTATTGTCTAGGGCGGTACTCTCCAATAAAAATATAATACAAGTCCTATCCACAATTTTAAATTTTCTAGTGGCCGTATTAAAGAAAAATCAGTTAAAGTCATTTTAATGATGTTTTATTGGACCCAGGAGATCCAAAATGGTATTATTTCACAGTGGGTAAACAAATGTGAAATACTAAAGACGGACTTGCCTGGGGGTCCATTGATTGAGACTCTACACGTCCACTGCAGGGAGCACGTGTACTGTTCCTGGTCAGGGATGTTCCACATACTGTACAATGTGGCAAAAAAAACAAAAAAAAAGGAAATAAAAAAATATTGAAGAGCTGTTTTCCATTGTTTGGGGGTATCAAGCCATAGAAATCTGGAGTGTATTTGACACAGCCACATCCTAACTTGGACTGGCCCCATTTCAAGGGCTCTAAGGCCATATATGCTGAGTGGCCCCCATGGACAGCACAGGTGGGCTGGTTCTGATCCACAGGCCATGTTCAAGTTTAGAAGCGCCTTTGCGAAATATGGCAGAGTGGACAGAAAGAGGGTGAAAGGGGGTGGGTTATGGTGCTGCTCCCTGGGGAGGTGACAGCCAAAACGGGACCTGAGTGAAGAACTGAAGTCTGATGTGGGAATAAGAGGGAGGAACATTCCAGGCACTGGGAGCAGCAGGTACAAAGGCCCTGGGGCAGGAGGGAGCATGTTGGAGGACTAGCCAGGAGGCCCGTGGGGTGCAGTACCCAGTGTTGTTGGGTTATTGTTTAGTCGCTAAAGTCGTGTCCGACTCTTTGCGACCCCATGGATTGCAGCATGCCGGGTTCCTCTGTCCTCCGCTATCTCGCAGGGTTTGTTCACATTCATGTCCATCGAATCGGTGATGCCGTCTAACCATCTCATTCTCTGCTGCTGCCTTCTCCTTTTGCTTTCAATCTCTTTCCCAGCATCAGGGTCTTTCCCAGTGAGTCAGCTCTTTGTATCAGGTGGCTGAAGTATTGGAGCTTAAGCATCAGCATCAGTCCTTCCAGTGAATATTCAGGGTGGATTTCCTCTAGGATTGACTGGTTTGATCTCCTTGCGGTCCAAGGGACTCTCAAGAGCCTTCTCCAGTTAGCAGGGGCTGAATCCTATAGAAGCTTGTGGCCTATGACATTGGATTTTATTCCAGATTAGACTGGAAGCAGTTGAAGTCTTACGTGGGGTTGTGATATATTTTGTCCTTGTGTTAAAGTTTGTGGAGAATGGATCGGTGTAGGTGGTGGAGGCAGGGAGACATATAAGGAGGTTGTTGTGATTTGCCAGGGAGAGATGGTGCAAACTGGGACACGTGGGGTGGCCGTGCCCGTGGAGAGTGAGTTTACTCAGGCCACCCAGTTCTGGCCACTGCCTTCTGGGATGTCATCCTACATCCTCTGTCCCTGCAGGTCCATGAAGCTCATCTACAAGGAGCAGGGGGTGTTTGGAGGCATCCCCACCTTCCGGTTCGTGGCTCCCAACACCTTATTTGCCAACGGGTCCGTCTACCCGCCCAACGAGGGCTTCTGCCCGTGCCGGGAGTCCGGAATCCAAAACGTCAGCACCTGCAGGTTCAGTATGTGTCACTCCTGATGGGGGGTGTGGCCCATGATGAGGGGTGTATCTGTCTCCTTAATTCCTGGCCTCTGAACCCTCGATAATTCCATTAACCCAGAGATAATGAGGGCGGCAGGAAGATAACTTGAAAAAAAATATGCCATGTGTATCTGTTGCTGTCATAATAAATTCCCACAAACTTGGTGGCCTGGAATAGCATGGGTTTATGATCCTGAGCACTCCTGTGGTTCAGAAGTCCGACACAGGCCTTCCCAGGCTAAGAGCCAGGTGTCAGCAGGCTGCATTCCTTTCTGGAGGTGGAAGGGGTGGCTCTGTTTCCTTGCCTTTTCCAGCTTCTAGTTTTTGTTGTTCAATCACTCAGTCATGTCCCACTCTTTGCGACCTCACGGACTGCAGCACTCCAGGCTCCTCTGTCCTTCACTGTCTCCCGGAGTTTTCTCCAATTCATGTCCATTGAGTCAGTGATGCCATCCAACCATCTTATCCTCTGCCACCCCCTTCTCCTCCTGTCCTCAATCTTTCCCAGCATCAGGGTATTTTCCAGTGAGTCAGCTCTTCACATCAGGTGGCCCAAGTATTGGAGCTTCAGCATCAATCCTTCCCATGAATATTCAGGACTGATTTCCTTCATTATTGACTAATTTGATCTCCTTGCATTCCAAGGGACTCTCAGGAGTCTTCTCCAGCACCACAGTTCCAAAGTATTAATTCTTCGGCACTCAGCCTTCTTTATGGTCCAACTCTCACATCCATACATGACTACCGGAAAAACTATAGCTTTGACTAGATGGACCTTTGTTGGCAAAGTGATGTCTCTGCTTTTTAATACCTTGTCTAGGTTTGTCATAGCTTTCCTTCCGAGGGGCAAGCATCTTTTAATTTCAAGGCTGCAGTCACCATCCGCAGTGACTTGGAGCCCCAGAAAAGAAAATCTGTCACTGCTTCCAGAGACCCCTAGAATTCCTTGCTCAACGTTCCCTTCCTGCGTTTTCAAAACCAGCAACATCACAGCTCTCTGATCCCACTCCTGTGGTCACATCTCTTTTTCTGATGCTTTTGTGCTTCCCTTTTTCCAGTTTTAAGGGCCCTGGAGACTATATCTGGCCCACTTGGATAATCTAGGCCGCACTCCTATTTTAAGCTGATTAGCAGCCCTCATCCCTCCTGTAGCCTAATTCCCTTTGTAACCTTTGTAATCCACAGGTCCCAGGGGTTAGGAAGCGAACGTATTTGGGAAGGGCATCATTCTGCCTCCCGGCCATGATAGGTAGCTTGAAAATGAGGCATCATAGGGAGGACCTTTCCCCTCATCTGGGGAGGAAAGGAAGCTGGCAACGGCCTGAGTTCCATGAAATCTTGTTCAGTGTGGAACTTCCCTGGCTGTCCAGTGATTAAGGCTCTGCACTTCTGCTTCAGGGGGCTCGGGTTCGATCCTTGATCAGGGAACTCAGATCCAGCGTGCCTGTCGCACGGCATGGCCAAAAAAAAAAAAAAAATCTTGTTCAGCGGTGTGCAATTATGGGCTTGGGTGTGGTCACTGGTGCCGCCACATTGTCCTCTGGCATCGTCAGTGTTTTCTGGTTGTGTGCCAGTCCTCGAGGCACCCTGCCTCACGTGCTTACTGTGGAGACTTGGATGTCAGCGCAATCTCCCTCTCCTGACCCTCATCCAGGTCACTAGCAAGCCCGGCCTTCAAATTAATTCCTGAGTCTTCCTCTCCTCCTCCTGCCTCATGGTCCAGGGCCCTTCAGTTCGCCTTCCTCTTGTATTGTGGCTACCCTGTGTGCCACCCGTTTCTCAGACTTCCCAGTGTGTTCCCCTTATGTGGCTATTTAAATTGAAATCGGTGACTTCCCTGGTGGTCCGGTGGTTAAGGCTTCCACTCCAAGGGGCATGTGTTCGATCCCTGGTCAGGGAACTAAGATCCTACATACGGCATGACATGGCCAGGAAAAAATAAAAATCAATAAATTGACATTGGTTTGAGTGAAATCAAATTTAAAAAGCAGTGCCTTATTGCCCTGGCCATATTTCAGATGGTCCCGACCCACATGTGCCAAGTTGAATGACTGTCTCATGGGATGGACAGTGCAGAAAGAGAACGTTTTCATTATCGTAGAAAATTCTATTGGACATGGTTCCAGCCAGCAGCCCAGGGGGCCTTTCCGAGACTCCGATTGGCACCCACCCGTTTGCTTTGAATGTCTAACCCATGGGTGTAGAGTGAAGTCCTTACAGAGGCCCCAGTGTTGTTGGGATGTGGCCTCTGTGGGTCTCTCTAATGTCATTTCTTCCTGTACTTTCCCCTTAACTATTCTTTAGCCCCGCTGCCTTTGCCTCTTTCTAGGATATATCTAGTTTGGTCCTGCCTCAGGGCTTTTGTATCAGCTGTTCCCCAGGCTGCTGTAGATCTCTATGGATCTTTCCCTCATCCCCTCCTGGTCTTTTCCATTGCCACCTCCTCCAGCAGGCCTGCTCTGATTTCCTACTCTAAAGTTGCTCTCCCCACCCCACCTTCCAGCTACTCTCTGTCTTTTCACTCTTTATTGTCTTCCCGGTGCTCATTACCCTGCTGAAATCACTGAAAGTGTCTCCACTGGACTGTGAACACTGTAGGCAGGTCTGTGTCCTCAGCTTCTACAATTGTGCTTGGTATGTAGTGGGGACTCACACAGTGTGTAAACATATGAATGTGTGGGTGTATCCTACTTAGGAAGTTGAGGCTCAAGGCTGGGGTGTGACTAAGCTCACAGGGCTGGTAGAACAAAAAGCCATTCCTCATCTTTCTAGGTCTTGTCTTTTGGGGCCTGTTTGATTAGGGCCACATTGTAGCTGGAGATGGGGAATTGGGAGGAGTTGTTTGCAGGAGGGTTGGGAGGAGGGACTGCCAGCAGGTTGGCCGGTTTCCCCAAGTTCAGGCAGAATGAGGTACTTCATGGGCAATGTGTATGAAGTTGGGACCTGGAAGTGCCCGTCTCTGCCATGGCCTTTTCTGGCCCTCCTGCCCTTTTCCTCTGTTTGCTTCTTTCTTCGCTGGTGTCTATGGGAATTTCTACTGGTAGGTGAGCTGACAGTGCAGAGACCTGGTAGGCTGTGTGCTACATAGCAAACGGCAGATGCCATAGCAAATGGCAGATGCCATACCAGCCTGATGAGGCCGAAAAAGGTGCTTCTTGGTTTATCTTTGGATTAGGCATGGCTCCAGAGCTCAGCTGTGGTCCAAAGCTGCCTTTTGCCATGGGCCAGCTCGATTTTCCTCTGAACTGGTTTCATTGCCAGGCAGGCTTTTGGCTCCAGGGTCCAGGCTCACCTCCTTCCAGCAGAAAGGGAGCCCCTAGGTCCTCTGTATTCCAACAAAAGTCCCAGAGTTTGCTCTGATTGGGCTGGGTTATATCACATGACCGGCTGTGAACCAATCAGTGGCCAAAAGGTGGGCTATGGGGATTGGTCAGGCTGTATCACATGCTCAGCCCCTGCTTCCAGTGAATGGAGCCAGCAGGCACATGGCAAGAGGCTGAAAGTAGGGGAGGGACTTAATTGAAGCTTAGGTTCCAGAAGATAGTGGGTACTGGGCAGGCAGAAACAACATATTCATCCACTGCCAAAGGCTAGGCATGAAAATTACACTGCCTCATCTTAGCACGTGTGCCAAAAGAACTTCAGAAGTGCAAGGGAATTATGTATGCATTATGTAAATACAATGTTTTCTTTTATGTTGAAATAGACAGATATACAAGAAAGATACCCAGCTGACACATGCACTTTGAAAGTCCAGGAAGGGATGGAGAAAGAGAGCAGGAGTGATCTTCTCAGTCGCTGGCCTTACTTCCAGCACCACCGCCTTGCCTGCCTTTGATCTTTATGTAAATAGAGTCATAAAGCATGTATTTCTTTTTCTTTATTTCTGGCTTCTTTCACCCATTTTTGAATTGGTGAGATCCTTCCCTGTTGTTGTGCGTGCTCTTTTCATTGCTGTATAGTATTTCAGTGGGACTGCACTTACATTTCCTGACGTCTTTTACTGTTCATAGGCAGGCAGTAAGGTTCTGCTCATTGACCATTACCCTAGTGTTGCTAGGAACATTCTCATACATGTCTTTGGGTACACTTGTGTATGTATTTGTGTGGTATTTTATCTGAAGATAAGAAATACTCACTCATTTCCCTTTCTGATCCTTGAGGAGTTCTTGGACTCAGAAAAACTGTCTCTCCTCCAACCTCCATGCTGTGTAAGGTCCTGAGACCTGCTCACTGGAGCCCCTTAATTGTAATCCATGGTGATCCTAGGCAATTAGGTCTGGTTAGATGTGTCATAAAGCTATAAATTAATTACCACTTATTACCTGGGTGTTGTCTTTCTCAGTCTGTTTGGAAATAAAATAGAAAAAACACATACATGCATACATGCTATTAAAAAACCAAGCAAGCTGAAGCAAGAGCAGGTGATGGCAAATTGGTCTAGCCCATCTTAGTCTCCCCCAAGCCTTGAAAGCGTGATAGAGCTTGTTTGGGGTTCATCATCTTCTAGGGCCTGGCTCAGTGACTGCTTCCCTTACTGAGGGGGAGGGGTTCCTTGTGTGTTTGCTCTGTTGATTTCCTCTCACAGTAGAGACAGGAGAATGGGAAACAAGGGTTTTCAAATTGTGAAACATTGTCCTTGGCGGTGCCCAAGACCTCAAAGGTCCAAGGAGGCAGCTTTAAATAAAATTGACTTACATAGTGTGAGGGGGGCTTCCGGGGTGGCTCATCTGGTAAAGAACCCACCTGCCAATGCAGGAGATGCGAGAGAGGAGGGTTCGGTCCTTGGCTTGGGAAGATCCCCTGGAGAAGGAAAGGGCAACCTGCTCCAGTATTCTTGCTGGGAAAATTCCATGGACAGAGGAGCCTGGTGGGCTACAGTCCATGGGGTCGCAAAGAGTCAGACACAATTGAGCTCACGCGTGCGCGCGCATACACACACACACACACACACACACACACACACAGTGAGAGAGGCCTTCTGTTTTCCATTCTTTTTGTCCTCCTGATTATCTCCAGGAGAAAGTGTTGGTGCTTAGAGGGCTTGAGTGCCTTTCTAACACTCATCTATCCTTTTTGAGAGAAAGAGCAAGTTTCAGGGTGCCAGCCTCGTGTGGTCCCAGCCTTGTGGCATTCATTTGTTCACATTGTATTTATTCCTGTATTTATTTTCTGATTCCCGCAAGTGTTTACCAGTTATGCCTCAGATAGCAAGCTTCTTTAAAATATAGCTGTTGAAATAAAGCAATAGCAGCTGCTTCAAAGAAGCACATTATGTAACAGTGCAGGGGCTATCCGGATATGGCAACACATCAGAGAGATACTGGGAAGAATAAATTAAAGTTGAGAAACTTGAAGGCAATGAATGGAAAAGGACTCTGGAAAAAATGAAGTCAGACAGCAGTGAAATCCCAGCTTTTATTTCAAACCGGTGCTTGGCTTTGCTAAGAAAAGCAGAAAGAATCTAGACATTTGAGGTTGCCAGACACACACCAACAGGAATGTGGGTCACCTGGCTGGCAGTCGATGGGCTGCTGGTCTTAGAGGAGGAGACCTTGTGAATTTTGTTCTTTCTTCTTTTCGTATCAAGGTGAAGTTCATGTAATATGCAGTTAACCATTTTAAAGTGCACAATTCAGTGACATTTAGTACATTCAAAGTGTCATGCAGCCTCCACCACAGTCTAGTTCCAGAGCGTTCTCATCAACCCCAGAGGAGCCCCTGTACCCCTTCGCACTCACTCCCCGTCTTTCCTCTCCCCGGCCCCTGTCACCGCCAGTCTGTGCTCCGCCTCTGTGATTAGCCCAATCTTGACCTTTGCCAGTTTCTGAGAGAGGCTTATTCTTTTCCTCCTCGACTCATTGTCCGTCGGGCTTGTTGTATGTTGTCCTGAGCACATGAGGATGCCCTGGTGTTTGCCTCACTTTGTCGGTTGATGGAGAGGTTCAGCTTCAGGTATGTGGGTGTGAATTTCTCACTCGGAGGGACCCGAGTCAGTCTCTGTTCTCACACACTGGCGTTCGTCCCACAGACCAGCTGCTGGGAGAGAAGGAACAAAGCAGGTGTGTCTTCTCCCCTCCCGTGGACGTTAGGGAAACCTGAGGTGTGCACACCCAAACGACTCTGATCCTTGCATTGCTTGCAGAAGACAGTCTGGGCTGCTTGGCTTGGCAATCCAGAGGCCCTCCCTCTCACTCAAGTTCAAGTCTTTCTATCCTCAGTTCCCATCATTCCCTCCATGCACTGTCTGCTCCATACGCACTGTGCATTTTCTCACCTCCTTGCATTCGCCTCTGCCATCCCTTCACCTGGAATGCCATCCCCTGACCTTCTCTGCCGGTGTCTTTGAGCCAGCTTCTTCTCCTTGTGTTGATTTCTCCTCCTTTACCAGTCTTATGGCACCGAGCTTGTCCTTTTCTGGGTGGGTTCCAGTTCCTGATGCCTCTTGGGTGCTTGGTAAATAATTACACACTGAATGAATTCTGTCTAGTTATTATTGTTTGCATCTTGTCATCATCACGAGGTGGGTGCACTGCGCGCCGTGGCTGTGTTTTCATCGCCTGTGCCTCCTTTCACCCAGCTCAGGCATGACGTGAGCAGGACTCTGGATGTGCAAACGTGCTGCCTTTGTCTGACACCCCCTCTCTGCCCCTTTGCTTTCCAGATGCACCCTTGTTTCTCTCCCATCCTCACTTCTACAACGCTGACCCAGTCCTGGCAGAGGCAGTGTCTGGCCTCCATCCTAACCCAGAAGAGCATTCCTTGTTCTTGGACATCCACCCGGTGAGTGCCTGCCTGTCAGCCTGTGGGTGGGAGTGGGGGGAATTTCTGTTTGGTGTACACTCAACTTTCTCCTCTCCCTGTCAGGCACCAGGCTGTTCCAGGGTGGGGGGGATGGGAAGCCTGGGTTTCTTTGGCATTGATAGCTTCTAGGCTGTCAAGTCATCAAAGTTTGCCCCGACTCCATAGTGCAAGGACTTTATTATCTCTTTATAAGAGAGTTGTCTCTATAAAAGGATCATAACACAGTAAATTAATTAGGAATTATCAACCTGTAAATTAGCCAGAGGCAGCCCTGGCTAATTTAAAAACCATAGATTTTTAGGTACCAACAAGAGCCTAGAACGTCTTGTAGATAAACTGGGTTCTGGGGAATTTGTCCTGTGTGATGTTTTTCTATAAACAGAGACCAGAAGGATATCAGACACGCACATGTGACCCTCCCATGGGCATATCTTTACCCTGTTGCTTCTTCTCTTAGGGCCTCCATTCAATGCAAATTTGCCTATTTGGACTTGGTGGCTTTATCATTAATTAAAAAAATTCTTTGGGTTTCTGTTTCTGGAGTGGACATTCATGGTCTCACCCCACAGGCCTTTTTGGAAGCTCTTCTTGATGCTTTTCCATGCTGTTTTCCTTGGTACTATTCAGATTTTCTTAGGCACTGACTCAACCAACAGCCCCTAGCACTCTACCTTCTAGCTCTCTTTCTTCTTTTTTCACTAAAAATCCAGACTGGGAATTCCCTGGCTGTCCAGCGGTTAGGACTCCATGCTTTTGCTGCGAAGGGCGTGTCTTCAGTCCCTGGTGGGGGAACAAAGATCCCGAAAATTGTGTGGCTTGGCGAAATTAATAAAATAAAATAAATCTGGGTTAGTGAAGTCAGCCATGACTGCACACACTTCACAATCATAATTCTGGAATGCTCATTATGCTCCAGACATAATCCTGTTCATCCACATGCACCGACTCATTTAATTTTCACAATAACTGGGGAGGTGGGCATTGGTATTCCCTGTTTACAGATGGGTAAACTGCAGCCCAAAGAAGTTAAGTGCTCCAACTAGTAAATGGGGTTCTTGGCTCCATCAGGGAAAGAGCTGTTCTGTCTTGTTAATTGCTTGAATTCTAGCAGTTAGCACAGAAGTACTTGTATCTCAGTAAACATGGGTTTGTTTCACTGAGATCCTAGTGGTTGAGAGTAAGTAAGAGAGAAGGCTGACTTCAAACATAGGTCTTTTTTAATTGAAAATTTTTTTATTGTTTCAAAATGTTTTTTCTTTAAATCTGAGTATCGTTTGCATATGTCTGTTTTTTAAAAAATAATATACTTTGTTTTTTGTTGTTTTGTTTTTTGTTTGACCATACCACCTGGGATCTTAGTTCGCTTAACCAGGGATTAAATCCTTGTCCCCTGCAGTGGAAGTACAGAGTCTTAACCACTGAACCTCCAGGGAAGTCCCTACTTTGTTTTTGTTTTGTTTTTTTTTAGATTAGTTTTAGGCCTACAGATAAACTGAGCAGAAAATACAGAGTTCCTAGACCTCTTTTTCCCCTGGCATGAAGTTTGTTACAGTTGATGAATGAATGTTATTATTAACTAAAGTCAGTAGCTTACATTATGCTTCACTCTGTGTTGTTCAGGTTTATGGGTTTTGACAAATGCATGATGACCTGTATACACCATTCAGTCTCCTAAGAATGGTTTCACTGCCTTCAGAATGCTGGGTTCTATCCCTTCATCCCCCACTACCTTCTACTTTCACTCCCATCCAACCTTGGCAGCAGATGATCTTTTCTATCTCTACAGTTCTGCCTTTTCCAAAATGTCATATAGTTGGAACCACCAAGTACGTAGCCTTTTTAAAAAAATTGAAGTATAATTAATATATCATATTATTTAAGTGACAAGTGTATATAATATGTGCTCAGCTGCTTGAGTTGTGTCTAACTCTTTGCGGCCCCATGGACTGTAGTCTGCCAGGCTCCTCTGTCCATGCGATTTCCCAGGCAAGAACACTGGAGTGGGTTCCCATTTCCTCCTCCAGGGGATCTTCCTGACCGAGGGATCAAACCTGGGTCTTCTGCATTGGCAGGCAGATTCTTTACCACTGAGTCTCCTGGGAAGCCCCAGTGTATAATACAGTGATTCACAATGTTTAAAGCTTATACTCCACTTACAGTTACTTAATTTAAAATATTGACTATACAAACAGGTCTTTTAATGCCCATTACTTCTGTCCTATATTAATATACAGTTGATGAAGTGGGTATTAATGAATTAAGTTGATCATAATTAATTAATATGATTCTATTACATGTTCTAGATTAAATTCAGTCTTTATTGTTAGACATGTTAAGGCTTTTCCATATTGTCTTAAACTTCTAACCAGTTTTTAAAAGGCTTTTATTAGGGACTTCCCTGGTGGTCCTTTGGTTAAGGCACTCCCAATGCAAGCGACACAGGTTTGATCCCTGGTCAGGGAACTAAGATCCTACGTGCCATGCGGTATTGCCGAAAGAAAAAACAAAGGCTTTTATTAGAGAGTTAACAAATAGTTTTCCACTTTGTTTTTCAGTTCGTTCATTTCGCTGCTTCTCTCTCTCCATTCCTTTCTTTTTCTCTGCTTGCTTTTCTCTGTTGTCACTGGTGACTTTCATTTTAGCCTATGTACTTCTTTTTCTCCCCCACATTGAAGAAAAAACAGTTAAGTCTGGGAGGCTGGAGAGATGCAAAGAGTTGTTTTGCTGTAGTGCATGGGCAGATGCAGAAGTAGGCTTCTCCTAGTCCTCATTTCAGGCCAGAGGCAGACAGGGAGAGGAAGTGGCCTCAGATTTGTTGTTGATTTGGGGAGGATGAGTGTGGGGGTGGATCTGCTAATTTCTGATCTCATTAGCTTTGAAAATAGAATGCCTCCTGGAAGTGGCTTGTCTGTTGCCTGCTTTCCTGCTTTTGAAATTGGGGGAGGGAAACCCCTGACAGATGTGGGCCCATGGGGCCAAGTATCTGTTCTCTGGGGTTGGGGCGAGGGGGAGAGGCAGGGCTTTGCTCAAGAAGAGGTGGCCAGACAGCAGCTGGAAGGACAACCAGGGAGGAAAGGAGACACATTTCCTGAGGAAGGAGGTGGCCCGAGTAGAGACCTCAGTGTGTAGAGTCTGGAGAGCAGGATGTGTTGGGGTCTACAGGATCACCTTCAAATTGGAGAATTTGCTAGAAGGACTCCCAGGACCCAGCAGGTAGTCATACTCACTTCTGTGATGTATCACAGTGAAGGACAGAAAGCAGTCAGTAAAGGGGGAAGGCACGTGGGGTGAAGTCTGCGGGAACCAGGCACAGGCTCCCAGAGCCTTCTCCTGGGGGGTCACACAGGGCACAGCTCGCTCCCTGTGTCAGGTGTCCTCAACCAGGGACGCCAGTCAAGACTCAGCACCCAGGGTGTTTATTGCGGGCTCCCTCTGCCTGGCACGAACTCCAGACTCCTGGAAGGAAAACAGATGTCAGCATAAACTAAACTGTTTTACAAACCCTCTAGGCCCAGGGAGCCCCTCTTATCTTTCAGGGAGCGGTGGGAGCTCCCTGAAAGCCGGGATCCCAGAGGCCAGACAGGGGCCACCATGCCAGGAGGGCAGCCTCAGGCCCACTGGATGAACGCTTTTTCACACACAGGGGATCTCACTCACATCCTGCCAGGTTCTCAAGTTCAAACTTTTCCCCGGTCATGGGAGTGTGGCCTTTGGTCAGTTCCTCCGTGCTCTGGGGCCCCAGAAGACCTCGGGATGCCGGGCTATGCTGGAAGATAATGCCTGTTAATGCCTGTTCCCACTGGTGTCTGTGATAATGACGCAGCGCCTATGGCCCTGAGTGTGGTTGTCTTGCATCCCTGACTTTGCCCTTGCAGAAACCCTGTGAGGTGGGCAGAGCTGTCTCCACTTTTCCAATGAGAAAGAGTCTCAGCTGAGAAGCAGCAGTCTGTCTTCAAACCTAGGTTCCTTTCCACTCTCATTTCCTTTCTTTAAAAAAATTTATTTGGCTGCATCGGGTCTTAGGTGCATCATGTGGGATCCTTCATGGTATACAGATTCTCTAGTTGTGGCATGGGCTCAGTAGCTGTGGCATGAGGGTTCAGTTGCCCTGAGGCATGTGGGATCTTAGTTCCCCCGCCAGGGATCAAACCCGTGTCACCCCCATTGCAAGGCAGATTCTTTTTTTTTGTTTTGCAAGGCGGATTCTTAACCACTGGACCACCAGGAAAGTCCCTCTGGTCTCATATCCTGACACCATTCTGGAACCACCCTCTTGGTTTTTGGTCCTAGACGTGTGTCACTTCTCCTGTTACTGACTTACTACTTAAAAAACAAGATCTCATAAAAAAAAAAAAATCCTGCACAAAGGAAGCTTTCAAATTGGAAATTAAAAATTTGTCCAGGACTTCCTTGACAGTCCAGTGGTTAAGACTCTGCACTTCTAATACGGGGGGCAGGTTTGATCCCTGGTGAGGGAACTCAGATCCCACAGGCTTCATGGGGTAGCCAAAAAAAAATTTTTCTCCAAATGGAGAGTTCAGTGGCAGTCCACTGGTTAGGACTCCAGCCTTTTGCTGTGGTGGCCTGGGGTTCGATCTCTGGTTGGGGAGTTAAGATTCTGCAAGCTGTGCACTGGAGCAAAAAAAAACAAAAGGAAAAAAACGTTCTCTGAGAAGGTTAACATAAAATTAAACACAAGGAAGAAAATCACTAAACTCTCTGTAAAATATCATCGCCTGCCCTTGGCATGAGCTCTGTTGACATGGAGATTCCATGGAACTGTATTTCAGAGGCACTAGGCACCAGGCAAGTTTCCCCGGTGGCTCAGTTGTAAAGAATCCTCCTGCCAATGCAGGAGATGTAGGTTCGATCCCTAGGTTGGGAAGATTCTCTCGGAGAAGGAAATGGCAACCCACTCCAATATTCTTGCCTGAAAAATCCCATGGACAGAGGAGCCTGGTGGGCTATAGTCCACAGGGTCACAGAGAGTCTGACATGACTGAATGAGTAAATAATTGGGACCAGGCATGCTTCCTGATTCAGACTTTCTCTTTAGATGCTGGCAGGAGGGAATGGAAGGGGGTGGGTGATTGGAGAAGATAGTGACTTTATCAACATGCGAATTATTTTATTTTACTTGGAGGCTGGAGGGAGGGGTAATGACTGAGAAATAGCCTTCTGCACTCAGGAATGCATTGTATGAGTGGAAAGATGGAAAGGATTAGTTTTTTCCCATCCAGAGAGAGTTTGGGTCTCTGGAGGGGATCCCTCAACGTTTTGGACATAAGAGCCATTTGGGGAATATGTGTGTACCCATCAGGGGTTAGAGTGGGTAGAGGAGACCCCACCAGATGGGCACTTCACCTGGGACATGCACCTTCTTGAACAAGACCAGGGAGAGGGGCATTAGAAGGGGTTCCCGGGGGTCCAGGAAGGGCTAGCCCCTCACTGTTCTTGTTGCCGCAGGTCACCGGAATCCCCATGAACTGCTCTGTGAAACTGCAGCTGAGCATCTTCCTTAAGTCTGTGAAAGGCATCGGGTGAGTGGGGTCTGGGAGCCGGGGCTGCCTTGTGGTTGAGAGATTGGGGACTCAGGGAGACTCTGGCCTTGTCCTGGGGAACTCAGAGTCTGGGGAGGGATGTGGGATCTGTTCCCTGTCCCTTGAATTCCTAAGGGGAATCTTAGCTCTGAGCTGAGTCCAGACCACATCCTGACGCCCCTGCCCTTTCGTCTGTTGATGTTTGTCCCCCACCCCCTTTTAGCCAGAATGTTCCATCCAAGCTGTTTCTCCCTTGACAGAGTAGCAAGAATTAAATCGTGCCCAAACCAAGTGTTTGAAAATGGAAACTTGGCCAACAGCATTCTCTAGTGAGACCATTTACCTGAGGGAGGAAGATTTGTTTATTTTTTTAGTTGGAGTGTAGTTGCCTTACAATATTGTTTTGTTTCTGCTGTACAGCAAAGTGAATCAGCTATGTGTATACGTTTATCCCCTCTTCCTTGGATTTCCTTCCTGTTCAGGTCACCACGGAGCACTGAGTAGAGTTCCCTGTGCTATACAGCAGATTCTCATTAGTGATCTATTTTATACATGGTATCAGTAGTGTATGTATGTCAGTCCCAATCTCCCAATCCATTCCAGCTCCTCCTTCCTTTCTTGGTGTCCTTACATTTGTTTTCTAATGTCTATGTCTCTATGTCTGCTTTTCAAATCGATTCATCCATGCCATCTTTTTGGATTCCACATATACGTGTTAATATACACATATATTAACACGTATATTCTCTTTCTGACTTATTTCCTTCAGTGTGACTCTCTCTAGGCCCACCCACGTCTCTGCAAATGGCACAATTTCATTCATTTTTATGGCTGAGTAATATTCCACTTTATATATGTACCACGTCGTCTTTATCCACTCCTCTGTTGATGGACATTTGGGTTGCTTCTGTGGCTTGGCTATTGTAAATAGTGCTGCAGTCAGCACTGGGGTGCATGTGTCATTTTGAATTATGGTTTTCTCTGGGTATATGCCCAAGAGTGGGCTTGCTGGGTCATACGGTAGACAGGAGAAATTTTGTAAGTGCAGGTTTTCTTTTTATTTTTTTGTTTTTCCAGTAACAGCTTCATCAAGATTTAATTCCCACAGTATAAAATTCACCCTTTAAGAATGTACAGTACAGTAGGATATTCACAGAGTTGGGCAACTTCACCACAGTCAATTTTGAAACATTTCCATCAACCCACAAAAGAAACCCCACACCCTTAGCTGTCAGTCCCCATTTCCCTCAGCCTTAGGCAACCCTTAATTTACTTCCCATCTCTGTGGATTTACCCATTTTGGCCATCTTATGTGAACAGAGTTGTGTAATATGTGACTGGGTTCTTTCACTTGACATGATGTTCTCAAGGTTCATCCAGGTTGTAGCAGGTGTCAACACTTCAGTCCATTCTGTTGCTGAATAATATGCCATTGCCTGGAAAGACCATGTTTGTATTCCTCACCTGATGGACATTTGGGCTGTTTCTGCTTTTTGGCCATTATGAACAATGCTGCTCTGAATCTTTAAAAAAGTTTATATATTTTGTTTTTGGCTGTGCTATGTCTTCGTTACTGTGCTCAGGCTTTCTCTAGTTGCAGCGGGCAGGGGCTACTCTTGTTTCACTGCACGGACTTCTCATTGCAGTGGCTTCTCTTGTTGCAGAGGACAGGCTCTAGGTGCACAGGCTCAGTAGTTATTGTGTGCCTGCTTAGTTGCCCATTGGCACGTTAAGTCTTCCTGGACCAGGGATGGGACCTGGGTCCCCAGCATTGGCGGGCGGATTCTTAACCACTGGACCACCAGGGAAGTCCTGCTCTGAATATTTATGCCTGAGTATGTGGATGTATGTTTTCATTTCTCTTGGGTAGATATCTTACAGCAGAATTGCAGGGTCCTCTGGTGGCTCTATGTTTAAGTGTTTGAGGAACTGTCAGACTGTTTTCCAGGGCGGCTGCACAAGTTCACACTCCCACCAGCAGTGTGGGAGGGTGCCAGCATCTCCATGTCCTCCCCAACTCTTGTTATAACATCACTATAGAATAGAGCTGGTGGCTCAGATGGTAATGAGTCTTGCTTGCAATGCCGGAGACCCAGGTTCAATCCCTGGGTCAGGAAGATCTCCTGGAGTAGGAAATGGCAACTCACTCCAGTATTCTGGCCTAGAAAATTCCATGGACAGAGGAGCCTGGCGGGCTACAGTCCATGGGATGGCAAAGAGCTGGACACAACTGAGCAACTTTCACTCACTCATTCAGGATAGAACCAGGCTAGGGAGCATGCTGATTGGTTAGTCTGTCCGAGTCTGTACTTACTGTGTTTGAAATAGTTTCATTAAAAAAAGAAAAAATCCCTCAAAGATTCCTGGGCTGCAGGAATGTGAGCATCTATTTGGCTTTGTGAGATGCCTCTCAGCTGGAAAGAATAACACTTTGTCTGAGTGCGCTAGGGATCATTCCTATAGCTCATCCACACTCTTTTTTTAATTTAATTAATTAGTTTTTAATTTTTTGGCTTTGCTAGGTCTTCGTTGCTGCCTCGTTGCAGTGCACGGGCTTCTCATTGCGGTCGCTTAGCTTGTTGTAGGGTTTGGGCTCTAGGGGGCAGGCTCAGTAGCTGTGGTGTGCTGGCTTAGTGGCGTGATGGCAAGTGGAATGTTCGGGACCAGGGATTGAACCTGTGTCCCCTGCTTTGGCAGGTGGATTCTTAACCACTGGACCGCCAGGGAAGTCCAAGCTTTCCATCTTTACCTTTTGAGTTTCTGCTCAGAGAGCTTGTTCCTGCAGTGTTTGTGGCTGGTGAAACAGCCCCACGCGGGCCTTAGGTGTCTGCTGTTCAGGCTGGAGTTCCGGAGGGCCCCCCATCTCTCGATGCCTGGTCTGCTTGCTTCATGCTCAGGGCGGCAGGTGACTAGGACAGAGGAGCCGGACAGGCTGGGTAGGGACAGGCCAAGGGCCAGGGGCCTCGGGCTCAAGGTGGCCACATCCGATGCATTCGCAAATGCAGGTTTCAGAATCTGGATTTTAACACATGCTCTCTCAGTTTCACCTGTTGGGAGTTCATTCTGATTCTTGACAAATGTTGCCCAAGCCAGCAGTCTGTCTGGGTGCTGGATTCTGCCTGTTTGTGGCCATGCACTGCTACTTTGATCTCTCTGGGCCTCTGTGTCCCCAGCTGTTCAGAACTGCTGTGGGCTGGGGTGGTGGTCTCAAAGACGGTGTTTATCCCTGAAGGGCTGTTGAGAAACCAGTGTGGGAAAAGTCTAGAAACACAGCTGTTCCAGAAACAGAGCCATTTAACTGTGACTTCTCTGAGGAACTTCTGTGCTGTTTGCTCACAAGATAGAGACACAAGGGTTGCATGATCTGTGTATTTAATTTACATCAGTTCTTACAAACTCAGATTAAAGAGGCCAATGTGAAGGGGGACCCCCTTTGTATTTCTAAAATGTTTTCCATGTCTGTCTCCTCTGTAGGTGATACTGTGTAAATTCATTTCACTGCCCAGCACTCTACTTGATAAGTGGTCTTTGAGAATTGTGATTGAGGATTTGGGCCTTTTGTGCTGACTCTAGTGCCTGTCCCCCAAGTGGGTTCCATCCCCCCTCCAGCTGTGCCTTCTTTAAGCGGACCCAGGAGTGTGAAGTTACAGAATATTTTGTTTGTTCTGTTGTTTGCTGGCGTTTAACAGCTGTATGCATGCCCAATCGCTAGGTCATGTCTGACTCTTTAGGACGCTGTGGACTGTAATCTTCCAGGTTCCTCTGTCCATGCAATTTTCCAGGCAAGAATACTGGGATGTATTGCCATTTCCTCTTCCAGGGGATCTTCCCAACCCAAGGGTTGAACCCGTTTCCCTGAGTCTCCTGTACTGGCAGGCAGATTCTTTACCATGGAACCACCCACCTGGGAAGTCATTTAACAACGAGACAACAGTAATAAACACTGAACACTTTATATATGCTGGGTATTTTTCATGTATCCACATTCAGTCCTCACTAGAGCCCTGTAAGGAGTTCATTATAATCCCCATTTTTCAGAGGAGACACAGATAGGGTAAGGAGCATGCCCGAGGTCACACAGCTTGTTGGTAACTGACTGTGTCTGGGATTCCCAGGACCACTCTCAGGTTCCATGATTCACTGGGAAGGCTCAGCTGTGATTTTTTACATAGAAAAGGTTAAAAACATAACCCTCAAAGGGGACAGGCTCATAGGGTGAAGTCCGGGGGAACCAGACAGAGGCTTCTAGAGCCCTCTCTTAGGGGAGTCACACAGGACATGCTTCCTCCTCCCAGTGATGAGTTGTGACATGTGTGAAGTGTCCCCTACCAGGGATGCCCAGTAAAAACTCTTCCCAGGGGATGTTTACTGGGAGCTGGTCATGTCAGCGCTATCTGCCCGGTATGCACCCAGATTCCAGACTCCCTGAAGGAAAGCAGGGAGTCAGCATAAACCGTGTTGTTTGTTAGCTGGGTACATTGCCATCCTGAATAAAACTGGCATTCTCTTTCAAAGAGGAAGAAATGGACATCAGCTAGGGCCCTGGCAGCACCCGCTGCATAGAAGACATGAAGTTTTTAAAAAGATATTGTTGGATTGTCAGGTTGCTTCCTGTCAGGAGATACCCATTCCTCAAGACCACGCCGATCTAGTCATTGTAGAATCACAGGTCCAGAAGCTGTCTGACCTGAGGCAACGTGACAAAACTTCTTACTTGCTTGATCTCCCTTATTTCCAGACAAACTGGGAACATCCAGCCAGTGGTCCTGCCGCTAATGTGGTTCGAAGAGGTAAGGCTGCCTTCCTCTCCCTGGGTACTGGGTACCTGTGGTCATGGGTGTCTGATGCCTCAGTGAGGAGCTGATGTGGGCATTTGAGGCAGGAGGCTGTGTGTAGTGGGGAGGTGGGGCTGGGTAGCTGGACTCTGTGATGCAGAACAGTCTATTAGAAATTTCGCCCTCTCCAAGCACCTATGTCAATTATGCCACTGGACTGAAAGGCTCACTTGAGATGAGGAAGATCGAAGCTGCCTGAAATTGTAAAGTCCCTGGTCAGTGTATAAAATAATTTTGCTAATGCATGTGACCACTTCTCCAAAGATGAAGGGAAGTTCGTTTTCAGTGTGTCGGCTTTTTATTGAACTTCCCTTTCTCCTAGCTTTTCAAGATTCCTTCTGGCTTAGTTCATTTTAATTCAGGGTGAGCTAACAGCCACAACAGCCTCCAAATGTCAAATTCTCTTCCTGCTCACATCACAGTCTGATGGCGAGGGAAGGTGGAGCTCTGCTCCATGCAGACTTTTGGGGACATCTGGGCTCCTTCCATTGTTTGGTCCTGACCTTTCGGAGATCCTCAGAATCCATCTCCGTTCAGTAAGTTGGCAGAGAGATGGAGAGAATCACACGGGAGCCAGGCATGGAAGTTCTAACATCCTTGTACCCACATCCCATTGGCCAAAAGAAGTCACATGGGCCTGCCTAGCTACAAGAGAGTCTGGGAAATGTAGTCCTGTTATGTGGCCCTGGAGGACACAGAGGCTGGCCTCATGGCATGCTTTGGCCAGTGGACTTGGGATGGGGAAGGGATGGAGTGGCGTCTGCACCCTCGGCTCATAGTATGTGGCCCTGGTCCATCTGTTTGTCCTTCTTCCCCAGAGCGGGGCAATGGAGGGTGAGACCCTTAAGACGTTCTATACCCAGCTGGTGTTGATGCCCAAAGTGATGCACTATGCTCAGTATGTGCTCCTTGCCCTGGGCTGCCTCCTACTGCTCATCCCCATCATCTACCAAATCCGGAGTCAAGTAAGTGGTGGTCAGAGCATGGCCTGGGCTGAGCAGTCCCTTGCTTGCCTGCTTGGGGGAAGGAGGGGCTCAAATCAGACCCATAGATAGAGCCTGCACCCTCAGCCTGCACCCACTTTGAGCAGCAGTCCTAGGTCTCTGCTTGGGCTGGGGAGCCATCCATCACTGCATCCTTGCCTCTCCTGCATCTTCTGTTACCACTTCTCTGCCTGTTCTGGGAGGCTTGGGGGCCCAACTCTGGAAGGACTGCGGTGGTTTTGGATCGTGAGACCTGGTACTCGAATGGTTTATTCATCCAGTCAGTAGCTGCTGGCTGCCAGGTTCTGGCAGGTACAGAGCATACAACAGTGAAGAAGACAGTTCCTGTTGATGGGCATGCGGGGACCAGCATTCTAGTTGGAAAGACAGGTGGGAGTCAAGTAACTAAACAGAAGAGGTGATTTCACCGATGATAAAGATGATAGAGAATGTGATGGGCTCAGGACAGTGCTGTCCAGGACAGATACAACACGAGCCACAAGTGTGATTTTAAATTTAAATGTTCTAATAGCCACGTTAGGTAAAAGGGAATTAATTTCAATCGTATCTTTTATTTAACCTGGATATATCCAAAAGATTACCATTTCCAACTGCAATCAATATAAAAAAAGTAAGTGTTTTTGCATTATGTTTTTGAGGGAAGGCTTTGGAATCAGTGTGTATTTGACACTTACAGCAGATCTTGGTTGGGACTCACCCCATTTCCAAGCCTCCACAGCCACGTTTGGCTGCTAGACTGGGTGCCACAGTATCCAGAGAGGTTGGGGACAACGACAGGGTTAATGCCAGAAGAGGTTTCTCTGAAGAGGTTGGATTTAGGCTTAGATGTGAATGCTTAGCACAGAGTCTTGGAAAGACTGCTGCAGGTGGAGGAATGGCCAGTGCAAAGGCCCTGAGGCAGGGACTGGTGGGGCCGTATTGGAGGACCCTGCTGCACTAGGTTGGCTGGAGGGGAGTGGCCGTAGGGGCAGCAGGGGAGGTGGTACCTCAGAGGCAGAGGTAGGTCATGCCTGGCCCTGTAACTCAGGTTGAGCAGCTTGGAACTGATTCCAAGGGATGGCTGGAAGCTTTTAATTCATTATTGACCAGGGGATTTTTGCAGAAACAAATGCCTGTAGCTGGTGATTTTTATTTTGGCCAGCCAAAAATTAATTGTTATTTCACTGTGTGCAGGTTATTGCATTCAGTAGTTACCCCGACACACCTGTAAAGTCTTCTCATTTTCATGAGACGTTGTTTCAGCCCACTCCTCTGTAGAAACAAAGGCACCTTCTCTACCATCATGAGTTCTGTTTTCACTTTCTGTATCAGAATCAAGCACTAAGGTTGTCTCTTTGTAGGTCTAATATTCACACTGTCTGAATCAGAACTATGTTCTGAAGAGCCAGCATCTTCTGAGACACTTAGTATATATGTTGCTCAGACAGTCAGAGAAAGTGTCTGCCTAAAATTCACCGAAAGATTCTTCTTCACTCAAAATTTCACCATGTGTCATTTTGGGGAAAATTTAACGTTTGTAATATATGCAAGATAGGAACAAAAACCTTAATGGAGCAAAACGTGAATAATAATGACGATCATAAGTTGTATAATGAGCCCTTGATCAATTTTAAGCTCTAACAACTTCTCATGGTGATGTTAATTGTATTAATGTGTGTTAATTCACTCTCTAAAAACATGTTGATACGTCTCTGGTCAATAATGGGTTTAAAGAGAGGAGTGACTGAGTCGGTTGACATATGGCAACTATTAATAGGTCTTCCAATAAGAGAGCAGAAGCAGGGGGACCAGTGAGGAGGCCCGGGTGAGCTAGGATACTGGCTTGGACCAGAATGGGAGCAGGTATTCAGGAACAAAAGCCCTGAAGAATCAGTCCTGGGGCATCTGCCACTCAAAGTCAGGAAGAAGATCGGGGGACAACAAGTACCTCCCTTTCTTTTTTTTTTTCCTTTCCTGGTCTTTTTTTTTTTCCGCCCCCCGCCCCCCGCCTTGCAGCAGGGCATGCAGGCTCTTAGTTCCCCAACCAGGGATTGAACCTGTGCCCCCTGCAGTGGAAGCACATAGTCTTAACCTCTGGACTGCCATGGAAGTCCCAATGAAACCCCTTCTTGATTTGGCATCATCATTAATTTGTTCATGGCATTCACTGACACTTTCACAGCTTATTTTGAGGGGACACTGCACAGTTTGGGGGGTACAGACATGAAGAGGATGTGAGGTCTGGAGACCAGGGGGCTTTGGGCAGGTTACTGCCACCATATGGTGACAAGGGCCCCCGGGGCAGAGGACTTGGGTGAGTAGCTAGCTGGTAGGCAGAGGACATCACTCAGTGGCAGAGTCTTGCAAGGCTGTATTGAATCCGTGAACCAGAAACCCCTCCTTTGGGGCCCCCCCACTCCAAGTTTTCCCGGAGCCCCAGGCCTGGGCCTTGGAGGGGGGTCGCCCAGCTTCCCTGCTGCCCTCTCGGGCCACCTGCCACACCCGCTTTCTTGCTTTAGCTTTGGCAAACAACCTTTTCTCTTTTACCTTTTTCTCGGAGGCAGATTGTATACTTGCTTACTTGTTGGTAGCTGGGGCGATGATAAACCTTTCCAGGCTCTTAACCTGGGCTTTCAGACCTTTATCACCATTTCCCTTCCAAATTCCCCATCCTTCAGGGGAAAAGGTTTGCACTGATGTGAGGGTACTAGGGCCTCTGATGTCTTGAGCCCCCGATGAACGTTGGGGACCCTGTCCTCTGTCACTGCCCCAGACAGAGCAGAAGGAACACCTAACGGTGTTTGAAATGAATTATGCTGGGAGGACAGAGGGGACCAGAGGCCCTAGCCCCCAGTCTGTGGATGACTCCCCAGGCCTAGCATTACCGTGGGTTTCCAGGAGTGAAGACATAAACAGCCACACGTGGGCAGGGAGGGGGGGATGGGGGTGAGGTGGGTGGGTCCAGGGGAAGCACCTGGTGAGGGAAGGGGCCAGACAGCCCCCGCCCTCTGTCCCCTCTGTCTGTCTCCTAATGGTCCAGCAGAAGGGGAAGGGGGAAGAGACTGAGGATGCAGGATGTGAACACTTCCCTGCTTCACCCCCCCATCCTTGTCCCCCAAGTCCCATAAGAGTATTCATCGTTTCTATTAACAACGGTGAGGCTCCCTCCCAGCAGGTTGTACTGGAAGCCCAATCAATGAAATTTATCCCATTATGTATTTTGGACAGAAGAGCCTGGCAGGCTACAGTCTATGAGGTCACAAAGAGCTGGACACAGCTGAATGACAAACACATGTATTTTTTGGTTTAGTGAAGGTTAGGCCTTTTGTGTTTTTATATATTTCCCCTGGGAAAAAAAAAAAAAGAATGGCATGTTGTTAAACTCAACATATTTTAATTTCTCTTCAAAGACTTTTTTTTGTTTAAGTCATTCTTGAAAAAAAAATTTTTTCAAACAGAAACACGTCTGTTTCTGGTCTATTTAAAATGCCACTTGCTAGCTCAGTCGGTGCAGCATGAACTTCTTCACATGCCACTTGCTCACTTCTCTGAGTCTAGGCTGAGCCACCTTGCGTACCGTGGCCCATCTCCCCTCCTCATCTTGACCTAAATTTTCAGGCCGACAGACCCTGTTTAGTTGGCCCATCTGACCAAATGTGTTTCCTGAAGATGCTGGTGTATCTGTCTTTGGTGAAGGGCACTATCATCTCCCAAATCTCCCAACTGCAATCATTAATGGTGGTTGGACACAAAAGTTCTGTACCCCACCCTTTGCTTTTTGAAGAACCCTGCAAATTGAAGAACTCTGTAAAAACCATGTGTGTTTAGCTGCAACAGCAACTATAAATTAGCTTGGTTATCTTCTAGGAGAAATGCTATTTATTTTGGATTAGTTTTAAAAAGGGCTCAAAGGATAAGGAGGCCGTTCAGGCCTATTCTGAATTCCTGATGACATCAGCTCCCAAGGGGACTGTACTGCAAGAAGCAAGACTGTAGGTGGGTACCAGGTAATGCCCCCGCCCCACCCTCCACCTCCTTCTGTAGTGAGTAGAACTCTGGCACCTTGAAATGCTTTGGATCTTATACATCTCTTCAGCCTGCACTTCACCTGTCTACAGATTGAAAATATGTCCTTGTATACTTTGCTATCTTCTTACATTCTGAGTGATCCCAAGCGTCGTAGGGGACGGAGGGCGACTAGTGGGCTGGTGTCTTATTTTCAAGGTTGCCTTAAAAAGGCAGGATCGAGGTTTAGGTCAGCTGCTTCTCAGATTTCCGGTGCAATAGACTCTTCTGGGGAAGTCTGCTAAAAATGAAGATCTGAGGACATTCTTCTAAACCTCCTGAAATAGAATCATGGACAGGCCCCAGGAATGTGTTATTTTAATCCCCTGGTGACTCAGTGGTAAAGAATCCGCCTTCCAGTGCCGGAGACCTGGGTTTGATCCCTGGGTTGGGAAGATCCCCTGAAGAAGGAAATGGCAACCTGCTCCAGCATTCTTGCCTGGGACATCCCATGGACAGAGGAGCCCGGCGGGCTACCGTCCGTGGGGTCGCAAAGAGTTGGACACGACTGAGTGCACACACACCAAGGGGATTATGAGTAGATTGGTCTATTTATTTATTTTTGGCTGCGCCCTGCGGAGTGTAGGATCTTAGTTCCCCAACCAGAAATCGAACCCACGTCCCCTGCATTGGAAGCGCAGAATCTTAGCCACTGGACTGCCAGGGAAGTCCCTGATATAGATTTGTATAAGTGAGTCTGGGATGCGTGACCAAGAAAGAAACAATTTAGGCATCACCTGGGCACCCACTATAAAATTAGGCATCACCTGGGCACCCACTATATATCCGGAACTCAGTCTGAGGGTAGGGTTGCCAGATGGAGCAAAAGCAAACCGAAAGAATTCCTAAGAAATAATAGCAGCACAGAGATGCTCGGTTAAATGTTTATTTCAGGCAAACAGTGAACGATTTGTTGCCTAAGTGTGTCCCATGCAATTGTTGGGACACGCTTATCCTGAAACCCTGTTTGTTGGTTACCCAAAATTTACATTTAGCTGCCCTCCGTGTATCTGACAACCTACCTGCCCGAGAAGTAGGCCGGTGCCTTGTGGGTTCGCCTTCCTCTGGGCTGTGTTCCTTTAGGTCTGAGGTCTTAGGAGAGCCAAGTCCAGCCAGGGGAGGTGACGAGCAGAGCTCTGGGTCCTTCTGTCGGGGTTTGGGTAGCGGTGAGTCACTTGCACTATGGCTGGGCCTCTGATCATGGCTGTTATTTTGGTTTCTGAAAAATGTGCCGCCCTCGCCAGCTTCTGGAGCTGTGCCTGCTCGGGTTTAAATAGCTTTCTTGAGAGCTAAAGCCTGAGGACGAGTCGACAGCCCTTCTTTTTGGGGCCAGTTGGCTGCTCCAGTTTGCTTCGACTGCCAGGGTTGGAGGAGGAGAGAAAAATGGACCACGCCAAGTGCTGGGCGTGGGTGTGTTTGCTGGCAGGCATTGCCGGTGCCTGCGAGGAGCAGAAGGGAAGGACAGCTGTGTCCCCAGCCAGACTCTGGGGGGCTCCTCCTGCCGATCTGGGGATAAGAGAGCCCGACCACGTCAGGGCTGAGTGTTAAGGGAGTGTCCGCCTGAGCTTGGGAGCAGGACATCCTAGCCAGAGATGGATACCCCATTTTCCTTCCTCTCTCCCAGAGGAAACTCCCAAACTCCCTCTGCCCAGTTTGGCCCGTTGGGTATCCCTCCCCCTTCCAGTCATGATTCCCTTCTGCAGAAACTTGTTTGGTGTTCTGGGGGTGCAAGGGTGAGGTCTTCCTAGAAGGGAGTTATTTGCTTTTAGCAGAGATAAAGCTGGTGGCTGTGAGGTCTCAGCCCTGTGGCTATGTCTCCCTGGACACAGCCAGGATATCCTGCCCACTGCTTCCTCCCCCCTCCAAAAAACCCCCACACAAAACATTGGAGTCTCCTTTTGGCTTTACCAACAGAATTCAAGCTTCAAGTTATCAGGGAAAGCGCTGTGTGTGGTTTTTTTTTTTTTAATCTTTTGGCCACACCACACGGCATGTGGGATCTTAGTTCCCTGACCAGGGATCGAACCTGCACCCCCTACACTGGCAGCATGGAGTCTTATGGACCACCAGGGAAGTCCCAGGGAAGGTTTTGACTAAAGAGATTCTAATGCCTTACCTTCTGGAAGGCTTAGCCCAAATGAGACCCCTATCCCCAGTCATGGGTACTTGGGGAAGGCAGTGTCCTGTTGACGCTGGTTTAGGGGGCCAGGCAGGCACCTGAGAAGTAGCCAGTGGTCCAGAAGACCCAGAACCCTGCAGGGAAGCCTCTAACCTGTTTTGAACAACTTGGAGGGGTCCCACACCTTGCCTTGCACTTGGGCATGGGGTGGTCTTGAGGGGCTGCTAGCCCAGAAGGATGTCTTTATATGAGTAAGAAAAAGACAGCCCCTCTGTGCAGACATGGTCTGCTTTAGGACTGAAGGTTTAGAACACAAAATACAACCCATGTATAGCCCCCTTGGCTGAGTGCCTTTGTGCAGTGAACAACCTGGACAACTGTACTAGGCAGCCCTGCAGAGACGTGTTCCTGGATCTTTCTTACCTTCTCATGCGTCTCATTAATTCTAAGTCCTCATTCCTCAGTTAAAGGACAGTGTTAGGGAACAGGAGGAGGAGGAGGAATCTGTCTCAGGTTCTGGTTCCTTGAGGGTTTGTTACATGTGTCTTTCTTGGAAAAGCAGTTTCCCCTTTTCGCTTTTTAGTGAGGCTGTCTCCAGTCATAGCTCTTTGGGTCCACATTGCCGAGAATCTGCCCCCAACCCACCGCCCTGACTGTCGCATGCTGCCTGTATGTGGGGGTGTGGGTCAGCAGGGGGCACTGGTCTTGCTCTGACACCTCGCCAACCCCCTACCACCCTACCCCCCCACCCACCCCTGCTCCTGGCTGGAATGTGGCTCAGTCTGGATAGTCTGAGATCAGTCCCACAGAGGAGCCAGGAGTTTCACCTTCCTCTTGGTCCTGCCCAGAGTGGAGTTTGATTTTTCCCCACCCCGCAGTGAAGCGGACCCCTGGGCTTTGTGAGCAAGGTCCAAGTGGGCAGGAGTTTTGGGGTTTTCCAGCCACAGCTGCTGGGCAAGAAGGCATCTCTCTCCATTCTTCAAGGGGAATGAAGATAGAGGGCTTAGGGGGATGAAAAGTTACTCCCAGCTTTTCTCATCACAGCTTACCTTACAATTTTTTTGTTGTTGGAGTATAATTGCTTTACAACGTTGTGCCAGTATCTGCTGTACAACCAAGTGAGTCATTTATATGCATGCATATATCCTCACCCGTCTAGGTCATCACAGAGCCCCGAGCTGTGCTCTCTGTTACACAGCAGCTTCCCACTAGCTAGCTGTCTTACATATGGCAGTGCCCACATGTCAGTCCTCATCTCCCGGCTCAGCCCATCCTCCCCTTCCCCTGGGTCCACACTGTCCATTCTCTTACATCTGTGTCTCTATTTTTGCCCTGCAAATAGGTTCATCTGTTCCATTTTTTTCTAGATTCTACATAAATGCATTCATATACAATATTTGTATTTCTCTCTCTGACTTCACTCTGTATAACCAACTCTAGGTCCGTCCATGTCTCTGCACAGGACCCAATTTCATTAAATTCCTTAAATTGTGATTTTTTTTTTTTTTTTTAAAGTAAAGCTAGATGAACTACACTGAGTTCCCTCTCACCCGGACTCAACCACATCAATTGTTCACATCTTGTCCTAGGTCTCCTTTTCACTCTGTGCCCTTTGCCCCCAACCCCATCAAGCCCCACGGCCCCTCCCCCATCCCGAGACAACCATTTCTAGGAATTTGGTGTGTGCCTGTTTTCCCCCTCTAAATCTGTATCCGTGAACAATAGATCAGTTTTTGAAACATTATGCCCGGAGGACATGCTGTATGAGTCACTCTGCAGCTGGTTTTCCCTTCCTCAATTTTCTGTTTGTGACAGCAGTGTAAACTGACTGCCATCTTGCGACTCAATGTTTTAGATTCTTTATGATATCAGTCGGCATTTAGGTGGTTTCCGATTTTCCTGTGTCGACAGTATTGCTTATATAAGCCCTGAACTTGCTCTGCCCTTCTCTTCGTATTAGGCGAGTCCCTTTGGGCCTCAGTTTCTCCATCTCTAAAATGGGGTCAGAGCAGGGCGGGGTGGTGTTTCATGAGATGGGGCGACCCTTGCAGTTGGGTCCCAGGAGTCTGTAGGTCACTCCCGGCTTTTCTCATCTGGAGCTTGACTGGTGGGGGCTGCTGATGGGGACTCCCAGGGGGGTTTCCGTGCTGGTGGAGGATGTGCAGGGGCGGGGCGGGGTGTGGGCGGGGCTTGGCATGGGTGGGGCTTGGTGGCCGGCCTTAGTGATGCAGCGCGCCCTGCCTTTTCTCCACAGGGTTCCAAAGATGCCATCAACCAGCCCAGTCTGGCCGCTCAGCCAGACCAGCTTCCCAGCCCCTGTACCCCGCTTCTTCAGGACTCTCAGTGGACAGACCACCAGTCCTAAAGTCTGAGCCCCCCGCCTCCTGCACATTGCACGCACACACACACGCATACACACGCATGCCCCTGGCACGTGTCCACACGTGTGCACAGGTGTGTGCAGACACTCAGGGATGGAGCCGCTGCTGAGAGACATGGGGGAAAGACTGGTCAACAAGGACTGTTCTGGAAACTTCTCTCCAAGTAACCCACAGGCCTGACCATAGGTGCTATGGGCACGGGATCCCCTAGCCCGGGCTCTCAACGACTCATGGCACCTCTCCCCACCGGCCACCGCTCCATCTGTCTTGAACACTGCAGCCCCTGCCTGGCGGCTCTCCCAGGCAGGACAGGGCCTTTACCCTGAGAAGCCGCCACTGTTCCCAAGTACAGCCCAGGAGTGCTGACTTCTTGTGCCCAAACCTGGTGGGCAGGGGTTCGTGGTTCAGCACCCAGCCTGGACCAGAGCTGTAGCCACTGGACACCCATCTGGGCCTCAGAAATGGAAATGCATCCTAAACCCCGCGCAGGATCATGGGTTTGGGTGTCCGGGTCCCTTTCCTTCAGCCTAAACTGACATCATCCTGTATACTGAGCCAGTCACTTCCTGGCTGGGGTGGCGGGAGGCTGTACCTGAGCTGCCCCCAACCAGGGTCTGCAGCTGTCAGGTTCCAGGGCAGAGGTAGAGAGGCTCCAGGACATCAGCCTGGGTGTCTGGTTAGGGGACCCATCCATTTGGGACTCCTGGTATCTGGGACAAGCCTCTGTCTCTTTTCTACTGGAAGAAAAACTGAATATCATCTTTTAAAAATAATTCACAAAAATAAATCTTTTAAAAAAGTGATCGCCTGAGTCTGTAACAGCCTGTTTTGGGGAGGCCGGGGTAGGGGGGCTGTGGTTCCTTGGGAAGTTCTAAGCTCTTCTCGCGTGCTAAGTCACTTCAGTTGTGTCCAACTCTGGCCGATCCTATGGACTGTGGCCTGCTAGGCTCCTCCTGTCCATGGGGCTTCCGAGGCAAGAATACTGGAGTGGCTTGCCATTCCATCCTGCAGGAGATCCCGACCCAGGGATCGAACCTGCATCTCTTGCATCTCCTGCTTTGGCAGGCGAGTTCTTTACCACTAGCTCCACCTGGGAAGCCCCAGGCCCTTTTTAGCCAGTATCTCATTTCTGGTTACTGCCACGAGTGTCTCAGAGACTGGGCTGCAGGCCTGCCTTTCCATTGTTTTTAAGAATTCCAACTTGTGTATATTTATATTTTTATATAAATTCTGCATAAATTCAGTTCTCCTTAAGAAACAAGAGCATCCATGTGAACCATTATCCCACCCCACCTTTTGACCCACCTTTTAATTTTTGAGTAGAATTCCCTCATAGGTACATACCACAGGATTCAAACCATTTGTGAGTTGAAGACATTTCACTTATTTCCAGATTTTGGTGATTATGTGTAGAAAGCTGCTACAAACATGAATATACAGGTTTTTGTGTGAACATATATTTTTTTCTTTTCCTTCTTTCTTTTTGCTCTTGGGATCTTAGTTCCCCAACCAGGGATTGAACCAGGGTCCACGGCAGTGGACGCACAGGGTCCTAACTACTGGACCACCATGGAATTCCCGATGTTCATTTCTCTTAAGGAAAATACCTAGGAGAGTGCTAGGTCATATGGTAACACAACATAAGTTTGTGTTTAGCCTTTTTCACGGTAGCTGCGCCATTCTACATTCCCACCACCCAAGGTATACCTTGGTACTTTCAGGTTTTTGAAATATTGTCATCATGTGTAGTGGTATCACATTTTTTGTGTTTTTTATTTGCATGGAAGTACATTTGCTAATGAGATGGTGGTTTCCTCTTCACTCTCAGCTACTTCATGTATCCATGAATGACTGTGCCTGCCAGAATGCTACCAGTTTTGTCCTCAATCCTATTCTTATTTTGCATAAGTGCAGGGAAGCCTTGTTTACATGAGTAAATAGCTGGAAGTAGAAGGAATATTCTGATAGCAGAGTCACTCAATTCTTCTGTTTAAATTTTTTTTTATTTTTAAAAGATGAGGGTATTTTTATTTTAGGTTGGAGTACAGTTGATTAGCGATGTTGTGTTAGTTTCAGGTGTACAGCAAAGTGATTCCGTTATACACACACATACGTGCATCTTTTTTCAAATTATTTTTCCATGTAGATCATTAGAGTATTGAGCAGAGTTCCTCATGCTATCCAGGAGGTCCTTCACTCAATTTTTAGACTGCTGAGTAATGGGCAAAAATTGGGTGGTGATCTGTCGTCAAAAAAGTATTTTTACTGATCTATCAGCTGACATCTCCACCTGACCTTCCTTCACATTTGTAGAAGGCTACTAAGTGGAAACCACGGACTTGCAAAAGGATTATACAGGCTTTTAAATCAGTTCTCGAAACCAGTATTTGGGTGTGTCCCTCTGGTGGGGGCTGGATGGCCAAGGAGGGCTTCACCTGCCTGCTTCAGAGTGGGGAGCTCGTGAAGGGGCCCAGGGAAGAAAGCTTGCTGCCTGCTTTTGGGGAGGCTCACAGGTGACAAGTGTTCCTCAGCTTGAGTTTGAGGACCACTGAGAAGACTGCTGACTTCCCCGTGTCCAAGCCTCATCACAGACACTCGAAACTCTTGCATTCAGCCCTGCCTGCTCATAAAGGAAGAAAGAGACAGTCTCCACAACCATTCTGCCATGTGTGTGTCCCCAAGTGATCACAGGATGGAAGAGGTGAATTAAGCCTCCAGGCATATGATTATGTGAACATCTTGCTTCTGAGTATCTTGGTAAAGCTTAAGCTAATTTGTTTGGTACAAGCTCGGTCCTTAAACCCAGCCACTGACTTCTTTGGGGGTTCAGAGAAGCACTGCCCTCTGGCCTCACAGGGGAAGGACGGGCTTCGAGGCCACCCTAAGAGAGGGAATCAGGCTTTATTTACCACGGCCCTGGCCTCGGGAGTTCTCGGAGTACCTTTGACTCTGAGGCTTTATTCCTACCCTCTCACTTTACACTGCAACCCTGCCTACGATGTGACTCGGCTAACTATTTTTCTTCAATTTGATCCACTTTTTTGACTTAAAAGAAATTTTCTTAAAAAAATTTTTTTTTTTTAAAGCAGTTTTATCTGAACTTGTGGGTCCAACAGGCAAGTTACATTTTTCTTGCTGCTGTTGTTAGTAGCTCAGTCGTGTCCAACCCTTTGCGACCCCATGGACCTTAGCCCACCAGGCTCCTCGTCTGTGGGATTCTCCAGGCAAGAATACTGGAGTGGGCTGCCATTCCCTTCTCCAGGGGAGCTTCTGACCCAGGGATCGAACCCGGGTCTCCTGCATTGCAGGCCGATTCTTCACTTTCTGAGCCACCAACAAAGATGTAACGGTGTGGAATCTAAAAAATAAAGCAAACTAGTGAATATAACAAAAAAGAAAGAGACTCTCAGATGTGGAGAACAGACTAGTGGTTACCAGTGGGGAGAGGGAAGGGGGGAGGGACATGATAGGGGTAGGGAACCAAGAGGTACAAACTATTATGTATAAAAAAAACTAGCTGCAATGATATACTGTACATATAGCCAATATTTGATAATATAGCCAATATTTGATAACTATAAATGGAATATATAACCTTTAAAAATTGTGAACCACTGTTGTACACCTGAAGCTTATATAATATTGTACATCAACGGTACCACAATAAAAAAGGAAAAAAATATTTAAAAATATTTAACTATTAAAGCTTAAAGGTATTCATCCAGGTACCACCAGACCTGCTCGATTCAAGAACACTGTACTGTGCCTTATTGTGTCCTCCACTTCCTCCTCTTACCACTCTGCTTGAGGAATAAGTGTCTGGCTCAGCCCTGGCTATCATCAAAGACTCAATTCCAGCCATGTCCCCTCTTCCAGGAAGTCTCCCAAATCTCTTCTGCTCACTCAGCTCCCCTCTCAACCCCCTGCTTGGGATTCCTGGGTTGCTGTGTCTGTACCTTAGAAGATACTAGAATGTTCTAGAATACTGGAAGTCCTAACCCCCGTTACTGTAGCCCCTAAACCCCAAGGGCCTGTAATGTAACCCCTGCCACCTGCAATTGCACCAGAAACTAGTTTTAACCAAGACGGTTACTCACATTCACATGTATTCCTTTGCTCATTCAGATGGTCACGCTTTCAACCAATATTTATGGAGTGTGCTACACACTGAGAATGAAGTTATTAGGGTGGTTTTCCTAGTATTTAAAAAAAAAAAAAAAGAATAATACCTGCCTGGCAAAGTCAGTCAGGAGCTCAAAAAAAATAGGCGGACCCGATTGGTGGGTTCAGGGCTGGGGACCCTGCGTTCAACCCCACAGTTCCAGGGCTGTCCTAATTGGTACCCCTGGGGTCTCTCGCCTGGAGGAGGCTCTGGCAGCCTGGTCCATGTGGCTCCCACGCTTGTCCTGTGCGGTCCCTTCCTCAAGCAGGGCCCTCAGAGGTCTTCCTGAAATGTAAACTATCACCAGACTCATCTTTTGTTTAAATCCTCACTCGGTTTCTCCCCACCTGGAGGGTCAATCCCCTTCTCACCGCTGACGGAAAATGCTTCCCCTTTTCAGGCTGCGATGCTGGGCTTCTGGGCAATTACAGGCTTGGCCACTGGAGGGCGAGCTGCGCACACAGGTTGTTACGAGGTCTGGTTTCTGGGTTCTTCTCAGAGGCGCTGAGATCACCTCTTAAATTCCTTAAATTGAAAGGGGAGAAACGCGGGGAGGGGGTGTCACAGTCTGCCTTCAGGAACTTGCAACCTCCAGGAATTTCATTTTATACCTCAGTTTCAGTCTCTCAGTTGTGTCCAACTCTTTGTGACCCCATGGTCTGCAGCACGCCAGGCTTCCCTGTCCATCACTAGCACCTGGAGCTTGCTCAAACTCATGTCCATGGAGTCGGTGGTGCCATTCAACCACCTCATCCTCTGTCGTCCCCTTCTCCTCCTGCCTTCAATCTTTCCCAGCATCAAGGTCTGTTCCAGTGAGTCATTTCTTTGCATCAGGTCGTCAAATTATTGGAGTTTCAGCTTCAGCATCAGTCCTTCCAATGAATATTCAGGACTGATTTCCTTTAGGATGGACTGGTTGGATCTCCTTGCAGTCCAAGGGACTCTCAAGAGTCTTCGCCAACACCACAGTTTGAAAGCATCAGTCCTTCAGCACTCAGCCTTCTTTATGGTCCAACTCTCACATCCATACATGACTACTAGAAAAACCATAGCTTTGACTATACGGTCTGCATATTTTCTGGGAAGAATTTCCTTAATATTCTTTAGGTTTTCAAAGGGGTCTTGACCGTCTCCAAGGTTCCTCTGGGCAAGAATGAGACTCCTAAAATAAAACTAGGTTCATGAGATATTTATGCTTCCTTAACATGAAAAGGAAAGGGCTCTGATCTTGGGGGCAGGTCACCTGCACACGAATCCAGTTGTACCAATTGCTGGGCAGCCTTGGAGAACTCTGTAACCTCCCTGAACCTTGAGTTTCCTGCCCTTGGGAGTGAAGATTGCTGCTCTATGAATTCCTGAGAAGCCTTATGAAGGTGGACTAGAAATGAATGTGTGAACATACAGGGTCCAAGACTATTGTGAAACATCTCAGATACTGAGCCTCCAGCAAGCATTTATTAGATACCTCCTGTGTGCAGAGCACTGGGTGGGCACTGAGAGGGAGTCTAGCTCAAAGGGCTGTGTAGATGCATCCATTCATTCAGCTAACACTTTCTGGGTGCCAACTGTGTGTCAGATGCTTGAGTACACACATTGGGAGTTGTCTTGGGTTGGAGATGCTGACACAGAGACTCCTGGCCAAGGGGTGTCCCAGGAGGGCAAACAGGTCCAGCAGCCAGAGAGGGTAGTTTTTCAAGGAAGACCAGCAGGCACTCGGCTTTGGGGGGAAAGTACCCAGAAACAAGGGGGAATGCAGAAACAGTCAAAGGATCTATTTGGGTCTGTGAGAGTACCAGTGTTATCTGCCTCAGAAACAGTGGTCGAGGGCTTCCCTAGTGGTAAAATAGATAAGATTCCACCTGCCAGTGCCGGGGACACAGGTTCAATACCTGACTGGGGCAGATTCCACATGTCGTGGGGCAACTAAGTACATGCACTTCAGCTACTGAGCACAGGCGCTCTAGAGCCTGTGCTCTGCAGAAGAGAAGCCCCCGCTCGCCTGTGACTAGAGGAAGCCAGCAAGGACGATCCAGGGCAATCACAAATTATATATATATGTGTGTGTGTGTGTGTGTGTGTGTGTGTGTGTGTGTGTGTATAGTGGTGGACAAAGCAGCAGAGGTCCCTGCCCTTGTGGGCTTATATTCTAGTGGGTGCGACAGTGAACAAGTTAATGAGTATGCTAACACCAGACAGGGATAGATGCCAGGAAAGAAGTAAAACGGGTGACATGAGGAGAGGAAGTGTTTGGTGGGGGGGGGGGGGGGGCAGGAGTGCTACTTAGATGAGAAGGGTGCTACTTAGATGCGCTCTGAGAAGGGCCATTTATGCTATTTCCCAAAGGATTTGAAGGGATCAGGAAAAAAGACCTTTAAGAACCGAGAACTGCATGTGCAAAGGTCCTGAGGTAGCAGCATGCAGACAGGAAGTGAGTGGGGCACGGCTGGAGTGTACTCAGTACAGAGGCAGAGGAGGCCGCAGAGCTGGGCAGGGGCTAAATCCGGCAGGACCCTGGAGTTTGGATGTTAAGTATAGTGGGAGTCATTGGAGCGTTTTAAACTGGGCAGCAACGGAATCGCTGATTGGCTCTGGGGGGAATTGCGGTCGGAGCACGGGTGAGTGAAGAGACAGGTGGCAGGAGGCACCTACAGTTGATAAAACCTCCCTTGACCCCCTGCTCTTGCCATGGAACCCTCAGAGCGCTCGTGGAATAGCCAGGGCAGGAGAATCAGGCCGGATTTACCAGTGGGGAAACTGAAACACGTTCCTTACTTCTGTGTCTTTTTTGCTTCCTGGGTGATCCCTTGAGGGGAGGCTGTCTGCCTTTGGCTTTTCACTCTCAAGGCCTTGCCCTTTGCAGTTTGATCTTTTGTGTGTGTGTAAGCATTTGATCACGCTCTGCCTCCCCCCTTAGACTCTTAGGTTCCTGAGGGCATGTACTGGGTCTGTAGGGGGTACCGGCTGTATCCCAGGAGCCTGGCACAGTGCCTGGCAGGAAAGTGGGTGAGCAAAGGCTTTGTGGAATAAGGGAACGAATGATGGGGGAGTGGTGAAAGTAGGTGTGATTGAGGGTGGACCCAGTGCAGAGCCCGCGCACGCGCAGCTGCCTCGCTCTGCGCCCCGCCCTTCTCCTCGCTCCCATCCCCACCTTGTGTTCAAGCCCCAGAGCCCGCCCAGGGCCCCGCCAGATGCTGGAAGTGCAGACTTTGGCCAGCAGGGGGCGCCGTGGGCCCGCCCTCTGAAGGGCAGCTCCTGGTTCGGCGTTCAAAGACCTGGACTCAGCTTGGGCCTTCCTGGCTGTCTAGAGGGGCCTGTGCCACGTCTGTTATTTATTTATTTATTTTTAATTCAAAAGTGAAAAAAAAAAATAGAAGATCAACAGATCAGCGCTGCATGACCTGTGCTCCTTGTGTTTCTCCATTGTACATATTGAGTTTCTACACATAAAAAAAATGCTCTGCAGTATTCTCCTGTGAAGTTACAGGGTCTGTAAAGTTATTAATTAGCAATGTCAGCAGAGGGCCGGATTGGCTGATGGATAATAACTACGAATCTTTGTTATCTGGGTGGCCAGGTTCCAGGACAGCGCCTTAAACCTGGTCTGGAGCAAGCGGCTCTTGGTGACTCCAGGCTGCATGGCTGACCCCCCGGAGATGGGCCTGAGCCTCATCAAAATCGCAGATGCTGGGGACTCTTGGCCCAGTCAGGCCAGAGCTGGTCTCTGGTGGGCTTGTTTCCTCTCCTAAAACAGGTTATTGCTAACATTAACTGAACGCTTCCTATGTGCTATGCACTGTTTTAAACCCTTCATAGGCGGGCATCTCATTTTCCTTATAACCCAGGTAAACGTTCTTATCATCACCATCTTTTTACAGATGAGGAGACAGGTGCAGAGAGGAAAAGTAAACATCCAAGGTCTTATGGCTGATAAGTGTCAGAGTCCAGATTTTAAGCTCAGCGGCTGGGGTCAGGGCATGTGTCCTCAGCTGTCACCTAGCACATCTCCTTATGGTCCAGTTAACCAGGACTCCTGACTGTTGTTGTCGGTCAGAGACTCCTACTCTCTCTTTTTTAATTAAAAAAATATATATATTTTTGGTGGTAGCACATGGCATGCAAGATCTTAGTTCTCTGAGCAGGGATCAAACCTGGGAACCCTGAGGGCAGAGTCTTAACCACTGGACCACCAGGAAAGTACTACCCCCCACCCCCGCCCCACCTTTAAAAATATGAAAGTAAACTGGAAGTGTTAATCGTTCAGTTGTGTCCAACTCTTTGTGACCCCATGGACTGTATGTAGCTTGCCAGGCTCCTCTGTTTATGAAATCCTCGAGGCAAGAATACTGGACTGGGTAGCCATTCCCTTCTCCAGGGGATTTTCCTGACCCAGTGATTGACTCCAGGTGTCCCACATTGTGGGCAGATTGTTTACCATCTGAACCACCAGGGAAGCCGCTTTTAAAGGTATGTGCATCTTTATTTTTATTTTATTTATTTCTATGTTGCACTGTGTGGCATGTGGAACTTCCGTGACCAGGGATCGAACCTGGGTCCCCTACATTGGAAGTGTGTAGTCTTAACCACTGGACCATCAGGGAAGTCCAGAGACTCCTGCTGTCTTGTATACTTTCTGGAAATCATGCTGGGGAAATCAGCTTTGAGGAACATCATTTTCAACCAAATCTACAGACGGGTCCTGATTCTGGAGCATCTGAGATTGAAAAATCCATTTACTCCCAGCTCAATCCCAGCTCCATCCAGAAAGAGGCCCCACACACCAGCAGGTGCCCAGCGATGCCAGAAAAGCCCTTAGCAGGGGAACATCCAGGCTTGTTCCAGAGAGGTCAAGAATGGGAGGGAAGGAGAAGAGTAAGAATAAACGTTGCTAAAAATAGTGCTTGGCTCTCTCACACCCACAAGACTGCAAAGGGAGGGCAGGGGAGACTGGAGGAAGCTGCTCAGGACTTTTGCCAGAGGGAGGGCTAAGGGCCACTGCTTCGGTGGGGGCTGTTTCTCAGAATGTTCTCTCCCAGGGCTTGGGTGCCAGCTTCTGAGGGTTCCAGGCCTGGCATGCCTACCCAGAGGGTGAAGGCCAAGTGGCATTGTCTTGGAGTCTGGAGTCGTGAAAGTTCCCAGATCTCATAGGCATTTTTGCTATGAGGCCTGAGCCACAGCAAACTTGACAACATCCAGAGGTCCTCAGCTGAGGACAAAGGGGGTCCTTTGAGATGGAGATGTTTGTTTTCAACTTTAAGTGACAGATGTTTGAGCAACATCAGTCACGATGCACATTTCTGCACACTGACTCCCATCCACCCCCTCAACTTCCATGATGAAATGGGACTTCCGCTCTCCCAGGGAAGACATCTCAGCAGATGAGCGGAAACACTGTGATGTGGAAGGCATCCTTGTGGTGGCCCGGCCTGTGGCAGGCTTTCAGAACTGTGGAAGGTTGTTCTGGTCTCTGGGATCTTCCATCTGTGCCCCGTGGCCCGCCCCATCTGCTCTTCCCTGGGCTGCTGGAGTTTCTCCCATTTTAGGGGACAGGTACTCCCAGAGGAGACACTAAGAGTCTCTGGTCCTGTTCGTGGTGATCCAGCCCCTGTGGTGTCTGGCTGTGGCAGCTGCAACTGTTTGGGGGAAGGACATGGTTTCTTCCATGATATCAGGCCTAGAGATTAGGCAGCCAGTGGGGTTTGGAAGCCAGAGCTATTTGCAAAAGAGGCCCCAACATGCTGTGTTCTGCAGGCAAGTCACTTTGACCCCATGGTGCCCCTGTCCTCCTCTCTCCAAAAGACACTCCAATTCCTATTGCGTTGATTTCAGAGGTTCTCATGATGATCACACAGAAGGACTTTTCTTTCTTTCTTTGGCTGCACTACAGGATCTTAGTTCCCTGATCGGAGATTGAACCCATGCCCCCTGTAGTAGAAGCACAACATCTTAACCACTGGACCTCCAGGGAAGTCCTAAAAAGACTTTCAAATACATCATAAAGTACTCTTGGATCAAACATTCAGGATGCTGTTTACCTAAGTATCTATAAGGTCCAGTAGAGGTGAGCTGTAAAACAACACATCACCAGGAGGTGTTGCTGTCACACATGGCATGGGCATTCTTCCAGGTGAATTATTGGATGGATATCTATTGTGTAAAACTAGCTTCCTTAAGTGGTATGTGTAGGTCAGTGGACGTATTAGTCATTCAGTCGTGTCTGACTCTTTGGGACCCTGTGGACTGTAGCCTGTCAGACTCTTCTGTCCATGGAATTCTCAAGGCAAGGCTACTGGAGTGGATAGCTGTTCCTTTTTTCAGGGAATCTTCCTGACCTAAGGACTGAACCCAGGTCTTTTGCATCGCAGGCAGATTCTTTACTGTCTGAGCCTCCAGGGGCAAGTTCAAATGCCCACAGAACCAGGCAGCAATGTCAATATGCCTAGAAGGCCTGGTATTTGGTCTCTGAGTAGAGTAGCTAGTGGGAGAAGGTTTTATTTGCTCAAAACTTAACAAGAGAGCTAGTGGGTATATGCGTTCCCAAAATGACACCTGCTCAACACTTTTAAGGTACACAGATGACACCATTATTGCTAAGACTTTGATGAAATTATGTTAAAGTGTGAAAGTGAGGCTGTTATACCTGTAGTTAAAGAGAATGTCATTTTGTGTCTGGGGTTCTGGGTTATTTGACACCCTGCCTTCCAGACTCCAGTCCAGGCTGCCTTTCTGTCATCTGAGAACCTGTCTTTGTCTTCAGTCACGCTGATGACTCCCTGATCTGATGGGAATGCAGGCTCTTATTGCCAGGTCTTGCAATGTTTTTTTTTTTTTTTTTTTTAAGTTTCAAGAGAATTTTTTTAAAAGTGAAATCTCCTGATTTTTTAATTGTTATTATATTCCAATTAAATAAAATACTGTGTGGGCCGAAGCGAGCATGTCTTGAATAGGACTTGGTCTATTTGTTTTTGCTCAGTATTTGCCTTTGCTTGTTAGTTGTGTAGCTTAAGTATAAGAGACTGTGGTGATATTCCCCTTTCTGGTGGTGTGTAGAGAGGTGTCTTGCTTGTACATGCTAAATCACTCAGCTGTGTCCAACTCTTTGCGACCCCATGGACTGTAGCCCACCAGGATCCTCTGTCCATGGGATTCTCCAGGCAAGAATACTGGAGTGGGCTGCCATTTCCTTCTCCAAGGGATTTTCCTGATGCAAGGATCAAACCTGGGCACCTGCATTGCAGTGGATTCTTTACTGTGCGAACCACCAGGGAAGCCCCTTAGAAAGGTACCCTGTATCAGCCTAATTCTCTGAACATGTTTGTTTTTTAACTTTTATTTTTGGCCACACAAAGTAGCTTGTAGGATCCTAATTCTCCAACCAGGGATTGAACCCAGGCTGATGGCAGTGAAAGCCTGGAATCCTAACCATTAGGCCACCAGAGAACTCCCAGAATGTGTTTGTCTTATGTACAAATTTATGGTTGAACAGGTCATACTTTGGGGTTTATAAGTGGTAATGGCTGAGATACTAGTTTCCAGAGTTAGAACTGGGTGTAAATCCCAGATCTGCTATTTCTTAGCTGTGTGATCTCAGGCAAGTCACTTAACCTCTCTGAGCCTTGACAGCCTCATCTATAAAATGGGGATAACAAAAATACAACTGTGGTAGCCATTAGTGGTCTGTACACCAAATCTTTTTAACTTTCACCTTCTGGGCATCTGGGAGGAAGATATTTCCTGACCCCCACGTGGTTGGTTGGGATCACTCTGGCCAATGAGATGAGGGTGAAGTACCACTTGCGTCACTTCTTGGGCTGCAGCATTTAATTGCAGGGGTGAGAATCTCCCTTTTCTCTCCGAGAGGTCACTTAACCTCTCTGAGGTTGTATACTCTCTGGTGACAGGCAATGTCTGAGATTTGGGGTGCTCCATCAGCTTGGGTCCCAGAATGAAGCCTCCACAAAATATGGCCCCATGTTGACTTCTATAATGTGAGTAAGAAATAAACCTTTGTTATTTTAAACTGTTGGGATCTAGGGGATTGTTTGTTACTGCAGTATAACCTAAACCATCCTGACTGATACAAACCGCCTCCTGGGGAATGTAGTGAGGATTGAATGAAATAAATTATTGAGGGGACTTAACAGTATCTGGTACAGAATGAGGGCTCCATGAAAGATGGATTCCTCTTAGGTCATTCAACAAATATTGACTGAGGGCCTGCACCTTGCCAGGCCCTGGGAGACAGAGCAGTAAACAAAACAGACCAAAATCCTCGACCCACCAAACTTCCATTCTAGTGATCTGGTGGCTGTTTATTCTCTCAACTGGGTGCATGAGTTAAATGGAATCATTTGCTTTGTTCTGGGCCCATGGTGGACCAAAAGCAAGCCTGCAGATACCATTGGTGGCAGGCAAACTCTGTTTGGAGGAGGCAGCAGGAAGGTTGTGGCAATCATGAATGTTTCAGGCCAGGCCAGCCCAGCCTGCCCACGGTGACGTCAGTAACAGCCAGGCCTTGGGCAGAGGTCAGTATTGACTTTCCCTGGGGAGCAGGAGACACAGAGCTGTTTACAAGACATATCCACACCAGGTTGTGGAGGAAGGCACCGCATATCTTAGAAAACCTGAAGGTGTTAAAGCTTTCTGTTCAAGCTCCACCCCCTTCAACACCTAAACCAGGAAGTGGGTGAAGAGGATGTGGGGAGTTTCTGAAAGGACACTATTTTTTTTTTTTTTAACCACATTCCTACTTCCCTGACTAGGGATTGAACCCAGGCCCTCAGCAGTGAAAGTGTGGAGTCCTGATCCTTGGACCACCAGGGAATACCTAAAAAGGTTATTTTGGAATAATATTAAAGTAGGGTAATCTTTTAAAGTCTCTTAAGATCTTTTCTTTTATTTTTTGGCTGCACTCTGATTTGTGAGATCTTAGTTTCCAGACCCAGGAAGATCTCCTGGAGTGGGGCATGGCAACGCACTCCAGTATTCTTGCTTGGAAAATCTCATGGACAGAGGAGCCTGGTGGGCTGCGGTCCATAGGGTCACAGAGTTGGACATGACTGAAGCAACTTAGCACCCACATAGTTCCCAGACCAGGGATTGAACCTGGGCCCCCTGTAATGGAAGGGCAAAGTCCCAACAACTGGACCACCAGGGAATTCCCATCAAGTGCCTTTTCATGTGCTTAGTGCTTGGCTTTCTTTCCTTGTAGCTCGGACGGTAAAGAATCTGCCTGCAATGCAGGAGACCTGGGTTCGATCCCTGTGTTGGGAAGATCCCCTGGAGAAGGGCATGGCTACCCCCTCCAGCATTCTTGCCTAGAGAATCCCTGTGGACAGAGGAGCCTGGTGGGCTACAGTCCCCAGGGTTGCAAAGAGTCAGACACGACTAAGCACAGCACAGTGCTTGCCTTATCTTATGCTTTCAGTCCCTACAAATTTCTCCTACAAGGAGAAATTCACCCCAGATTACAAGTGAGGAAACCAAGACTCAGAGAGGTTGAGTAAACTGGCAGAAGCTACACAGCTAGGTAATAGGGCAGGTAGTCTCCAAACCCAGGTCTTCTAACCCCAGTTTCTACGCTAACTTCTCATGATATGCTTGGGAACAAGAGGAAAATACAGACAAGACAGTCTTGGGCCCCCTTCTCCAGGAGAATCCAGCCAAGGCCATCTTTTATTGTTCTTTTTGGTTTTGATAGTTTTTGCCCTGATGACTGAGAACCACTGTGATGGGCCTTGCCAAGTGCAGCACCATCTGGACTCCCTCTCTACGCTCACAAGGCTCCGCAGAGGCCCATTATACAGATGGGGCCACCGAGGCTCAGGGACCTGATTAAGCCACATGGCCAGCTGGCCTAGGGCATCTGTGGAAATGATTTGGCACAGAGCTCTGGGGGCAAAGCGAGGAGTCAAGGGCAGGTAAAGTGTCCGCAAGCTTCAGGTGCACGTTCCCTGGAGCCCATTGGCCAGGAGCCGCCATGGCTGTGTCTCTGGCTGTGACCCCGAGCAGGGTGAATTCTAGGATAACCCCAGGCGGACGTGACATCATCTCCCAAAGGAGAGGAATGGCTGTGGACCAGACCAGAGGGTGCAAACCAGAGGCCTATAGACTTGTTGACTTTGGCTTACACAGTGTTTGAAGGGAGAAGAAAAACCTGAATTAGTGGCCAATATTGAAAAATCAAGGGATTTCATGGAAAAATCTGTACTTCAGCTACTTTCGCAAAAATCTGAGCATCTGGCCACACTGAGCCCTCATGCCTGCCTGGCAGCTGTCCCCACCCCCTCCCCCAGGCTGGTGGCTGCTCCGAGCAGGGACACACATTCTCCGCGTCACTGCCCAGGTCAGCCACGCTCGATAAATGCTGACGTGCCCTGGTGGCATCTGAGCCGGCAACCTTGCACTGAACCTGAACTCCTGGAATATACTTCTTGAAGCTGGCCGAGGGCTGTCCAGAACTCCGGCACACATTCTGAGGAGCCTGTCAGTGGTGCATGGACCCACAGCCTGGCAGTCCCTCATTTCCATTCTGCTGCCACCTTGCAAGTGACCCCCTGATGCTCCACGTTTTCTCTTGAGAAGCAGTGTGGAACAGCAGGAAGCAAACCGAATGAAGATGGGGGATGGTAACAATGAAGACTGTGCCCCTCCTCTCCCCGGGCCATGATGTCCACGTCCTTATTCCCAGAGCCTGGCTTGGTCAATCCTCTGCCTCCAGGCATAATATTTCTCCTTCAGCCTCTTCCCCTATTATTCTGGCAACGGTTTCCCACCGGTGCCCACCCCTGGGTACCTCAGTGCCCTTGCCCATGTCTCTGTCCATACTTCCTTTGATTAAAATCCCTTAAGCCACTGGACTTGGATTCTATTTCCATACATCTAAGGCTATCTTGGGGTTCCCTGGTAACTCAGCTGGTAAAGAATCAGCCTGCAAGGCAGGAGACCTTGGGTCGAGAAGATCCCCTGGTGAAGGGATAGGCTATCCACTCCAATATTCTTGGGCTTTCCTGGTGACTTAGATGGAAAAGAATCCACCTGCAATGCGGGAGACCTGGGTTTGATCCCTGGATTGGTAAGATCCCCTGGAGGAGAACATGGCAACTTACGCCAGTATTCTTTCCTGGAAAATCCCCATGGACAGAGGAGCCTGGTGGGCTACAGTCCATGGGGTCACAAAGAGTTGGACACGACAGTGACTAAGCACAGCACACAGCAACGGCTATCCCAGCTCATGGGGCAGGTTTATGAGCCCATTTTACAGACGTGGAAACAAAGGCCCTGAGAGGTCGAGTTGCTCATGTAACATGACCAGCTGGCAAAGGATGAGGCCAGCTTCTCAGCCCAGGCCACTCTCTTCCCTGACCCCTTTGTCTCCCTAGCTGCTATTGTGACTGGGCAGCCTACCACAGAAACTCTATTTCCTGGTCTGTAAAATAAAGAGGAAACATAATATTCTCAAAGGGCAGATGGGAAAACCTAACAGAGACAGGGTTGGTTTTTGTGGTTATACTTCACCATAGGCTTTTTTTGGGTGTGCCATGAAGCAAGCAGGATTTCAGTTCCCTGGCCAGGGATCGAAACTGTGCCTCCTGCAATGGAAGGGTAGAGTCCCAACCAGGGAACAACCATCAAGTGCCTTTTCATTTGCTTGCTTTATCTTATGCTTATCTGTTCCTACAAATTCTTCCTACAAGGAGGAATTCACCCTAGATTACAGATGAAGAAACCAAGGCCCAGAGAGAGGTTGAATGAGCTGGCAAAAGCTGCACAGCGAGTCTGAACCGCTGGACCACTAGGGAAATCCCTGATAGGCTTTCACTGTAGGTTGTATTCCATCCTTTCACTGGCGACCCCTGGACGTTTAAGCTACATATCGGTACATCTTCTTAGCAAAGTGGGCAGCTATGCAGTATTTCTAGATTCTTCTCAACCACATCAAGGCCTTTTGCCTTCTCCAACAAACTCACCAACCCCTTCCCCTCTCACAAGCATTGCTGTTGACCTTTGGGCCGGATGATTCCTTGTGGTGGGGGCCGTTCTGGTCATTGGACATTTGGCAGATCCTTGGTCTCTACTCAGTAGAGCCCAACTCTTGGTTTCCAGACTGCCAAATGACCCCCCACCCAGAGTGGGGAAGCTAAATCACTTCTGATTGAGAGCCACTGGTTTAGACTTTGAGTATTCACTGGTTTGGGTTTGGAGCACTGAGGCTTTCAAAGCATGAATTCAGTTGGCCCTTCTTGCTCCCAAAGTGTCAGGTTCGCGTAAATGTTAATGTTATGACTCTGACTTTTGGTTGACCCCTCTCCACTGTCCTCTAGTTCCAAAAGGGTGTTCAGATTGCTTTCCCGAACCATCTCAAAGCCTCTGCTTGCCCTGTCCCCAAGCACCCCCTCCCCTCCAGAACCCTGTTCACTCTGAATTTTGGCAGATGTTTCTTCCGCTCTTAAGGACCCAGAGGAGTTGCAAAATGGGATTTCCTCCAGAAGCTCTTCCCTCGACCTCTCTGCCCCTGAACGGAATTAATTTCCTGGGGAAGAAAAAAAAAAAAAGCACTGCCTGTCTCCTTTATGCGACATAGCAAATCGTTTTGCAGGACTAGAGTTGAAGGCTTATTAATTGTGATGGGGTGAAGCGCCCTCTGATTTGGGGGGATGGAGATGGATGGGAGGGGGCGGTGGGGGGAGGCGAAAGCCCAGCTGATGCCCTGAAATTGTCACCTCCCTGCCACCTCCCGCCACCCTGGGAGCTTTGTCATTGACAAGGCAGGACACACACAGAGCCCCCATATCCATTTGTCTCTCCTCATTTGCAAGAGCTGAATGAAATCCTTCAGCGTTTCCCCGACAGGAGAATGCAGCAACTCCAAACGAGCTATTTATGGGCCATTTTTTTCAGCATTACTTGCATATTATAATTAAGAGATAATGTCAGTGGAATAGAACATTGTCACCGGGTAATGGTCTCCCGCTGTTTCCGAAATGTCAAGGCAAAGTCACAGCATTTATCAAAAATAAATGTTGGCGGGAAGACGCGACGTTTGTTTTCACAGCAGGGACATTAATCCTGGGACCACGAGAGGGTAACGTCTTTATTTCTTTTCTCCCATGCTGATGGATGCCAGGGGATGGTGGTGTTTGATGGATGTGGGGTCTTGCCAGTACAGGGGGGAGGCCAGCTGGGGCAGGGGTGCCCGGCGCAGGGCCAGGTGGCCACGTTGGGATGGGGTTGGCGGGAGGCTGCTGGCTGCTCTGTTTCTGCCCAGAATCAGGCAATTCACTCCCCAAGGATGCACTGGAGGTGGCCTGTGGGGGTGTCCTGGCTCCCGATTGGACAAGGCGGCTTCTGCAGCTGGTAGTGGCTTGCTGATTGGGTGGAGAGAGGGCGGACATTTGGCAGAAGGCCTCTTCTCTGACTCTGCATCGTCCCTGGGGACAACCTCAGTTTCTGCATGGCATTTACCCCAGAGGGAGCCAGCCCAGGAAACGGGCAGCTGAAACGGCTGACCGCTGGTGACTCTGGTGATCCGGAGTTTGGCACAGGGACCTCTGACTCTCCAGGCAGCCTTCATGGCTGGGCTTAACTGCATGTGAACCTTCCTTCTGCACCGCTGCCCAAGTGATCTTTCTCAAGTGCACTTCTGATCACTCAGCAATACGGCTGAAATCCACCCCCCAACCTCAGCCACCGCCGCCTTGCCCCAGGCCCTCAGGATAAAGTCCCTGCTCAGAAACAGCTCCAGCACAACTTTCTCAGCATTCCTGCCTTTCTCCCAAGCAGCCAGGCTCTGTCTCCGCAACCAGCCCAGGCCTTTACTCTTGTTCCTTCTGCCTGGGACACCCTTCTCTGCTCCTGCCTTCACGTAACCCTCACCTGGCCGTCTCCTGCTTCTTCAGGCCTCCATTTGAACAATTCCTCTTCCAGGAAGCCTTCTCTTACCTCCCAAACCCATGCTCCCTGCTCATGTGCTTCTCCCACAGCTTCTGTACCTAGGTCCTTCACAGCACTTAATTATACCATTGTAAGCACTTTGGCCACCTGATGCGAAGAGCCAACTCATTGGAAAAGACCCTGATGCTGGGAAAGATTGAGGGCAAGAAGAGAAGGGGGCGACAGAGAAGGAGATGATTGGATGGCATCACTGACTCAGTGGACAAGAATTTCAGCAAATTCCAGGAGGTAGTGAAGGACAGGGGAGCCTGGCATGCTGCAGTCCAATGCATTGCAAAGAGTCAGACATGAGTGACTGAACAGCAACAATGAAGTACTTGGATTATAGTCTGTCTCCCCCCTCTCAACTGTGGTCTCCAAGAAGGCCTTGCCAGCTGTTCTGTCACTGGATACAGAATAGGGGCTTAGTACTTATGTGTTGGAGCAGCTGAATAAATGACTGAAGGGCTGGAAGCCTTTTATGTGAGTTTGTATCAGTCATCTATTGGCAGAATAATGCATAACAAATTGCCCCAAATATGGATGACCTCCATCAATAAGAATTTATGTGGCTCATGAGTCTGCAGGTCAGAGGTTGGGGCTTGACTTGCCTCTGGGGGGTGGGGGTGGTTCTTCTGGCTCAGCTGGGCTCGGACACACATCTAGGGGCTGATGGATATTGGCTGATCTTGGGAAGCCTCAGCTGGGATTGTTGGGCGAGCTCTGTTTCATACGTGTCTTCTCCCGTAGGCTAGCCCAGGCGTGACCCACGGTGAGGGCAGAGGGGCAGGAGGGCAAGCAGGAACCTGTTCATCTCGCAAAACTGGAACTCTGCCCAGTCACCACTGCCTCCCTCTTCTTCTTCCTTCAGGCCCTGGCGACCACTCTTTTACTTTCTGTCTCTGTGAATCTGAGTCCTCTGGGGCCTCATAGGAGTGGCATTATCTTTGGGGACTGGCTTATATTATTTCACTTAGGATAATGTCCTCAAGTTTTATCCATGCTCTAGTGTTACAGGATTCCCCCCCACCCCGCCTTTTTAAGGTTGAATAATATTCCATTGTATGGATAGACCACATTTTGCTTATCCACTCATCCATTGATGGAGATTGGATTGCTTCCACCTTTTGGCAATTGTGAATAATGCTGCCAGGACCCTGGGTGTGTAGGGTGTGCCAGGACCCTGGGTGTGTAGGTTTCTTTCAAAACCCTGCTTTCAATCTTTTTGAGTATACAGTTGACCATTGAACAATGTGGGGGTGAACCACCACTCCCAATCTTAAATCTTAGTATAACTTTGTAGTCAGTCCTCTATATCCTGTATCCACGGATTCAATCAATCTCAGACTGAATAATTGAGTAGTATACATGGTGTGTGCGTGTGTGCTGAGTTGCTTCTGTTGTATCTGACTCTTTGCAACCCTAGCCCTTTGCAACCCTCTTTGCAACCGTAGCCTGCCAGGCTCCTCTCCTCCAGGCTCCTGGAGAATCATGGGATTCTTCAGGCAGAAATATTGGAGTGGGTTGCCGTGCCCTCCTCCAGTAGATCTTCCTGACCCAGGGATCAAACCTGCATCCCTTATGTCTCCTGCTTCAGCAGGTGGGAATCTTTACCACTAGCGCCACCTGGGAAGCCCAGTATACATGATACATTTACTGGGGAAAAAAAAAGGCATATAAGTGGACTTGTGTATTTCAAACCCATGTCATTCAAAGTCAACTATATACCCAGAAGTGGGATGGCTGGATCACAAGTGGTGTGACTTTTTATATTTTTATTTTTGGCTATATTTCATGGCGTGTGGGATCTTAGTTCCCTGACCAGGGATCAAACCCCTTACTCCTTGCATTGGCAGTGTGGAATCTCAATCACTGGACCACCAGGGAAGTCCCACAAATGGTATGACTTTTAGCCTGGTGGGCAAACCCTTTGGGAACAGAGATCCATACATTAACAGAGCGGCAGTTGATTGGACAAGTTCTATCCTGGGGCCTGACTGTTTGCTTTGGATCCCAGCTCTGCTGCTTCCTAATTGTGTTTTCTCAGCTAAATCACTCCCTCTGAGCCTCAGTTTCCTCCTCAGTGAAATGATCTATTCAGACAGCGAGAAGATTACACGAGAAGGTATTTAGAGCAGAGCCTGACACAGAGTAAATAATACCCGCATGTTGTTTTATGCAAAGTTCTTGCCCTAGATCCTGCTTTTGACCCTGCCCTGGTGGACCGATAGAAGTGATGCTTTCCTGGGACTTCCCTGGTGGTCCAGTGGTTAAGAATCTGCCTGCCACGGCAGAGAACATGGGTTCGATCCCTGGTCCAGGAAGATTCCACATGCCTCAGGGAAACGAGCTCATGTGCCACAGCTACTGAGCCCACGCTCTGCAACCGAGAAGCTACTGCAACGAGAAGACCCCCCACCTCAACTAGAGGGTAGCCTCTACTTGTCACAACTAGAGAAAGCCGAAGGCCCAGGGCAGTCAAAAACTAAGTGATGATTTTCTGCCCTTTCTGAACACAGCCAGGGGTTATCTGTCCTGGACAGACCCCAGGAACAGCTGTGTTAATTCTGGGTGACAGGCACTGACACAGCTCCCCTCTGCTGGGGTGCTGGACTCGGACCTGGGGGGCCGAGGAGAACCGGTGATGCTGCAGGGTGAGGGGCTGGGGCCTTGGGCAGGGTAGTGGGGGGAGGTTTCCTGCCAGAGCTGTTCAGCTCCCCAATTCAGGCCTCCATCTCCCTCTCTTCCCCTGGCGCAGACTGCAATTTGGGCCCGGCAGGAAGAGAGAAATGAGCTTGCATAATAGAGGAACGTTTGGTTCTTTCGGGTAGGGCCTGGAGAAGGGTTTTGTGCTGAAGTGTGCAGCGTGGGGGCAGACTGGAGACGTTGCTTGTGTGCGGGGCTGGGGGGAGCCTAGTCCGGAGGCGCTGAGGGCCAGATGGACGCAAGGGGCGGGCAGGTCCCCTAGGAGAGGGCAGACCTGGAGCGGGCGGGCGAAGGGTCTGTGACTTTGCTGTTTCCAGCAGACGGGAGGGAGGGCTGGAGGGAAACCACACAGGGAGGCACTGTGGCCTCAGGGGCTCTGGGCCAAGCACGTGGCCACAGCAGGCTGTCTCTCCTGGAGCCGTTTGAGCCACTTCCTTCTCACCCCAGAGAGATCTGTGTTCTCAGCGAGGAGTTGAACCTGAACTTCCTGATCTAAGTGGGAGAGGCCTCTCCAGGACCACCAAGGGTGGGTGTGACGCCCCCACCCATAATTGGACCCCTGACTGTGTTGTTTATCAGGGGGACAGAGAGGGGACAGTCTGCAGAGATTCAGCATGCAGGTGAAGTGAGACTCACCGCTCTGGGGCGGCTCCTTTGTTTCTTGGCTGCGTTGCGTCCTTGTTGCAGTGCGCGGGCTCTCTAGTTGTGGCACACAGGCCCAGGAGTCGCGGCAGACGGTCTCAGTTGCCCTGCGGCATGTGGGGTCTTAGTTCTCCGACTGGGAATTGAACCCATGTCCCCTGCATTGGAAGGCAGATTCTTAAGCACTAGACCACCAGGACTTCCCTGGTGGCTCAGATGGTAAAGCGTCTGTCTGCAAAATGTGGGAGACCTAGGTTCGATCCCTGGGCTGGGAAGATCCCCTGGAGAAGGCAATGGCACCCCACTCCAGTACTATTGCCTGGAAAATCCCATGGATGGAGGAGCCTGGTAGGCTACAGTCCATGGGGTTGCAAAGAGTCGGACACGACTGAGCAATTTCACTTTTAATAGACCACCAGGAAAGTCCCTGAGAGGGCTTCTATAACTCCCAGAGTGTTGCTTGTGTTTCTGACCTGGTTTAGTCTTTGTGACAGTGCAGGGAGAGGAGGACAGCCTCTCAGCTTTTCAACAAAAGTTTGCTGAACACCAATGCTGTCCCAGGCCCTGTTCTAGGGGGCTGGAGCTACCACCACCACCCAGAGGAGAGCAGGTTAAGAGTCACATGTTGGGGGAACAGGTAACAAAAACGGTCACATCTGTGTGGGAGAATGCACATGTGGGCTCTGGTTTTCACCTCTGCCTGCATCTGTGCTCTTTGCCATTGAGTTGACCCTGAACTTCACCTTGTGTGGCTTGCTTTGGCCAAAAATTGAAATGGAAGTGATGCTGGGCTACTTCTGTCCCTTGAGAGGCTTTGTGCTTTTCTGCACCTTTGCCATGGTGTGTGACAAACGCCCTGGATTAGTCTGCTAATTCAAGAGAATGAAATTGTGGTGGAGCAGAGCCAATCAGCCAATCAGTCATGTGAATGATAAAGCATGATTGTTGTTTTAAGACACAGAATTTAGGGGTTATTTGTTATGCAGCATATTGGTGGCAATAGCTAACCAATACAACCGACTATTGGTAAGTATAATTATTAGTTCCATTCCATAGGCCAGGAAACTGAGGCCCAAAGAGGTGAAGAGAGCATTTAGATGTTAGAGAGTTGATGTGGCTGAGTCCAGACAAAAACCCTGCCAGCTTGCTTACTCACTCATTCAACCCATGTTTATTGAGCGTTGACTACACACATGGAATTGTGCTAGCAGCTAGAGACAGCTCAGTGAAAAAGATATTCCTTCTGTGAGCAACATCTGTTAAAAGGGAACTTCTCTTTTTCTGAGGACTTCAACAGAAGTCTAAAAATCAAGTCCCATCACCCCAGGGTACATCCTCACTGTGAACCACTCATGGCAGCAACGTGGGTTGTGAGGAGCCAGGCTAGATCTCGTGCTCACTGTCTGTAGCTGGAGGGGAGTGATGACCCCACCTGACCCATATGGACTGAGAGTGGAGGAGAGAGTATTTTCTCCAAAGAAAAAGTGTTGCTGTTAAACTTTAAGAAGGGGAAATAGATGCTTGGAAGATAAAAAAAAAATGACGCTCACCCCAGACCTCTGGGGTCCAGATGAAGACCTCCCAGCCGCTCTGTGGTCCTCGGTGAAGTCCCCCAGCGTCTGCAGCTCCTCCAGGCCACTCCCCTCTCCAGCGTCCCTCGCGGGAGCTAGGCCTGACTCTCAGAAGATCAGATGTGATTTATTCCTGGCATCTGTGCTGCCACTGGCTGTGAGGTGCTTTGCAGCAGAACAATAAGTTACAGGGCCATTTATCTTGTTGGCGGCTTCTGATAAAATGAGCAGCCTGAGCAGACAGGGCCTTTAACAAACATGATCAGGGCTGTTTATTTAGAAACCAGAAGACCTTGAAACTGGCTTTAATTGAAGGGGTTAGAAGTGAGGGGTTTGACCGGATCTGTTGAGAGCAGAGCCCGACCTCTGGAAAGGTCACAGTGATGGGCCGGCATGGCTTTGAGTCTTGGCTGTGCCCCCAAGTTTGACTTTGGGTAAGCTCCATGACCTCTTCCAGACTTTGTTTCCCCATCTGTGAAATGGAGATGTATGGGTCAGCATCATCTCAGTTATGCTGCAGTAACAAACAACCCCCTCAAATCTCACAGCTTAAAACAACCAGCTTGTATCTCACTGATGCTCCATGGCTATGGTGGGTTGGCTGGTGACTCTTTGCCACAACTCCTCACTGTGGGACTCAGATTGATGGAACATGCCATCTGCAACATGACTATTATTGGGCACGGGGCAAATTGTGCGCTGGTTTGTTTGTTTTTTAAAATTTATTTATTTGTTTTTGACAGTGCTTTGTCTTCATTGCTATGCCTGAGCTTTCTCTAGTTGTGGAGAGTGGGGGCTACTCTTCGTTGTGGTGCATGGGTTTAGTTGCTCCGGGGCTTGTGAGATCCTTCCAGACCATGAATTGAACCCATGTCCCCTGCTTTGGCAGGAGGATTCTTAATCACTGGCCCATCAGGGAAGTCATGCAATGGTTCTTAAAGCTTCTTCCCATGAGCAACTTACATTGTTTCCACTCACATCGAGTTGGTCCTGGCAAGTCATGTGGCCATGCTTAACTCCTGATGGGGCGGTGGGAGTGGAGAAGACAGACCTTACTATGTGACCATTAGCCGGAAAGCCAGAAGGGTTAGTATTTATTAGAGAGAGCTGTTCTGCTGAGCTCTCATAGAAGTCAGGAATTTTTTTTCTCCCTTCTGGATATGCTAATTATCTGAGTCTAATCCATTATGTTTTTTCTGGCCAGCTTCGTCACCCTGCCCCCCAGTTTCTTTCACGTCACTCCATCTGCTGTGAACTTCCATGTCTGTTGCTGAACATTAAAGCTGGGCAGCCTGGCATTTAAGAACTCCTAAGGCTGGCATCTCTCAAGGGCCCCAAATCTAGCTCAGAGAGAACTGGGACTCGGTATTTCTTACCTCCCTACTCGAGCCCCAGAATGTACCACAGTGCCTGGCCCACAGCAAGTGTTCAATAATTACTCGTTGCAATTATGAAATGTTGTACTGGACATCACATGCCCTGGAAAATGTCAAAGGGAGGATTCTACGTGCTTGGTGCCCCAGGGGTCATTGCCACTTACTGGGCACCAGCTGAGGGCCAGGCCTCTTGAGCCAACTGCCCTGAGTGTAGGCATGATCCCTTTCATCCTTCAGTCAACCCCCACCCCCAACTCCACAGTAGGCATTACTGTGACAGGATTCTTTATTTGAAATGTTAATTCCTTTCCCCAAGTTCCATTGAAATATAATAGACGTGCAAGGTTGTATTTGTTTTAGGCACATGATGTGATGATTTGATATGTGTACACATTGTGAAGGGCCTCCCTGGTGGCTGAGATGGGAAAGACTCTGCCTGCAAAGCAGGAGACCTGGGTTCAATCCCTGGGTTGGGAAGAGCCCCTGGAAAAGGGAATGGCTACCCACTCCAGTATTCTTGCCTGGAGAATTCCGTGGACAGAGGAGCCTGGCAGGCTACAGTCCATGGGGTTGCAAAGAGTGGGACACGACTGAGTGACGAAGCACACACACACACACACACACACAGACATTGTGAAATGTTCCCCACAATAAATTTAGTTAACATCCATCACCTCACATAGTTACAACTTTTTGTTTCTTATGATGAGAACTTTTAAGATCTATTGTCTTAGCAACTTTCAAATATACGATATTGCTAACAATAAGCAGGACTCTTTATGGAGCTATTCATTCATGTTTATTCACCCTGTAATTTTCTTTCATTGGATTCCAAGACAGACTTCAGCCCTTTGTATTTTCTTAATTTATGTTTTTTTTTCCCCCTCCAAGCAGAGGGTAGAAGTTTCTGGAAGATAGTCTACTTGCTTTGTGTTAATCTGGGCTCTCTAGAGACAGAGACTGATAAGATATAGTATATTTCTATCCTTATCATCTTTATTTATCTACTTACAAAGAGTTTTTTTTCATCTGGCTGTGCTGTGAGGCATGCAGCATCTTAGTTCCCTGATTAGGGATCAAACCTGTGCCCCCTGCATTGGGAGCACAGAGTCTTAACCATTGGACTGCCAGGAAAGTCCGAAGAGATTTATTACAGAGAATTCGTTCACATGGTAATGGAGCCTGAGACGTCTCACAATCTGCCATCTGCAAGCAGGACACCCAGGAAAGCTGATGGTTTGATTTCCAACTCAAGTCTGAGTCCCAAGACAGGAGATCAATGTCCCAGCTTGAAGACAATAAGGCAGAGAGTGAATTCTGCCTTCCACATCTTTTTGTTCTACTCAAGCCTTCAACTGATTTAACAAGGCCTGCCCACATTGAGAAGAAGGGGACGACAGAAGATGAGATGGTTGGATGGCATCATCGATTCAGTGGACGTGAGTTTGAGTAACTCCGGGAACTGGTGAAGGACAGGGAAGCCTGGCATGCTGCAGTCCATGGGGTCACAAAGAGTCGGACACGACTGAGCGACTGAACTGACTGAACTGAACCCATATCGAGGAGGGCCATCTGCTTTACTCAGTCTACTGACCCAAATGTCAATTTCCACTGAAAATATCCTCATGGACATACCCAGAATAATGTTTAACCAATTTCCTGCACAACCCATGGTCCAGTCAAATTGACATGTAAAATTAATCATCACAAGTCTTTTGTGAAAACTTCGTGTATTAGGATATAAGCTGAGCTTCTGTAACATGGGCCCCGATCCCCTCAGAAAACCCACATCAATTAAAACAAAATTGAAATTTGTTTATCTCTGATGTAAGAGGTCTGAGGGTGGGAGTTATGCCAGGAGGGCTAGGGGCTCAGCTCTGCAGCCATCGGGGTCCCAGATCCTTCGGTTTTGTTCCGCGGACAGTGACAGCCCCCATGAAATTAAAGACATTTGCTCCTTGGAAGAAAACCTATGAAAAAACTAGACAGTGTATTAAAAAGCAGAGACATCACTTTGCCAACAAAGTCCATATGGTCAAAACTATGGTTTCTCCAGTAGTCATGTACAGATGTGAGAGTTGGACCATAAAGAAGGGTGAGCATCAGAGAACTGATGCTTTCAAACTGTGATGCTGGAGAAGACTCTCAAGAATCCCTTGGATGCCAAGGAGATCAAACCAGTCAATTCTAAAGGAAGTTAATCCTGAATATTCGTTGGAAGGACTGAGGCTGAGGCTGAGGTGCCAATACTTTGGCCACCTGATGGCGAAGAGTGGACTCATTGGAAAAGACCCTGATCCTGGGAAAGATTGAAGGCAGGAGGAAAAGGGGGTGACAGAGGACGAGATGGTTGGATGGCATCACTGACTCAATGGCCATGAGTTTGATCAACCTCCGGGAGATAGTGAAGGACAGGGAGCCTGGCATGCTGCAGTCCACAGGGTCACAAAGAGGCAAACATGACCGAGTGACTGAACAACAACAGAGGATATGAATGTTCCCTCAAAGCATGGTTGAAGCAGAGTCAAAGCCAGATCCACGTGCCAGCTCTCAGAAATGGGGAGAGAGAGAAACAGTGGAGGCAGGCAACTCCCTGTTAAGCAAGTGGTGCACAAGCCACACAAACCATTCCTGCTCACCCTCGAAGGGAAGCAAGAGGGGCTGCGAGATGGTGTCTCTGGCTCCGCAGCCACATCCCAGCGGAAGTTCTCTTCCTGGAGGACAGAAGGCATCCTGGAACTGGCTGAAAAGTTGCTCTTGGTTCTGGAGGGAGAGCGAGCAATGGCAGGAAATTTGCATAGGCTGGAGTTGGCAGCAGGGAGGCCGGCCTGGTGACTTCATTTGGCAGCGGTGCTCTTGGGAGGTGTCAGAATCTACACACTGCATCGTGTACCAGGAAGAGGGTGCCCTGAGTGAAGAGGTCCTAGTGCAGACAAGCTCCCCCCACCCATCCCCGCCACATGGATGCGGACGAATTTCCCACAGGAAGAGGCTGCACGTCCTGGATCTCCTGGGTTCTCAGTGGGAGCCAGTGGACAGATGGACTCTCAGATTTGGTCTCTGATCTGAGCCAACATGAAGGAACTCCAATCCTGAGACTGAGAATATATCTGTATCTATATCTATACCTATCTATCTATCTATCATCTTGGGAGGATATGGGCTTGATCGGAAAGAAGTAAAATTGGTTTCATCTTGTAGACTTGGATTTGGGATGTAAACCAATGATGCCATCTGCTGCATCAATGTCCCCATTTTATTGGAGATGGGCTCAGAGATGTCAAGTCACTGTCCCCTGGTCACACAGCAAGTTGTGGTAAAAACGGGATTTGGAATGAGGTTAGCAGACCCCATGGGCATCACCGCTGCACCCTCCTGTTCTCCTTGGTGTGCAAGCGCTGTTTGGAATTGAGACACAAGACAGCAGAGAGGCATGGGGGTGGTGGCATCATGCGATATGTGATCTTTTGTGTCTGGTTTCTTTCACTCAGCATCATGTTTTCAAGGTTCATCTACATTGTAACAGGTGTCGGCTGCATTCCTTTCTATGGCTGAATGATATTCCATCGTATGAAGGGACCATATTCTGTTTATTCATCTAGAGATGGACATCTGGGTTGCTCAAACTTTTTGACTATTGTGAATAATGCTATGATGAACATTTGTGTCGAAATTGTTGTGTGGATTCTGGGTGCCTGAGGAGAGGGCTGTGATGTGTGATGTGGGTTTGCCAGCACCTTCTAGAAGGTTCAGCAGGGCCCAGCCTGGGAAGCCTCTTGGAGGCTCTTCCATATGTATGTCTCGGAAGCAGTGGGCTGTTTTCTAAACAAGTTGTCTCCTGCTGTCATCTCTGCACCCAGGCTGAGCTGGAAGCAGCTGGTGAATTATTCAAAGTGGCTTCTGTGCAAGTTCCCTGTTCCCCCCAGCCCCATGCTGCTGGAAGCACGGAGCTTGGGGAAGCCTGTCACTCAGGCGTGCAGGGGAGTTCACTGTAGAAAGTGTGGCTGACAGCTTATGTCTGATCTGCTCATCCTGGGCCAGGCCAATTCATTTACCTCTCTGAGCCTCAGTGTCCTTGTCTTGAAAATGGGTGAGAAAACGGGTAGACTATTTAGCCCAGTGGCTGGCATGAGCTGTTATTTAATCATTAAATTGTGTCTGCCTCTTTTGTGATCCCCATGAACTGTAGTCCACCAGGCTTCTCTATCCATGGGATTTCCCAGGCAAGAATACTGGAGTGGGTTGCCATTTTCTTCTCCAGGAGATCTTCTTGACCCAGGAATTGAACCCTCATCTCCTGCATTGGCAGGAGGATTTTTTTTAATTTTATTTTATTTTTAATTGGAGGATAACTACTTGACAATACTGTAATGGTTTCTGCCATACATCAACATGAATCAGCCATAGGTATACATATGTCTCCTCCCTCTTGAACCTCCTTCCTACTTCCTTACCCATTCCACCCCTCTACCAGTTCTGGGTTCCCTGCGTCATACAGAAAATTCCCACTGGCTATTTATTTTACATGTGCCAGCAAATTTGGAAAACTCAGCAGTGGTCACAGGACTGGAAAAGGTCAGTTTTCATTCCAATTGCAAAAAAATTCAATGCCAAAGAATGCTCAAACTGCACAATTGCACTCATCTCACATGCTAGTAAAGTGATGCTCAAAATTCTCCAAGCCAGCCTTCAGCAATACGTGAACTGTGAACTTCCAGATGTTCAAGCTGGTTTTAGAAGAGGCCGAGGAACCAGAGATCAAATTGCCAACATCTGCTGGATCATCAAAAAAGCAAGAGAGTTCCAGAAAAACATCTATTTCTGCTTTATTGACTATGCCAAAGCCTTTGACTGTGTGGATCACAATAAACTGTGGAAAATTCTGAAAGAGATGGGAATACCAGACCATCTGACCTGTCTCTTGAGAAACCTGTATGCAGGTCAGGAAGCAACAGTTAGAACTGAACATGGAACAACAGACTGGTTCCAAATAGGAAAAGGAGTAGGTCAAGGCTGTATATTGTCACCCTGCTTATTTAACTTGCATGCAGAGTACATCATGAGAAACACTGGGCTGGAAGAAGCACAAGCTGGAATCAAGATTGCCGGGAGAAATATCAATAACCTCAGATATGCAGATGACACCACCCTTATGGCAGAAAGTGAAGAGGAACTAAAAAGCCTCTTGATGAGAGTGAAAGAGGAGAGTGAAAAAGTTAGCTTAAAGCTCAACATTCAGAAAACTAAGATCATGGCATCCAGTCCATGGGATGGACTGGCATCCAGTCTACTTCATGGGAAATAGATGGAGAAACAGTGAAAACAGTGTCAGGCTTTATTTTTTTGGGCTCCAAAATCACTGCAGATGGTGATTGCAGCCATGAAATTAAAAGATGCTTACTCCTTGGAAGGAAAGTTATGACCAACCGAGACAGCATATTTAAAAGCAGAGACATTACTTTACCAACAAAGGTCCATCTAATCAAGGCTATGGTTTTTCCAGTACTCATGTATGGGTGTGAGAGTTGCACAGTGAAGAAAGCTGAACACCGAAGAATTGATGCTTTTGAATTGTGGTGTTGGAGAAGACTCTTGAGAGTCCCTTGGACTGTAAGGAGATCCAACCAGTCCATCCTAAAGGAGATCAGTCCTGGGTGTTCATTGGAAGGACTGATGTTGAAGCTGAAGCTCCAGTACTTTGGCCACCTCATGTGAAGAGTTGACTCATTGGAAAAGACCCTAAAGCTGGGAAGGACTGGGGGCAGGAGAAGAAGGGGACGACAGAGGATGAGGTGGCTGAATGGCATCACCGACTCGATGGACATGGGTTTGAGTAGACTCCGGGAGTTGGTGATGGACAGGGAGGCCTGGCATGCTGCAATTCATGGGGTTGCAAAGAATTGGACACGACTGAGTGACTGAACTGAATTGAATGTATATATTTCTAAGCTACTCTCTCAGATCAGCCCACTCTCTCCTTCCCCTACTGAGTCCAAAAGTCTGTTCTTTTATGTCTGCATTTCCTTTGCTGCTCTGCAAATAGTATCATCAGTACCACATTTCTAGATTCCATATATATGTATTAATATATGATATTTGTCTTTCTCTTTCTGACTTAGTTCACTCTGTATAATAGGCTCTAGGTTCATCCACCTCATTAGAACTGACTCAAATGTGTTCTTTTTATAGCTGAATAATATTCCATTGTGTTTATGTACCACCACTTCTTTATCCATTCATCTGTCAATGGATATCAGGGTTGCTTCCATGTCCTAGCTATTGTAAATAATGTTGCAATGAACAATGGGGTACATGTATATTTTTCAACTATGGTTTTCTTAGGGTATATGCCCAGCAGTGGGATTACTGGGTCATATGGTAGTTTTATTCCTAGTTTTTTTTTTAAAGAATCTCCATACTCTTCTCCATAGTTGCTGTGTCAATTTGCATTCTCACCAACAGTGCAAGAGGGCAGGCAGATTTTTTACCACTGAGCCACCAGGGAAGCCTGCCTGGCGTGAGTTAGAAAGTGCTTAATAAAATGGTTGGCATTTTCTGGTATACTTTCCTATTCCTTGTGACTCAGTCATTTTTCTCTTATATCCATGCTAAAATGAAACTCTTGCATGTGCACCCTGAGCGATGGATATAAGAAGGTGCACGGCAGCTCTGTCCACTGTGGCAAAACCTGAAACCAACCCAAATACTCATTGGCAGGAAGAAGGACAACTACATCATGGTGTGTTCACACTGTGGAGTATTATACAGCAGTGAAAATGAATAAGTAGCAATTCCAGGCCCACACAGGGTGAATCTTAGTAAGAGTGTACGGCAGAATTTCTCAAGTCTGACACTAGTGACATTTTTCTCCTTATTATGATTAATATTTTCTCTTTTGATCATGGGACATGTGAAATCTTAGTTCCCTAACCAGGAATCAAACCTGTGTCCCCTGCAGTAGAGGCAGAGTCTTAGCCACTGGACCACTGGGGAAGTCCCTCATTATTATTTCTTTCTTTATGGGTTGCATTGGGTCTTCGTTGCTGCTCATGGGCTTTCTCTAGTTGTGGTGACCAGGGGCTGCTCTCTAGTTGTGGTGCATGGACTTCTCATTGCGGTGGCTTCTCTGGTTGCAGAGCACAGAACCTAGAGCATGTGGGCTTCCGCAGTTGTAGCATGTGGGCTACCACTAGTTACGGCTGGGGGGTCTCTGGTTGTAGCACGTGGACTTAGTTGCTCCTCGGCATGTGGAACCTTCTCAGTCCAGGTATTGAACCCGTGTCTCCTACACTGGCAGGTGGATTCTTCTCCACTGTACTGCCAAGGAAATCTCCCTTATTAATATTTTAATAGCAACTTTATTGAGATGTAATTTACATACGATGCAATCCACCCACTTAAATCTGGATATGTGTGTGGAGCAAGGAGGTGTCCCTGGGGCTCACACAGAGGACCCTCTCTGAGCTATTGGCCCTTTACTCCCTCACCTCAGAGTGGTCTGGGTCAGAGATGTTCAGCTTCACAAACTAAATTGAAACAGGGAGGCTCCACCTTCCTAAATAGTAAATCCAGTGACTACCAGCAGTTACCAAACATTACACGCCTAGCACCCTGATGGATGAACACATTCAAGACAGCTTACAGTCTTTCCTAGTATTATCACCATCACCTGCATTTTACAGTTGAGGAAACCGTGGCATAGAGAAGTTAGGTGACTGGCTCAAGGTCACACAGCCACAAAGAAAAGGAGATGTGAGCTCCCTCCTTTGGATGGAGAGACTCCATTTAGGGCAATATTTTAAGCTCCCCATAGGTGAGGCTACAAACCAGGGCCAGGAGGTTTCTGTCATGTTTCTCTTGGGGTGGCTGGCCTGGGCGGCAGCCCTATTCTACACTCAGCCCCGGCCAAGGAATGTCACAGCGGCTGTTGCACAGCGGGGCGAGGGTGGGCAGCAGAGGAGGGAGTGGCATCTTGGCAGCTGTGACAAATAGAAAACAGATTGCATTTCCCTTCACTTCCACCCCCAGCCTGGGGAGGGGATATGCCGGAACCCAATTATCCACTTACAATGGATGCTCTATTGTGGGATGAGGCAAGATCAGGGGCAATGGGGCGGGGCGCTGGCTCTGCCCGGGGCACAGTGTCCTTGGCACAGCCGGTTGGCTGGGTCTCGGCTGACCCGGCTTCCTCCTACCAGCCCCACCACCCCCTCTCCTGCCTCACAAAGACTCAGCGTCCCTATCAAAATTTGGTTACGCTCTCCAAGAAACCTTGACATTCTCATTGTCTAGGACAAGATCTATGGATTCTGCTCTGAGTGTTCCAGACTCTACAAAAGACTCTGTCATTCATTCATTCATTTGTTCTGCCTACCTCTCCTTCATCTCCTTATCTGTATCTACCTTTTTAAAAATAATTAATTAATTAATGATTTTGGGTGCACGAAATCTTAGGTTTGGCATGCAGGATCTTCCATCTTTGCAATGGCAGGAGGGATTTTCTCACTTGTGGCATTCGAAATCTTTAGTTGCAGTATGCCAACTCTTAGTTGTGGCATGCAGGATCTAGTCCCCTGACCAGGGATTGAACCCAGGTGTCCTGCATTGGGAGTACAGAGTCTTAACCACGGGACCATCAGGGAAGTCATTGCATCTAGCTGTTGTTGTTCAGTCACTAAATTGTATCTGACTCTTTGTGACCTAATGGACTGTAGCATGCCAGGCTCCTCAGTCCTCTACGATCTCCCAGAGTTTGCTCAAATCCATGTCCACTGAATCGGTGATGCCATCCAACCATCTCATCCTCTTTCATCCCCTTCTCCTGCCTTCAATCTTTCCCAGAATCAGGGTCTTTTTCAGCGAGTCAGCTCTTTGCATCAGGTGGCCGAAGTATTGGAGCTTGACCTTCAGCATCTGTCCTTCCAATGAATATTCAGGGTTGATTTCCTTTAGAATTGACTGGTTTGATCTTGCAGTCCAAGGGATTCTTAAGAGTCTTCTTCAACACCACAGTTTGAAAGCATCAATTCTTTGGCTCTCAGCCTTCCTTATGGTCCAACTCTCACATCTGTACGTGACTGCTGGACAAACCCTAACTTTGACTATATATGAACTTTTGTGGGTGAAGTGATTTCTCTGCTTTTTAATACCTGTCTAGGTTTGACATAGCTTTCCTTCCAAGGAACAAGCATTTTAATATCATGGCTGCAGTCACCATCCGCAGTGATTTTGGAGCCAGAGAAAATAAAATCTGTCACTGCTTCCACATTTCCCCCTTCTATTTCCCATGATGTGATGAGACCAGATACCGTGATTTTAGTTTTTTTAATGTTGAATTTTAAACCAACTTTTTCACCCTCCTCTTTCACCCTCTTTAAGGCTTAGTCTGGGCTTCCCTTGTGACTCAGCTGGTAAAGAATCTGCCTGCAATGTGGGAGACCTGGGTTCAATCCCTGGGTAGGGAAGATCCCCTGGAGAAGGGAAAGGCTACCTACTCTAGTATTCTGGCCTGGAGAATTCCATGGACTGTACAGCCCATGGGGTCACAAAGAGTAAGACCTGACTGAGTGACTTTCACTTGCTTTCTGGAATTAGAGTGGTATCATCCTCATATCTCAGGTTGTTGATATTTCTCCCTGCAATCTTGATTCCAGCTTGTGTCTCATCCAGCCCTTCATTTTGCATGATGTACTCTGCATGTAAATCAAATAGGCAGGGTGACAATATACAGCCTTGATGTACTCCTTTCCCAATTTGGAACCAGTCCATTGTTCCATGTCCAGTTCGAACTGCTGCTTCTTGACCTGCATACAGATTTGTCAGGAGGCAGGCAAGGTGGTCTGTTATTCCCATCTCTTTAAGAATTTTCCACAGTTTGTTGTAATCCACACAGTCAAAGTCTTCAGCTTAGTCAATGAAGCAGAAGTAGATGTTTTTCTGGAATTTCTTTGGTTTCTCCATGATCCATTGAATGTTGTCAACTTGATCTCTGGTTCCTCTGCCTTTTCTAAATCCAGCTTGTATATCTACAAGTTCTTGGTTCACATACTGCTGAAGCCTAGATTGAAGGGTTTTGAGCATAACCTTGCTAGCATGTGAAATGAGTGCAACTGTAGGGTAGTCTGAACATTCTTTGGCCTTGCCTTTCTTTGGGATTGGAATGAAAATTGACCTTTTCCAGTTCTGTGGCCACTAATGAGATGGTTGGATGGCATCACCTACTCGATGGACATGAGTTTGAGTAAGCTCTGGGAGCTGGTGATGGACAGAGAAGCCTGATGTGCTGCAGTACATGGGGTCATAGAGTTGGACACTATTGAGCAACTGAAGTGAACTGAGTTTTCCAAAGTTGCTGACATATTGAGTGCAGTACTTTACTAGCATCATCTTTTAGGATTTTAAATAGCTCAGCTGGAATTTGTCACCTCCATTAGCTTTGTTCATAGTGATATTTTACCCACTCGACTTCATACTCCAGGACATCTGGCTCTAGGTGAGTGACCACACTATTGTGGTCATCTGGGTCATTAATCTTTCTTGTATAATTCTGTGTACTCCTGCCACCTCTTCTTTATCTTTTCTGCTTCTGTTAGGTCCTTACCGTTTCTGTCCTTTATGGTGCCTATCCTGGCATGAAATCTTCCCTTGATATCTCCAGTTTTCATGAAGAGATCTCTAGTCTTTCCCATTCTATTGTTTTCTTTTATATCTTTGCATTGTTCATTTATGAAGGTCTTCTTATCTCTCTTTGCTATTTTCTGGAGCTCTGCATTCAGTTGGGTATATCTTTCCCTTTCTCCCTTGCCTTTCACTTCTCTTCTTTCTTCAACTATTTATAAAGCCTCCTCAGACAAACACTTCACCTTCTTGCATTTCTCTTTCTTTGGGTTAGTTTTGGTCACTGTCTCCTGTACAATGTCATGAACCTCTGGCCCTGGTTCTTAAGGCATTCTGTCTACCAGATCTAATGCCTTTAATTTATTCATCATCCCCACTGTATAATCATAAGGGATTTGATTTAGGTCATACCTTAATGGCTTAATGGTTTTCCCTACTTTCTTCAATTTAAGCCTGAATTTTGCAATAAGGAGCTCATGATCTGAGTCACAGTCAGCTCCAGTTCTTGTTTTTGCTGTCTAGAGCTTCTCCATCTTTGGCTGCCAAGAATATAATCAATCTGATTTCAGAATTGACCATCTGACAATGTCCATGTGTAGAGTCATCTCTTGTGTTGTTGGACAGGGATGTTTGCTATGACCGGAAGGTTTTCTTGGCAAAATTCTGTTCCCTTTTGCCTGCTTCATTTTGTACTCCAAGGCCAAACTTGCATGTTATTCTAACTATCTCGACTTCCTACTTTTGCATTCCAATCCCCATGATAAAAAGAACATCTTCTTTTGGTGTTAGTTCTAGAATGTGTTGTAGGTCTTCATACAACTGGTCAACTTCAGCTTCTTTGGCATCAGTGGTTGGGGTATAGATTTAGATTATTGTAACATAGAATGGTTTGCCTTAGAAACAATCCAAGATCATTCTGTCATTTCTGAGATTGCATCTAAGTACTGCATTTTGGACTCTTTTGTTGACTATGAGGGTTACTCCATTTCTTCTAAAGGGCTCTTGCCCACAATAGTAGATATAATGGTCACCTGAATTAAATTTGCCCATTCCCATACATTTAGTTCACTGATCATCTATTAATGATCTGGAAATGTTTGAACTGCCAGGCAGCTTGATTTCTATTGATATTCATTCATTTATTCACCAACTACTTAGGGAACACCTACTATGTGCTAAATGCTAAGGCTGTATGCATAGATTTGCCAAGTATCTGTGGACCACTTACTATGCACAGGTGATGGGCTGCTGCGGTGAACAAGCAGACATGGTCTCTGCCCTCAGGTATCTTACGGTCTAGAGGGGAGGCAGTCTCTCAACAATGGTTGGATGTGACGTGCATTTATTGCACACCAACTATGTGCAGGCTTCTTAGGCTTTTTAAGGGCAGGCTTGGAGATGCATGATGGTCCATGTGGGCTGTAGGTGTTATGAGTCAGGCTCAGATTAAGATTAGAATCCTGTCTCCCGCATGAACCAGGTTTGTCTCCTTGAGAGACTGACTGCCTCCAGGATATGTTTCAACTATCATATGAGTGGTGGTGAAACTTAGCAAAGGGGCTTGAGGAATATCAGTCTGGGAAATCCCTTGGCAGTCTAATGGTTAGAACTCACTGTTTTCACTGCCAAAGGCCCAGGTTCAATCCCTGGTCCTGGAATTAAGATCCTACAAGCCATGTGGTGTGGCTTTAAAAAAAAAAAAAAAGATCAGTTGGCTTCTGTAGGGACAGGAGTTGGTTTTGAAGGCTCAGCACCTGTGTCTCCTTCTGATAATGGCCCCCAGTTTTGTTGAGGGAAATAATTCTCTTCTCACCTCTCTTGACTGTGGTTCAGGTGGGGCTGGCTGATTCCTTTCACCACTCCCAAAAGAGCACATGACCAATCTTGGCCATCAGATCATCCCATCCTTCAACCACAGTCATTGATTGGGAGGGTTCACACGATCCAGATAGGGTCCAGTGAGATTTGGTTCTGGAACATCAAAGACAGAACTTCTTTTGGCTGGGGATGGCAAGTGGAAGGGAATGGATATGGTGGTATTATCTTGCCTCATGAGGGGAGAGCCTCCCTGAGAACAAAACCAACCCAGAAGAAGTGGAGAGAATGAATATGGATGGTGCCATTTTGAGCCCCTAGATCCAGCTATGCCTGAAGCTTGTGCAACTCCTGGACTTTTCAGTAACATGGTCCAATAAATTCTCTTTGTTGCTTCAGTCCTTCTGAATTGGGGTTTTATCACTTGGAAGGAAGAGCCCTGACTCATAACTAGGCCTTTTGTTTTCCTTTGTTTCCTAAAACAGAAATGCTACCTCCCCATGTGCAGAACAAGGAAAATTAATTTCCTTTCTTTCTAAAAAGCTGATGAGAAATGGATAATGGGAGAGGCCACCTGACCACTCGTTTCTCTTTGTTGTGTGAGGACATCCATTTTTCTGTGGCCCCTGACCTCGCCTCACTGAGCTGGAGCAGAAATCACTTAACCTTCTGGGCCTTGGCTTTGAAAGGTTTATGATGGATCGTGCTTGGCCTCGTGGGCAGAAATGGAAAATTCTCTGCTGTCTGGTCTGTCCCTTCATTCTGCCTTTCCCAGCAGGTCCAGGCTGGGAACGTTTTACAGGAGCGGAAACTGGTGGGATTCAGAGGCGGCAGACTTTTTCTGTAAAGGGCCAAACAGAAAATGTTTTAGGCATTGTATGCCACAAGGTCTATTATGTGTTCTTTGTTTCTTGTTTTGGTTGATTTTTTTTATGACCCTTAAAAATGTAAAAAGATCATTCTTAGTTCTCAGGACACACAAAAACAGGCTGGATTTGGCTCACAGCTCTAGTTGGTTGATTCCTGGATTAGATTATACTTATGGGGACTGAATATCTCTTCTTTATTCCTTCCTTATTGTTTTTCTTTCCCCCTCCCTCCCTCTTCCTCCCTCTCTCCTTCCCACTTTTCTTTCTTTGTTTTTTTGGGACAAAAATCCTCATTCCTGGGACTTCCATGGAGGTCTAGTCTTCTTCTGTCTCCTGGAGTTTGCTCAGATTCATATCCACTGAGCCAGTGATATTGTCTAACCATCTCATTCTCTGCTGCCCACTTCTACTTTTGCCTTCAATCTTTCCTAGCATCATCTTTTCCAATGAGTTGGCTTTTCTCATCAGGTGGCCAAAGTATTGGAGCTTCAGCTTCAGCAATAGACCTTCCAATAAATATTCAACGTTGATTTCTTTTATGACTGACCGGTTTGATCTCCTTGCAGTCCAAGGGATTCTCAAGAGTCTTCTGAGACTCTGCTTCCACTGCAGGTGATGCAAGTTTGATTCCTGGTCAGGGAATTAAGAGCCTGCATGCTGTGGGACATTGTCAAAGTAAGTTAAGCAATTAATAATTGTTTTCAAAAAAGGACTCACTGAGTTCCAGACTGGTCTGATGAGATAAGAGTCCTATGTGGGCGTAATCTGGTAAAATTCTTAAATATCTTACAAGTGTCAAGGGGAAAGCAGAAGATATTCATGAAGGAAAAAAAAACAGACTGGAATTGGATTTTCATCTAAGCTATGGAAAGATGACAGTGGGACAGTATCTACAGAGAAGAGAGAGAAAGGAAGCAGACTCAAGAATCTTCTATCCAGTTTTCAAAATTTGTTGTTGTTATTCAGTCGCTAAATCATGTCTGACTCTTTATGACTCCATGGACTGCAGCATGCCAGGCTCCTCTGTCCTCCACTATCTTTCAGAGTTGGCTCCAATTCATGTCCATTGAGTCAGTGATGCTGTCTAACCATCTCGTGCTCTGCCATCCCCTTCTCCTCTTACCTTCAATCTTTCCCAGCATCACGGTCATTTCCAATAAGTTGTCTTCCCAACAAGTGGCCAAAGTATTGGAGCTTCAGCTTCAGCATCAGTCCTTCCAATGAATATTCAGGGTTGATTTTCTTTAGGATTGATTGGTTTGATTTCCATGCAGTCCAAGGACTCTCAAGGGTCTTCTCCAACACCACAGTTCAAAAGCATCAATTCTTTAGTTCTCACCCTTCTTTAGGATCCAATGCTCATATCTGTACATGGTTACTGGAAAAACCATAGCTTTGACTATATGAACCTTTGTTGGCAAAGTGATAACTCTGCTTTTTAGTATGCTGTCTAGGTTTGTCACAGCTTTCTTTCCAAAGAGCAAGCGTCTTTTAATTTCATGGCTGCAGTCACCATCCACAGTGATTTTAGTACTTTCCATCTTTTGCAGCAAAAGGAGAATAGTCGAGGATTCAGAGAATATCATTTCCGGGTCTCTGCCTAGGGAAATGACTTGAAAAAAGACTAACCACACTAAAACTGAACCTGAAAAGAAAACTGAAGAATGGAGAAGAAAAATAGAGAAAACGGTGTTAAGAACATAGGCATGTGACAGCTTACATCTAAGTGGATCCAGGGACTTCCCTGGTGATCCAGTCGGTTAAGACTTCATCTTCCAATGCAGGGGCTGTGGGTCTGATTCCTGATTGGGGAGCTAAGATCCCATGTGCCTCACAGCCGAAAAAGCAAAACATAAAACAGAAGCAATATTGTAACAACTTCAATAAAGACTTCAAAAATGGTTCACATAAAAAAAAATCTAAAAAAAAAAAAAACCTCTCATTCTTCAAAGCCAGGAAATATCCTGGACATTCTAATATGTTGGTGTCAAAAGTCATATTTATAAGTAACCCCTGTCTCCTTTGCCTGTCATTTCTCTCTATGGAACTTATCACAGTTTGTAACTATAGATTTATTTCTTTGATTATTTTGGGGTGTCTGCTTCCTCATTCTAGAATATAAGCTCCATGAACAAGGAGAGTCCCAGGAGACCCAGGCCCTGGGGGTTTCTGGCAATTTGAGACTGATTTTAATGACTGTGGAGTAAAGATGTGTGGTGAACCTGACAAAAATACAGAGATATACTGGAAGCTGTGTAAACAGGGCTGGGAAGACAGGTGGTTGCAGGAGTCCTCTTTGCAGAGGCAAACTCAATTCATAATCCTGAATCAGGAACACACAAAGGAGTGAGCTCCCCGTCCCTGGGGGGTATGCAAGTAGAAATTGGCTGCCCACTAGGGCCAGCTTGCAGATGTGATTCCTGACCCCAAAAGTAGGTTGCTCCTCTGTCAGAGGATGCCCACAACATTCTGGCCTGCTTGAGAACTCCTGGCTATCATTTGATGAGATCCAGATCTTTAGGATTGGGGGCTGCCAGGAGTTATCGTTTGATCTTATACTTTTCAAGCAGAATCAGAGAAGCACGTGGGTTTGTAAGTTCTCTCTGAGCCTGGTTCTCTGGGGCAACTCCTGGCTTGGTGAATTCCAGCAGCCTGGACTTTTCTTTGGCTGTGCCCACCACATGTGAGATCTTAGCTCCCTGACCAAGGATTGAATCTGCACCCCTGCCTGCATGGAACACTGGACCACCAGGTAAGTCCTCAGCCTGGATGTCTAAAATCCCAAGCTATCCATGAGACCCTCCAAGAGGGCTCCCCTTGCCACTTACACTTCCCTGCCTGACCCAAGGGGAGAGGCCAAGTCTCAGTGGGAATCAGGGTCAGACAGATCTCAGAGTTTCCCCAGGGTGTGGGGAGGACAACCTGGGTGGAGAGTGGAGGGGTCCCCCCTTTTGTTTTTTTCCAGGCTTGGCTGCCACTCCTGGAATCTGCAAAGGGCCCCCGTGACTCACTCATGCTGGGCACTGTTCCCGCTCCTGTAAGATCCCCTTGGCTTGTCCCAGTGCAAGTGTGGGCTGGTCGGAGGCTGAAGCACCCACCTGTCAGAGCTGGCTGGGTGCCTACTTACCTGGATCCTGCCAGTCCACTGTCCTGAGTGCAGTTTATGACTAGTTTCATTCTGATGGTAGGCGCCCAGGCTGGAGAACCTGTTAAATATTTACAACATCACCCCTGGGCCTCTATGGGGCAGTGTGACCTCAATCACAGACTTGAAGATGTGTTGAGACCAACCCCCAATCTCTTGGTTGAATTCCTTCTGAGAGAGCCCCTTAAGAGGAGATACCTTGTCAAGGTGGGTGCTTTTATCCTTCCCATTTCACAAAGGCAAAACTGAGGCATACAAAGGTTGAGTGCCCAAGGTCATGTGACTTGACTGCATACTCAGTTCCTTATGTATTTATACATCCATCCAGTGATGGTGCTGGGGGTCAGAGGTGAATGTGGCCGTACTTGTCCTCATGGAGCACAGGGTCTGATTGGAGCTTGGGCTGACACAGCAGAGGATTTGGCCAAAATCCTGGGGCTCAGGGGATCTGCCCTGAGGACCACAAGTCTCCAGCTTGGTACAGCTCAGGGGTTGAATAGTCAGCCCCTGTGGACAGCTCTGTCTGTCTGCCACTCACCGATTGTGCCAGTTTCCTCATCTCTTAGACTTGTGGTGAAGATTAAGTAAGTTGTGCACATCTATAATAGACAGAACAGTCTGGTACATCCTAGGCGCTGTATTGTTGTTGGTATTTAGTTGCATCTCACTCTTTTGTGACCCCATGGGCTCTAGCCCACCAGGCTCCTCTGTCCATGGGATTTCCCAGGCAAGAAGACTGAAGTGGGGTGCCATTCTTTTCTCCAAGGGATCTTCCTGACCCAGGGATCGAATCACGTCTGCTGCATTGGCGGGCCAGTTCTTTACCACTGAGCCACCAGGGAAGCCCTAAGTGTCATTAATTATTTGTATGTCATTAATTATTTGCATCAATCCCAATTGATTAAATAAACAAATGTGACATATCTTCTCAGACTTCAAGCATCCATGGAAGACAAGACATTAGCCAGTGAAAGGCATAACCAGTGTGGGGAACAGTGTCCCAGGAACGGCACGTGCAAAGACTTGCATCATTGCTACACTTCAGTGCACCATGAACTGAGTACGGGGCCCAGTGCAGATGCAGCAAAGGCTGAGCCTTGCCCTTTGGAGTTCACCATAATTCCTTTAGCGGGATAAACCATACCCTCTAAAATGAGATGCGAAAGGAACAGGCAGATGTGTCTGGGATGGGGTGCAGGACAGGAGAGGATCACTCCCTCAGATGTCATTTCTCAGAAGTAAGTGGGGGGAACAAAAATGGCAGAGGCTTTGTTGATTAAAATGATAGCTCAGGGACTTCCCTGGAAGTTCAGTGGTTAAGACTCTGTGCTCCCAATGTAGGGGGCCCAGGGTTTAATCCTTGGTCAAAGAACTACATTCTGAGTGCCGCAACTAATACCCATTGCAGCCAAATGAATTGTTTAAAAAAAAGTTAGGAAAAAATGATAGTTCAGTTCTGAGGACAGAGTCAGGTAGGTTTTCATTCTCTCATCATCTCTCCTCCTTTCATGAAAACCCTCCTTACCAGGCCTTGGCCGGCCAGCTCTGCAGCCCTGGAAAACGAGGAGTCTGTCTTTTCCGGCTGCCCAAAGGGACCTGCTGTGATTCTCATTTAAGAGTGAGGCGCTTCCTGACCAGAAGTGACTCAGATAGATTTGTCGGTGGAGGACTGCAGCTGCCATCCTGGGATTAATTTGGAACTGCTGCCTCAGGATGGCAGGGCTGCTGGCTGCCCACGAAGGTCAGGCCTTCTCCAAGCCTTCTGTCTGGGTCACTCCCAGGGCCTCTCTCCGAGGAAGCTGCCGCCCTCACAGAGGAAATGACTGGCCTGCAATTCACCCCTGGAAAATTCTGCTGAGGCTTCTCTCCGTCCTCGTGTTTTAGCGATGGCCGCTGAGGGAGGGCACGTGGGAGGGTGTTTATTCAGTTGTTCAATCAGAAAATTGTTATTCAATCAACAAACGCTTGTTCAGTACCTCCTCCATACCAGACGCTGTTGCGAGGTCTGAGGATGCAAAGTTAAATAAGGTATTGTTTCTGCTCTCAGAGAATCTCAGCCTCACTGTGAGAGACCCCGGGAACTGGTAATTACTCATTGTGACATTCTTATGGGTTGAGAATTGGATTAGTCAGGCTCTGTTTGCAAGTGATAAAACAAAGCAAAAACCTCAAACTTGGTTAGGCACAAAGGAAAGGCATTTAAGGCAAAGGAAAGGCAATTTGACTCAGGTACAGCTTGACTCAGGGGCTAGAAACCTTTACCAGGATTTACTTTCTTTCCAGCTCAGAACTCATGGTTTTGATTTCTGTGGTAGGCTGAGTAATGGACTCTTCCCCACCCCGGCCAAAGATGTCCATGCCCTAATTTCAGGGAACCTGTGACTGTTACTTTACATGATAAAAGAAACTTGGCAAATGTGATTCAATTTAGGATCTTGAGATGGGCAGATTATCTTGGAATATCACATGAGTAATCAGAAGGGTCCTTATCAGTGAAAGAGAGGAAAGAGAATCTATCACAGAGAGGAGATGTGACTCTATGGAAGTAGTGATCAGATAGGAGTGATGCCATTTCTGGTAGGGGCTGTGAGGCACCGAATGTGGGCAGCCTTTAGAAGGGGCTGGGAAAGGCAAACAATGGACTCTCCTAGAACCGCCCGAAAGAATGCAGCCCAGCAGACACCTTGATTTTAGCCTGGTGAGAGTCATTTCAGACTTCTGAGCTCCAGAACCATAAGATAATCCATCTATATTGCTTAAAGTCACATCTGCCTTGGCTTCAAGGTAACGCCTGCACAAGTCATTATTCTGATTGGATCAGTTTGGGTTACATGCCCATCTCTGAGCCAATCACCCGGCAAGCAATGCTCTGATTGGCCAGGTGTGGGTCAAGGCTCCTCTCCTTGAGGGGGCGGAGACCCACAGGAGTATCCTGAACTGAAAATCAGGTTAGGGAGGTGAAGGAAATTCAGGTTCTACTCAGGTTCTACTCCTGTTAGAAATGGGAATTAATTCAACATAGCTAAAAATAGCAACCTTTCACTACAACAGAGGAGGGAAAATTCTCACCTACTTCTAAAGTAAAAGGAAAGAGCACTGGGGGGCATTGGGAGACTTGGGTTTTATTCCCAGTTTCCTGTCTCATGAACTGTGTGCTCTCAGGTAGGTGGCCTAACTTCTCTGGTCCTCTGTTTTCTCAGGAGCTGCTTGCCACAGCCTTGTGACTTCCTCAGGGTGGGATCAGCTTTGATCCATCCTCAGTTACTGTCAAACCAACCCCAGGGTCCTGGATGGTTGGTGTGCTCAAGCTTCAGTGGTCTCAGTGTTTTTGCTTTATCGGGGTTTTAGAATGGAATCTTCATCTCGTGACTCAGACTTCAAAGGAGACTGAACTTGTCGGCAAATATTCCTTGGTCTGTTGATGGTGTGGGAGAAAGAAATGTGGCTTCTTCCGTTTGTGGTCTCATGACTCCTGACCCCGCTGCAGGTTTTTCTTGCTGGCATGGGAGCTGGCCATCTTTGTTTGCCAGGGGGTCCTGTCAGAGGAAAGTTGGGACTTCAGCCTGTTTGTTGAGAATGAAGGGGCTCAGTGAGGGCCAGCTCACCCTCTGGTTTGACTCAAAGTGGGTGCCAAGGGTTGCATGATCTATTAATTAGGACTTACTGGCTGATTTTTTTTTAAAAAATAAAAATCAGCCAAATCAAATGGGTTCAAATCCCAAATTCTGCCACTTCATCACTGTGTGACACTGGGCAAGTTACTTAATCTCTCTGAGTGTCAGTTTCTTAATCTGCAAAATGGAGGTAACCTTCTGTGGGCAGCTGGTTTTGTTTTTTTATTAATATTTATACAGGCTGCAGTGACTAGGAATTCCCTGCAGATCCCCACCCTGCTCAGTAAATAGATTTTCTATTGCATGCAACCGAATCTAATTCTAACTCCTAACATGAATCTTCTCTGGTCCTTTGTCCTCTGGTTCCACGGGTGGTTCCTGCTGGCTGCCTTCCCCACCTCTCTTGAGGCTCTCTTCAGTCTGGCTTTCTCCTGGCTTCTCCCTGCTTTCCTTAACCTCTCCTGGATTACTCAAGAGTGTCTGGGTCATGTAGGGTGAAGAGTCAACAATTTCTTGCTCGAAATTGGCCAGTGGAGAATCCGCAGTGAGACTGTAGACACCACTCTGTGTTGGGGTGGGGGTCGTCTCTGCATCCTCCTGGGACTTGGGGTTTGGCATCTGTATCAGGCCAGGCCTCTAGAGATCAAAAGCTTTGTCCTCTGAGGTAGGCAGAATTCTAAGATAGGCCCAAGATCATTCCTCCTCTGGCATGAATGCCTCGTGTGATTCCCATTGCTGGGATGTGAATGTGATGAGACGGACATTGTCTTGATCAGGTTATGTTATAGATGGAGAAAAAAAAAAGTACCGGTATAGTCACACCTGGGGCTCCTCCAGTGGTTCAGCAGCAAAGAATCCGCCTGCAAAGCAGGAGTCACAGGAGACTTGGGTTCAGTCGAAGATCCCCTGGAGGAGGGCATGGCAACCCAATCCAGTATTCTTGCCTGGAGAACCTCATGGACAGAGGAACCTAGCGGGCTATAGTCCAGGGGGTTGCAAAGAGTCAGACATGACCGAAGCGACTTAGCACGCATGCACACAGTCACTCCCATAGTTATGTTATATAAAAATCTATCTTACGGTAGCAGATAGTGGTGAGATGACCCCCCTCCCTGCTGGCTTTGAGGAATTAAACTGCATGCTATTTGCAGGGTATCTGAGAGCCAAGAGCCAGCCCCAGCTCACCACCAGCAAGAAAGTGAGGCTTTCAGTCCTAGTGAATTCTGCCAGCTGGAGGGCCTTGCAAGAGGAACCAGAATCTCAGATGGGATAGCCGCCCTGCTGACACCTGGCTTCTAGCCTGGTGAGACCCTGAGCAGGGGATCAAGCCAGCCTGGGCTTGCATTCCTGCCCCAGAGGAACAGTGAGGTAATCACTAGGTGTTGTGAGCTCATAAACTTGCGGTAATGTGTTACCCAGCCTTCGAAACTAATACATTCTCTGAATTCTGGGAGAATCCCAGTTTGGAAGGAGCGAGAAGGAATGGCCAACTGGCTTGGAGGGTCTTTTGTACTCTGACTCTTGAATCTGTCTCATGCAATGGTCTTCTCTCCCTATCTAAAGGGTGTATCCCTCCATCATCCCTCCCTTTTCCTGGAGAAATTCATAAGGTGAGGGAGGAAGATTTAGACTTTGCTTGGTGTTTGAGTTAGATTTGGCTGTGAGTAGTAGAAAATTATTTATGAGTTGATTAAATAAAAGAACTTCTTTTACCATAGGAAGTCTGGGGATTTCCCTGATAGTACAGTGGATAAGAATCCGCCTGCCAATGCAGGGACGTAAGTTCAATCCCTAGTCCAGGAAGATTCCACATCTTTGGAGCAACTAAGTCTGTGCACCACAACTACTGAGCCCATGCTCTAGAGCCCACGAGCCACCACTACTGAGCTGGTGCACTGCAACTACTGAAGCCCGTGTGTGCTAGAGCCTGTGCTCCAAAACAAGAGAAGACATCCGGTGAGAAGCCCATGCACTGTGTCAAAGAGTAGCCCCTGCTCACTGCAACTAGAGAAAGCCCAAAAGCAGCATTGAAGACCCAGTGCAACCAAAAAAATATAGAGATAAATAAGAATAAATTATTTAAGAAAAAAAAGTCTGGAGGCAGGTGGGGTCAACTGGAAGATAGTTGAATGCAGCTGTCTTCAGGCTTCTCCTCCCATTTTACACTACCATTCTTACTGTTGTCTCTGTTTGTCTCATGGTGACAACGTGGCTGCTGTAGCTCCAGTCATCATGTCTCTATGAAGGCAGGAAGGAGGTGAAAGGGGCAAGGGCAGATTCAATAGGTGAACAGATAAATAAACTATAATGTATCCATACAATGAAATACTACTTGGTGTTAAATAAGAACAAGACACTGATTCATACGGCAATGTGGGTACATCTCAAATTCATTTTGCTAAATGAAAGAAGATATGTAATTTCATTTACATGACATTCTGGGAAAGGCAACACTAGAAGAACAGGGGACAGATCAGTGGTTGGTATGGACTAGGGTGGGGAAAGGGTTGACTACAAAGGAACAAGAGAATTTGGAGGGTGATGATACACATTCTGTGTTTTGATCATGATGGATATACAAATTCTCTGCATTTGCCAAAATTTACTGAACTGTTCAAAAAAGGCTAAAATGTGTTAACTGCATTTTTTAAGTCAAATTTTTTGGGGTGTAGTGGAAGTAGGGCGGGTAGCTGGACGCCCTGATATATAGTGTTTGCCCATTTCCATGGTGAAATACTCCCACCACTGCAGCTTTCACAAAACCAACAGTTTAACAGCTGCACAAAATCCTGAAAATTGGGGGAATGCTACTGAATATAGTATATAAATTAAGCTTCAATAAACCTGACTTAAAAAAAAGTTTTCTGAGAAGCCTGTCCTAACAACTTCTGCTCACTACTTATGTCCACAAGGGAGGCTGGAAAAGGAATTCTAGCCAGGAACAAGCTCTCCCCTCTCCACCCCCAATCCCAGGAAAAAATTGTGGTTCTGATACTTGACGCAGCAACCACAGTCAAAGACAGCCTCTTAACTGCTCCACCTGCCTCCAGGGTTTCCAGAAAGAGTGAATTTCCACTAAGAAAGCCCACAGAGTCCTCCTGGCCTGATCTGACTTTTAATATCTAGACCCTCCAATCATACACAGAGCCCCAGAGGGGCACACACACTGCCCCCTAAACTCACGGGCTTTCCTTTTTTTCCCCTTGGTTAATTTCCCTCTTTGAGACTTTTGTGTTAAATGTACTTTCCTCCTGGAACCAGCCTCTCCAAGCTCTTAGCACAGCTGGCTCCTTCTTACTTAGTTTTTGGCTCAGACGTCAGCTGCCCAGAGAAGACTTCTCTGGCCTTTTAGGCAGAAGAATCCAAGACTTTGTCAGGCTCTCATTGCATCCCAGCATGGAGAAGTGTTATCTAAAATGACCCCATTTGTTTTCTTATATATTGTATCTCCCTTTTTTGGAGAAGGTAAGCCTGCTAGTCGGGGCGAATCTTGTTCTGCTATTTTCTTGGAAACTCCGAGATGCACCAGGCACATAGTCCGTTGTTAGTCAATCCTGGCCAAATGAATGAAGGTAGCAGCATGTGCCTGTCCAGTGCAGTCCGTGTCCCCTGCCACCACAGACCCACTCCCCCTGTGCACACACAACTGCAGACATGGACAGGCTTGTACACAAACCCAGCTGGGCTCCCCTCGCCTGGGAGGGGTTGTGAGTCCTGTTGTAGGCTGACCTTCCTCTTCAGAGCTGCACTCTGGAATTGCTGAGATGTTTCCCATAGGGAAGTGGAAAAACAAAGAGCTTTGCAAGAGAGAAAGAGGGGACTGGCTGAGTGCCAGCAGCTGGCTGGGCTGGGATCTGTGCCAAGGAGGATTTGAGCTGCCACCCAGCCCAGCTCCCAGTTCCACGCCAAATGTCTCAGTGGGCCATGGAGAGAGGGGGCCCTGGACCCTCATTCAGAAAACCTCATGAGTGGGCTCTTGTAACTCACCCCTTGCTTCCAGCCGCACCACCTGGATCATCCCTCAGTTTTTGCCATGTCACCTTGGATGCATTTTCTCAGCAACCTAAAGATTCCTAAAATGGCAGCCAGTTCAGTTAAACAGTGATCTGTGAGCCAAGTGGGTCCTGGTGCCAGCAACGGTTCCTTGTTTTACTTTTTCAACAGAGCCTGGATTTTATCTGGGAGATGAGTGACCCTCTCCTGGGAGACCAATCAGATAGGGCTAAGGAAGTTCTATTTCTTATTGATCTTAAGTGGGCGTGAGAATCAACTCTAGCCAATGAGATGTTAGGGCAACTCTGCTGGGGACAGATTTTTCCCCTTAAGAAGAGAGAAGCACATGAGAAAAAAGCTCCTCTTGCTGTCTCATCCTTCTTTCCTGCTTGGTTCACTGTTGTGTGAGGGAGTGTTGCCTGGAGCCGCAGCAACCATTTTGTGACTATGAGGCTAACTTGGCTGACGTATTGAGGTGAGTAGGGCAGAAAGTTGGTAAGCTCCTAAGTTCTTGATTGTGGAACCAAAATCGTGCTGAAACTGATGCTCTACAGGCTTCTTATTTATCATGAGATAATTAAATTTCTTCATAGCTGTTACTTGCAGCCAAAAAACATTCCAACTCATTCATAGGCCTCCTCACCCCTCAACTAGGTAGTTCTTCCTCATTATGCAGAGCTTAGCTCCAATGCCACTTTCTCAGAGGAGCTTGCCCTGTTTCCCTCCTCCCAAGAGCAGATGAAGAAGGAAATGGCAACCCACTCTAGTATTCTTGCCTGGAGAATCCCATGGACAGAGGAGCCTGGTGTGCTGCTGTCCAAAGGGTTGCACAGAGTCGGACATGACTGAAGTGACTTAGCATGCATGCACGAGCAGAAGATGATTCCTGGCTTCACAGACTCCTGGCATCATGTGCCTTTAAAGCCCGTGTAGTTCAACAGTTCCTGGAGGAGGAAATGGTAACCCACTCCAATCTTCTTGCCTGGAGGATCCCACGGACAGAGGAGTCTGGTTGGCTATGGTCCATAGGCTCACACATGAGTGAGAGACTGAGCACGCAGCTCAGTAATTGGTAAATGTCAATCTCATACACAAAACTGAGTATGCTGTAAGACTGTGCTTGCTTTCACTGAAACCTGTGCATAGCATAGGCACAGTGCCTGGGGCTTTGTGAACCCTCAGCAAATACTTGTTGAATGCATGAGTGAATGTTCTGGACCGGAAAGATCTTGTAGTCCAAACTTTTGACGAGATACCACTGCATACCAACTAGAATGACTAAAATTAAAATGACTGACAGTATCAAGGGTTGATGGGAACATGGAGGCACTGGAACTCTCATACACAGCTGGAAAGAGAGTAAAATGGTGCAGCTGCTTTGGAAAACAGTTCAGGAATTTCCTAAGAGATTAAACGTATATCTGCCATAGAACCAAACAATCCTACTCTTAGGTAGTTACCTATAAGGGCTTCCCTGGTGGCTCAGATGGAAAAGAATCTGTCTGCAGTGTGAGAGGCTCATGTTCGATCCCTGAGTTGGGAAGATCCCCTGGAGAAGAGAATGGCAACCCCCCCTTCTAGTATTCTTGCCTGGAGAATTCCATGGAAAGAGGAGCCTGGCAGACTACAGTCCATGGGGTTGCAAAGAGCTGGACATGACTGAGCAACCAACACTTTCATATGTAAATAAACATACAAAGGAGCAATGGGGATAGCTCTCAAAATAATTATGTTAAGCAATAAGAAGTTAGATACAAAAGGAGGCCCTACTGTGTGATTCCATTTACATGAAATGATTCTATTTATATATATTTTAATGTCTCTCTCCTGCCCTGCCCCCAATAATAGCTGCACGTGGCTATTGGAACACCTGAATTGTGGCTGGTGAGACTTCGGAACTGAATTTTCAATTTAATTAATTTTAATCCATTTAAATTTTAAATGAAAAAATCCAGCTGGTTTCAACAAATGTGGTCCCAAATATTAAAGCAAAAGCACTTTTGAATACTCAGTGCTTGAAAGACTTAAGTCTCTGCAGGACAACCTGGGTGGGTCCATCCACCTTTCTAACTGTCCGTTTTATGAAACTGAAATACATATCAAGTATTTCCAATGGGAACTGACGGTCCATAGTGAGATGGGCTGCAAATGTAGAATATAGAGGGCATTGCAAAGATTTCATATGAAAAAAAAAGAATGTAAATATCTCTCTGATAAGTTTTCATGTGGCTTGGATGCTGATATAATATTTTGGGGACTTCCCTGGCAGTCTAGTGGTAAGGACTCCCTGCCTCCAGTGCAGGGTGTGTAGGTTCAATCCCTGGTCAGGGAACTAAGATCCCACATGCCGCGTGGTATGGGACTGGAGGGGCCCTCCCCTCCAGAAAAAAAAAAGAATATTTTGGATCCATTAGGTTAAGTAAAACATTACACTTAATTTCATCTCTTTTCTTTTTATAATTTAATTTCATTGGTGTATAGTTGATGTACAATGTTGTGTTAGTTTCAGGTGTACAACAAAGTAATTCTTATGTTCATTCTCTTTTAGATTCTCATATGCACACATGCATGCATCCTTAGTCGCTAAGTCATGCCCAAATCTTTGGGGCCCTTTGGACTATAGCCTGGCAGGCTTTTCAGCCCATGGGATTTTCCAGGCAAGACTACTGGAGTGAGTTGCCATTCCTTTATCCAGGAGATCTTCCTGACCCAGGGATCGAACCGGAGTCCCCTGTGTCTCCTGCATTGCAGGTGGATTCTGTTCAGTAGAGTTCCCTGTGCTATACAATGTCATGTTTCTTTTCCCTTTTTTAACGTGGCTACAAGGAGTTTTTAATTGTACATGTGGCTCACTGCCTTTTCCCAGCTGCTCTGGAATGACAGTTGGGTGAAGGCAGCCACTGGTCTCCGGGCTCACTTACTTATCAGGGACATCTCGGGTCTGGGCTGCCCTGTGCTCTGGGTCCCCGTTTCTCCCAGCAGAAGGGATCATCACTGATTTGCTGACCGTGGGCGTGTGTCCTCAGAACCAGGGCATTCCCAGCCCACAGGAGGAAGAGCAGCTGCGGGAGGGCGCGGGCAGGGTGACTCAGTTCCTGCGCTGGGAAGGGGAACTTGGGCGTCTGCTGAGACCTTGTCACCGTGGCTCCTTCCCAAGTCCCGGTTGCCAAACGCCTTTCTCCCTGCCCGCCGCCCCCGGACAGCCACGACTGAGCTGCTGGGAGCCTCCCACTTGGCTGCGAAAACGGTTTGCATCACTTTGTACCCGAGGCCTGGGGGCATCTGAAGTTCAGATCCACTGGAAGGAAATCAGCCTGTGCCTTGTTCTTTCCACAAAACAAGGATCAATATGGCATTGATTCCAAGGAGACCACCTCCCTCATCAAGTGGCTCAGAGTAGGAACTCCCCAGCACCCAGCTTGGGGGTGGAGGGGGTCAGAAATGGGCCACTGCGTGGAGAAGGCTCTGAGTGTATCGACTTTTTTTTTTCTCCCTAAGCATTTAAACAAATGATGGTAAAACAACATAAAATTTACCATTTTACCCATATTTAAGCATACAGCTCAGTGGCATTAAGTTACATTCACCATCAGCCTCCAGAACTTCTAGGTCTTCCCCAACTCACTGACTTTTCAGATTTGAGGGGAGGTCAGGTGGGGATGGGGTGCCTGGGGACAGGGCCAGTGCAGGAGGATCATGGAAGAAGCCAGGTGTCCCAGCCAGGATTGGATTTTTTCTCAGCATCTCTCTGGGAGCCAGGCTTCAGGAAATGTGGGCGCAGCTACAGAAGGGTAATTCCAGAAGAGTTGGATAAAGGGGCTATTCGCACGGGCGTGGGCAGACCTAGGGGAAATCCTGGGCTAGACGTGGAGGAGCTGTTATCACCGGGGGCTGGAAGGGAGGAGGGTGGGAAAATTCCAGAAACCAGCAGGAGAGAGGATGTAACAACTCCTGCCTGCAGAGGTGTGGTGTCCTTCAGTGGAAGCACATAGCCGGCCCTGGAGCCCCTGACCTCGGTCTCCTCCAGAGTCCTGCAGGGGCTCCGAATCAGCCAAGTCTACCCATACTGCGGAGAGCAGTGGGCTGCGGGTGGTGTGGGTCAGCCTCCAGGCAGAGAGAGAGCCCAGGGCAGGAAGGAGGAGGGTGAGGCGGGCAAACAGAAGATGCCGGCACACAGGGTCCGATTCGTTTCTTAGTCTAGTGAACATCGGTGTCTGTCTTCATAGCACCTGTTTCTCCTCCTTCTGGCAGTAGCCATATTTGTCTTTAGGAAGCCAGCCTTCCACTCTCAGTCCAAAGATGGTGCACCTCCAACTCCAGGGAGGAAGAGCCTGGTTTAAGCCAACCAGCTAATTGCATTCCTTTGGCCTCTGTGATTGGTCCAGGATGCCAATTAGAGTCGATCCTGGAGACTTGCTTGTGGGGGCAGAGTGTCTTTCCCGTTAGACCCCAACCCTGGGGATGTGGTGTACGAGCTGCTGCTCTTTTGCCACTATGTGGCATCTGTGAATGAAGCCAACATATAGACAGCCAGACAGACACTCGTTGCTAATGACATTATCTAAGCCCCTGGATCCAGCTATGCCTGAAGCTGAAACTATTCCTGAAATGTTAAATACCTGAACCAATGCATCCCCCTTTTGCTGAAGCTGGTTTGATTTGCATTGGCTTGCAAGAAAGATCCCTGACATTATCAGTTTTTTCTTTTCTTTTCATTTTAAGTGAGTAACCGCTCTACTTCTGGCATTCTTAAGGATTTTTTTTTTTTAAGTTCATCAAGAATGCTGAGCAAGCGGCAGATGTGGAGAGCAACAAGCCATCCTCTGCCTGTGATCTTTTGGGTTAGCATTATTTCAGCAGATAGTGGCGATGGGCCTAGACAGGGTGGGGTCCATCAGGACCTGTCCAGCCCAAGCTGGATGTGGCACAGCGAAGGTGAAACCCATTAACCTCAGGCCTGGCATCAGGTGCTGCAGGGAAGTGATGGGAGTGCCTGGTGGTTAGAACACTGGCTCTGGGTGAGATAGGTATCATGTCTCCTTCCAAGTGGTTGTGTGGTCATGTGCACCCTGCATCACCTTGCAGAGCCTCAGTTTCTGCCTCTACAAAATGGGCTAACATGGGAAAGAGAGGAGATAAGGCCCAGAGAGGCAGTGGAGTGCAAGGCTAAGGGTAGAGGGCTCTGGGCTGGTGTCCCAGCTCTGCACTTCTTAGCCTCAGAACCTTAGGCATGGCATTCAAGTTTTCTGTGCCTTAGTTCCATCATCTGGGAAATGGGGAGGATAATAATGTTTCTTCACTTCTTGGGTTGTCATGGGAACTCAACAACTGCAGCTAGACAAAGTCTTGAAAACGGGACCAGGCACGTGGTAAAAACAGCTGTTGTTGCTAACCAAGGCCCGGTAGTCACTGTTATTATAATATTGGCAGAGTTCATGATCTCTCATACTCTTGGCAGCTCTCTATAAAATCTCACGGATGTCCCTCCCGCTGTGTCTGAAGGCCATTTGCCTCTTGTTTCTAGCCCGGTATTTCCTCATTTGCAAAATGAAATATGAACACCCCTCACTTCACAGTGTTCTTGTCAGGATTAAGTAAGACACTGCTGTCCCGTGCTTAGCACAGCATGCGCCCCACGCACGTATGAGGGCTTAATAGCTATGAGCCATTACTAGTAATGGTATGACTATTCCCAGCAAAACCTCTGGAGGAAAAAGCACATGTTAGTCTAATAGGCACCAGAGTCCAGACAAGTTCCTTCATTTCATCTCATTTTAAAGAAAATAAAAATTTTAAAAATATAGATGAATCTGTAGTTCTTAAAGAAGAGATGGTGGAATTTCACCCAGAGGACATTTTCAGCCGAAAAAACATCCACTTGGCCCCCAAGTCAGTCCCTGCCCTTGTTCCAGCAAATTTTTTGGTAGAGAGTGACATGTGGAATCTTAGTTCCCCAACTAAGGATCAAACCCGCGCCCCCTCCCTGCATTAGAAGGCAAAGTCTTAACCACTGGACTGACAGGAAAGTCCCTGTTCCAGCAAATTTTTGACCTTTAGCACCCCCTTAAAGTTCACCAAAGGCTTATTCAATTTGTTGCTTGGTTTAAGAAGTCATATGGGACCAGGCTTTGGTGTACCCAGCCTAGGTCTGACTCCCAGCCTGACTGTATTAACTAGGGAACCTTGGGCAAGGCACTAGAGTAAGCCTCAATGTTCTTATCTGTAAAGTAGGCATAATTTTACCTACCCTGCAAGGTCACCATGTGCATCACAGCAGCAATTGTCAAAAGGCATTGAAGTGGTTTCTTCCTATGCTGGACTTATCAGTGCCTTTAATAATATACCCAAAGTGCATCTCTAAGCAGTGCAGAGAACATTTGGTTGTCCATGAAATCCCCTTTTCAAAGAGCATCTTTGTGCTCCAACAGGGTTGCTGCAGAGCAATCTGGATTAGTGATGTGAAAGGTACCCAGAGGATGGAGTCTGCTGCACTGATTACATCACCTCTTTGACCTTCACCTTCCCAGCTGCGTTTAGGAGACAACAGCTATCTTGTGTGACTGGAGAGATGATAAAAACCCAGCAAGCAAAAGAATGGATTGGTTAACAAAGCACACGAAAGCACTTTGATAAAAACAAAATTCCATCCCTTCAGCAAGGATTAGGAGCCCAGTGGGATGAGTTATCAGGTTAAACAGAAGAGGAACCTGAGGAATAAGTACTTGAAGTCCTTCCAGAAGAACATCTTGAGAATATGGGAATAGAGGCTGTTGTGCTGGGCATCAGCAGAAAGCAAGAACGTTGGACAAGTGTGCTGATATGACTCAGTGTTTTCATTGTGTACTGCTGCATTTCAAATCACCACAAAGTGAGCAGCTTAAAATGACCCACACTGCTTATCTCACAGGTTCTATGGGTCAGGAGCCTGGACATGGCTTAGTTGGTTCCTCTGCAAGGCTGCAGTCCCGTATTGGCTGGACAGTCTCATCTGGAGGCCCAACTGGGGAAGGATAGCATGTATTAGGGGTCTCCAACCTCAGGGATCTAATGTCTGATGATCTGAGATGGAGCTGATGTAATAATAATAGAAATAAAGTGCGCAATCAATATAAAGACTTGCATAATCCCCAAACCATTCCCACCCCACTGACCAAGGAAAACATTGTCTTCCACAAAACCTGTCCCTGGTACCAAAAAGATTGGCGACAGTTGGCTTACATGCTTACATAGTTGTTGGCAGGGTTTCAGTTCCTTGTGGGCTGTTGGGTACGGTAACAAACCACCACGGGCTGAACTGTGTCTCCTCCAAAATCCGTTTGTTGAAGCCCTGTCGGTAACTCAGGATGTGACTGTATTTGGAAACAGGGTCTTTGAAAAGGTAATTAAGTTAAAATGAGGTCATTAGTGTGGCCCTAATCCCACAGGACTGCTGGCCTTATAAGAAGAGGAAATGATTACACTGAGTGAAATAAATCAGACAGAGAAAGACAAATATATGATATCCCTTATATGTGGAAATGGCTTCCCAAGTGGCTCAGTGGGTAAAGAATCTGCCTGCAATGCAGGAGACGAAGGAGATTCAGGTTCAGTTCCTGAGTCGGGAAGATTCCCTGGAGGAGGGCACAGCAACCCACTCCAGTATGCTTGCCTGGAGAATCCTGTGGACAGAGGAACCTGGCAGGTTATAGTGCAGAGGGTCGCAAAGAGTCAGACATGACTGGGGGACTGAGCACACCCACACACACGTGGAATCTAAAAAAATGATACATATAAACTTATTTACAAGACAGAAATAAACTCACAGACATAGAAAACAAATTTATGGTTACCAAAGGGGAAGGGGGAAGGGATAAATTAGGAGTTCGGGATTAACAGATACATACTACTATATATAAAATAGATAACCAACAAGGACCTACTGTATAGCACAGGGAACTATACTCAATATATTGTAATAACCTATAATGGAAAAGACTGAAAAGGGATATATATATATATATATATATATATATATATATATTCTTGAGCAGCTGTCTCTTGATAAACAGAGTATTTGAAAGGACATGAATGCAGTGAATCATAATGTACTGTGCATGGGCTCTTAAAACAATACTGTCAATCTATTCGTATTTCACAGGTGGAAGCATGTCGCATGACTTCACCTAAATTCAAGTGGCAGGGAAATGCAATCTTACTGTGTGCTGGGGAGGAGAACCAGAAAGACAAAAAATGGTTTAGGGATGAATGGCTCACACATCCTTCCCAGCTGTGTTTAGAAGTAGGTCCAGTTATCATCTGCATTTTTCAGATGAGAAAACCGAGGCTCAGAGAGGTCAGGTAACTTGCTCAAGGACACACAGCTTTAAAGTCGCTAAGCAAAGTAATCCTTTGATGTTCTCAAGAAAGCCTTCACATTTCTCATTCACGCCGAGTCTGTTGATGGCCTACCCTGGGGTACACACACACATGTATACAAACATGTGCGCACACACAGCAGGGTGATGAGTTGAGGGATGCAGGGACTGCGAGGGTCCCTCCACCCTCTGCTTGTTCCTTCTGCAGCTCAGCTGAGATCGCTGTGATTTCCTGTTACTTTGTAATAATTTGTGGTAAATCTAATGTGCCTGCCGCTGCGTGAGCTCAGGCGAATCCCCTTCTATTGTCTGAGCTTCATACCAGCAGGCATCCTGTGAAGGCCCTGGTATCATCACTCGGTGATTTATGGCACCAGCTTCCCCGCCGATGCAGGCCGACCCAGTTGGAGGCTCGCCGCGCTCAGGAGAGACGGCGGAGAAAGATCTGGTCGGTTTGTTTTATCCCCAGAGGAGAACAAATCTGACGAGCAAAGATTTTTTAGAAGCTTCAACCAGACAGTGCATTACATTTTCTGCTGCTGTGTCCTTAGAGGAAAACCTGGCTGGCTGCAGATGCCTCGCGGGCAGCTCAAGCTGATGGTGTTTAAAATCGACCTCAGACCCGCTCCTGCTGCTGTCTCCTCATCTCCCTGGATGCTAACTTCATCTTCCGGTTGCTGGGCTAACATCCTCGGAGTCATTCCGACCCCTCTCTTTTGCTGAGTGCCAACCCGAGGCTGTCATTCTCCGTCTCCAATTCATTACGAAATCCTGTTGTTTGTCTGGTCACAGTAGATCCAGAGTCTGATCGCATTTCCTCACCGCCACGGCTCCTACCCAGGTCCCAACCTGTTCTTTTGTCGTGGGCACTTTCCTGGAATCCAGGCTGCCACCCTGGCCCCACCCCGGAGCCTATCCCTCACATGGCAGCCCGAGGGGTCCTCTTACAGCCTACTCCTGGGCTTCCCTGGTGGTCCGGTGGTTAAGAATTCGCCTGCCAATGCAGGGGACATGGGTTCTATCCCTGGTCCGGGAAGATCCTGCATGCCACAAGACAACTAAGCCCGTGAGCTGCAGCTGCTGAAGCCGGCATGCCTAGAACCGTGCTGCACAAGAGAAGCTGCCGCAATGAGAAGCCTGTGCATCATTACTAGAGTATAGCCCCCAGTCAGTGCAACTAGAGAAAGCCCTGGAGCAGCAGTGAAGACACAGTGCAGCCAAAAATAAATAAAGTAAAAATAAACAATCCCTACTCCTCTGCTTTAAAGCCTTCCATGGCTCCCACCTCCCTCAGAGTAAAAAATCAAAGTCCTCAATGTGGCCTCAAAGCTCCACCTGCTCTCACCTCCTGTGATGAGAAAAACAACTTTTTTTTTTTTCTGAGTTGTTGCCCAGACAATTCATGGTATGATAATCGGGCTCATGGGCTTCCCAGGTGGTGCTAGTGATAAAGAACCCACCTGCCAATGCAGGAGACATAAAGGATGTGGGTTGCATCCTTGGGTCTGGAAGATCCCCTGGAGGAGGATATGGCAACCCTCCTCATGGCACTCTTGCCTGGAGAATCTCATGGACACAGGAGTCTGGCGGGCAGTGGTCCACAGGGTCGCAAAGAGCTGGACATGGCTGAATCGATGTAGCACACACACAACCCTACTCACACCCAGAGCCTGGACATTTAGATAAGGGTTGAATTTAGGCTGCCCACCACCAGTTCCCACTTTGGTTTTTCTTGGAGCATCTTCCAAACACTGTGTAAGTAATCGGTGCTGGCTACCCTGTTCTCTGTCTCTTTGCCTGGTGATCTGGGACAGAGGCCCACCCTGCTCTCCCCCATGCATTCCGTCCCCTTGGTTCTGGGATGTGTAGAAGAAATCTTGTGATTCTGCTTCCCCTGTGGAGATATATTGAAATTGAATCTTCCATCAGAACAACCCTGTGGGTTTCACTTAACCCAAATGGGAGCTTAGATGCTCAGAGGGCCACCTGTCTCTGATCCTGGGATCTTAGTTCCCTGACTAGGGATTGAATGTAAACCCATACAGTGAAAGCAGGGAGTCTTAACCACTGGACTGCCAGGGTATTTCCAACACACACATTCATGTTTTCCCCCTTCAATATTTATTTATTTGGCTGTGCCGGCTCTTAGTTGCACCATGCGAGATTTTCAATCCTTATTGTGGCTCATGAGATCTTTAGTTGCAGCATGTGGGATCGTGTTCCCTGACCAGGGATCGAAACCCAGGCCCCCTTGCATTGGGAGTGTGGAGTCTTAGCCACTGGACCACCAGGGAAGTTCCCTAGTCTGCATATTCTTAATGCAATACACCAGTTCGGGCTTCTCAGCACACCTCCCATGCCCTTTCTGCCCTCATTTCCCAACACTGACCCCTTCACTGACTCAGTGTCAGCCACACTGGCCTCCTACCAGTTCCTGAAATTTGCCAGCCTCGGGCCTTTGCACTGGCTGTGCCCTCTTCCTCTTTCAGGTGAACCGACCCCTTCTCGGTGGCAAGGCCTCTGCTACTCTACTTAAAACTGTATCTCCTAGGGACTTCCCTGGTGATCCAGTGGTTAAGACTGTGAGTTGCCAATGCAGAGGGCGGTTCCATCTCTGGTTGCGGAACTAAGATTCACATGTGCTGTGGTCAAAAAAAAAAAAAAGATACACCTCCTAGGTTCCCGGCCCTGCTTTAATTTTTGTCCTTAACACCAACATCTGACGTAGTATGTGGAGGAGGTTAATGAGATTAATAGAATGGGTCTTCATAGAGCACTTGAAACAGCACCTTCACCTGGAAAAGACTAAATAAGTGTGAGCCAGCACTACGTTCTTTAGTTATAGGTGACAGGAGGAAGGGCTTCCCTGAAGGCTCAGATGGTAAAGAGTCCGCCTGCAGTGCAGGAGACCTGGGTTCGATCCCTGGGTCAGGAAGAGCCCCTGGAGAAGGGAAGGGCCACCCACTCCAATATTCTTGCCTGGAGAATTCCATGGACAGAGGAGTCCAGCGGGCTACAGTCCGTGGGGTTGCAAAGAGTTAGACACGACTGAGTGACTAACACACACACACAGACACACAGACACACAGACACACACACACACACGGTAGGAGGAAGAGGAGAAAAGTATATCCAGAAGCACCAGTCCTACCAGTACTGTGCTTTAAAAGCAGAAACCTCTCAGAGCTCTTTTGAGTTGCATTCGACTTGTTGCTGCTGTTAAAGGAAAGATAAGCCCTGTCACGATCCAAGTCGACAGTTATTAACTTGGATTCTGCCATTGTCCTTCCTACTTTAGAGGCAGCACATGCTCCATTTAACGTCCTTGGACATCGTCACCAGCCCTTAGAGCTGTCGGGCGTAGCGTGCTGTGCCCCAGGGCCCAGCAGCCGCCATGCCCCGGTGTCCATAGCAAGTCACCTGCCGGGCGTCCCCCACTGGCCTCCCCAACCTTCTTTGCCTCCGCAGGCAAAGCTCTCCCTGCAAGACCTCTGCCATGCTGAGAGCCCAGCCCAGGATGTTTTTCCCTTCCCTCTTCACAAGGGCATTACGACATATCTCTCCAGTTTCAGCACCGTCATCTTTTTCTTGGGAGAGCCTTCCCTCAGGCCCCAAGGCTGGGTCAGGTCCCTTACTATAGAGGCGCCCCTAGCACAAGCGCCTCCTGTGTAGAACGCTAATCACAGCCGACGGTCACGCACGGGTGCCTTGTTTCCTGACCTCCGCGCCCCACACACCCTGGGAAGTCCACCAGGGCAGTGACTTATCAGTTTTTGTTGACAGGTGTTTCTCCAGCACTCCACCGCGCTGGTTCCACAGTGCTGGCTGGCAGGCACTCATTAAATATTTGCGGAATGTATGAATAAGTGGCCCACATTCAGTTTCCAATAAACAATGGCCTCCTCAAACAAACAGCCCCGAATCTGGCAGAGAGGATATGCAAGTGCCCTATTTTGACTTTGGCTCCCACTCCATGCCCTCCTTGTGGTCTTGCCTCTCCAGCTCCTCCCACTGCCCAGCCCCTCCCACTCACCTGGCCCCGCCCACTGCCAAGCCCCTCCCACTATAGGGGCGGAAAGTCAAAGTGGAAGTGTCAACTCTAAGACTACAGTCCATAGAATTCTCCAGGCCAGATACTGCAGTGGGTAGCCTTTCCTTTCTCCAGGGGATCTTCCCAACCCAGGAATCGAACTGCGGTCTCCTGCATTGCAGGCGGATTCTTTACCAAATGAGCTATCAGGAAAGCCCATTTTTGCTTTTCTGCCGCTTGATTTTGGCTTTAACCTAGTGCCAGGTCCTAGCTTATCCTTGTCTGATTTTGCATGCGATTTTGCCCATCTTTCATCCCCATGAGAAGGGGATGCTGGTTCCAGAGGGAGGAGAAGAGAGCTGAGCCTCTGAACCGCTCTGTTAGGTGACCTGCAGAGGCAAAAGCCTATCCCGGCGACACCTCCAGAGCCTGCCAGGTGCGCTAGCCTAGAGTAGCTGGTCCTGGCCACCCTCGTGGTTGTTCAGTCGCTAAGTCGTGTCCGACTCTTTGTGACCCCGTGGACTCCAGCACGTCAGGCTCCTCTGTCCTCCACTGTCTCCCAGAGTTTGCTCAATTTCAGGTCCATTGAGTGGGTGATGCTATCTATCTTCTCCTCTGCCACCCCCCTTCTTCTCTTGCCTTCAGTCTTTCCCAGTATCAGGGTCATTTCCAATGAGTTGGCCCTTCGCAACAAGTGGCCCAAGTATTGGAGCTTCAGCTTTAGCAGCAGTCCTTCCAATGAATATTCAGGGTTGATCTCCTATAGGATTGACTGGTTTGATCTCCTTGCAGTCCAAGGGACTCTCAGGAGTCTTCTCCAGCACAATTTGAAAGCATCAGTTGTTTGGCGCTCAGCGTTTTTTGTGGTCTAAGGCTCATATCTGTACATGACTACTGGAAAAACCATAACTTTGACTATAGGGACCTTTGTCGGCAAAGTCATGTCTCTGCTTTTCAATATGCTGTCTGGGTTGGTCATAGCTTTCCTTCCAAGGAGCAAGTGCCTTTTCATTTTATGGCTGCAATCACTGTCCACAGTGATTTTGGAGTTCAAGAAAATAAAATCTGTCACTGCTTCCAATTTTCTCCTCTTCTGTTTGCTATGAAATGACGGGATTGGATGCTGTGATTTTAGTTTCTTTAATGCTGAGTTTTAAGCCAGCATTTTCACTCTTCTTTCACCCTCATCAAGAGGCACTTTAATTCCTCTTCACTTTCTGCCATTGAAGTGGCATCATCTGCATGTCTGAGATTGTTGATATTTCTCCTGGAAATCTTGATTCCAGCGTGGGATTCCAGTCTGGCACTTCACATGATGTACTCCGCATATAAGTTAAATAAGCAGGGTGACAACGCATAGGCCTGCTTGAAATCCTTTCCCAATTTTGAACCAGTCAGTTGTTCCATGTCCAGTTCTAACTATTGCTTCTTGACCTGCATACAGGTTTCTCAAGAGACAGGTAAGGTGATCTGGTATTCCCATCTCTTTGAGAATTTTCCACAGTTTGTTGTGATCTACACAGTCAAGGGGTTTGGCATAGTCAATGAAGCAGAAGTAGATGTTTTTCCGGAACTGCCTTGCTTTCTCCATGATCCAGTGAATGTTGGCAATTTGATCTCTGGTTCCTCTGCCTCTTCAAAACCCAGCTTGTACATCTGGAAGTTCTTGGTTCACGTACTGCTGAAGCCTGCCCTAGCTTTAGTACCCAGGTAGGTTGATGTTTATTGTGTTCTGCACTGAGCTCCTGTGATTGTTTGCTTTGCAGCTTATAGTAGGTGTTCACTAAAGATTTACTGAACATACAACCACAGGCAATAAAAGGCATTCTAATAAATCACCCAACGTAGACATACTAGGGGCTTAGCACATGGTCTTCCCTTCTCCCCGCGCCTTCTCTCAGCTCTAGTAGGTTATGGAGGACTGTATTTGGAACATCATGGCAGCCTTTACAGTGTTCACACTTGACTAGGATGGAAGGAGACCTGGATTCCACTAGCAACCTTAGGGCTGCCCTTGGTCAAATAAAGCCTACTGATCTTTCTCAAATTCTTGTCTGGCAAGGTCTATTTCCCTCGTGGCTAAGAAGCTTGGGTCTGGCCATAAATCACTTCACAGCTTCACAGCTCTAACCAGGAGTGGCTGCCCTCCTCTCTGTTAAAAAAAAAAAAACAACAAAACACAAAACAAACCAGCATGCTTTCTCTTTATCCAACTTATCTCCTGCTATTTACTGTGTATGTGTTAGTCACTCAGTTGTATCTGACTCTTTGTGACCCGATGGACTGTAGCCCGCCAGGCTCCTCTGTCCATGGGATTCTCCAGGCCATCCCCTTCTCCAGGGGATCTTCCTGACCCAGGAATTGAACCCTGGTCTCCTGAATTGCAGGTAGATTCTTTACCATCTGAGCTACCAGGGAAGTCCTGTGCTACTTACTATAATCAACTAAGATCTGCTCCCTTCTTCCCCTCCCTCTCCTTTCACATGCAAAAGCCTTAATCATTTTAGTGCACTGTCCTGTCCCCAGTCCTTTCAAAGGATACCCAGTTAGTGCTCTCTGGGGACACAGTAGTTCGTGTTTGTATACAGTGACTGTCTTGGCGCAGAAAGTGGAAATTTCAACCTGGACTTGTGTGTGTCTTTGAGAACCGCCCCCTGCTTGCTCTCTGGTGGCTCAGTGAGAACCCAGTTGCCAATGAGATGAAAGAGATGTGGGTTCAATCCCTGGGTCAGGAAGATCCCCTGGAGGAGGAAATGGCAACTCACTCCAGTAATCTTGCCTAGTAGTAGTAGCCGCTCAGTCGTGTCTGACTCTTTGTGACCCTATGGACTGTAGCCCGCCAGGCTCCTCTGTGCATGGACTTCTCCAGGCAACAGTACTGGAGTGGATTGCCATTCCCTTCTCCAGGGGATCTTCCTGACCCAGGGATCGAATCTGGGTCTCCTGCACTGCAGGCAGATTCTTTACAATCTGAGCTACAAATCCCATGTACAGAGGAGTCTGGTGGGCTACAGTCCATGGGGTCACAATGAGTCAGACACAACTTAGCAATTACACAACAGTGACAATTTCTTGCTCTCTGCCACCCAGAAATGAGACTTCCCGCTGCAGGTCCTGGGCCCTTTGATTCCCTCACCCTTCCCCCGCTTGTGCTCTGTGGCCCTGGCTTCAGCTGGTAACCCCTGGGTGAGGTCAAGGGGCCATGCTCCTGAGGTCAGAGTCCGGGGCAAATGTGCTGACTGTGGATTTAAAAAGACAAGGTTCGCTTCCGTCAAGCAGGGCCCCAGGGCAGGTCCCGGGGAACAGGAGCCTATCGTTCCTGGCCATTCCTGGCCATTAGCTCTCAAACCAGATTTTCCACAGGCTTGTGAAGGACTTCTGGACCTCTGGGGACAGGCTGATGTTGCACCAGCTTTATACCTAAATGGCCACGCAGAACCTGCCACAAGTAAAGAAGGGCATGGAGAGGCAGGATGCCAAGGGCCGTGGCCCTGAGCCCTGTGTAATCTCCCGCTCCTGCAGAATCTTGGCCAAGTCAAGGCTCTTCTCTGCTTCTCTGTTCCATTTTCTCTGAAACAAGAGATTTCATCTTCTCCTCCTCAAAGTTTCTGACGCCGATGGGCTCATGCAAGGCCTTCCTGGATCACCTTATAATTGCAGCCCTAGAGAGGGATTCTTACAGGAGTGATTTATAGAGGGAAAAGGTGGCAAAGGGAGGCAGGATGGAGCACATGAAAAACACAGGGAAAATAAGCATGTGGTCTCAGCCTGCTTCTATGCAGGGCTCTGGGCTTTGGAGCGTAAATTCCACCAAGGTCATTCCTGTCTTCAGCCAGGCAGGTCAGCATTTGTGCATGTGTGTGTATTATTATACAGTGTGGGGTTTTGTTTTGTTTTGTTTTGTTTTTGCTCTATTTTTTCACTGTAGTAAAATATATACCAGGCTATGAGATTCCCAGGTGGCTCGGTGATAAAGAATCTGCCTGGATTCGATCCAGGTGAGGTAGGTTCAATCCCTAGGTCGGGAAGATACCCTGGAGAAGGAAATGGCAACCCATTACAGTATACTTGCCTGAGAAATCCCATAGATGGAGGAGCCTGGCGGGCTACAGTCCAGGGGGGTCACAAAGATTCAGACACCACTGAGCACTGAAAGCTTATATGCTATCAACTGAATGTTTGCTTCCCCCACAAAATTCATACGTTGGAATTATAAAATATTTGTCCTTTTGCCTCAGCATCATAATTTCGAGGTCCATCCATGCCAGAGCATGTATCTGTACTTTATTCCTTTCCCCCAACCTCACATATATACTCTCTCTCTCTCTCTATATATATATATATATACTTTTTTTTTAAATAGACTTTATTTTTTAGGTTCACAGCAGCTTCATTACTTTTTATGGCCAAACAATATTCTGTTCATCCACTGGAGGACCCTTGGATTGTTTTCACCTTTTGGCTGTTGTGACTACTGCTGCTGTGAATGTGGGTATGTAAGCATTTGTTCACGTCTCTGCTTGTGGAGATGGAGGGGGAGAGACCAACTTTGGTACTCCCCCCGGCGACTATGTCACTCATTGGCTATATTGTTATGCTAAAAGAGAACTTCATGTTCAAAGTGAAGAATTTTTAAACACTTTCAGTTCAGTTCAGTTCAGTTGCTCAGTTGTGTCCGACTCTGCACGCCAAGCATCACCAACTCCTGGAATTTACTCAAACTCATATCTATCAAGTTGGTGATGCCATCCAACCATCTCATCCTCTGTCATCTCCTTCTCCTCCTGCCTTCAGTCTTTCCCAGAATCAGGGTCTTTTCCAATGAGTCAGTTCTTTGCATCAGGTGGCCAAAGTATTGGAGTTTCAGCTTCAGCATCAGTCCTTCCAATGAATATTCAGGACTGATTTCCTTTAGGATGAACTGGTTGGATCTCCTTGCTGTCCAAAGGACTCTCAAAAGTCTACTCCAACACCACAGTTCAAAAGCACCAATTCTTCAGCACTCAGCTTTCTTTATGGTCCAACTTTCACATCCATACATGACTACTGGAAAAACCATAGCTTTGACTAGAATAATACACAGGAAAGGGCACAGATCGTAAGTGTGTAGTTGGATGGATTTTACATCTTTACACCAATGTCATTAGCATCTTCATCAAAATGTGGAAGATTTCAATCACCCAGAGTTTGCTCAACAGAGCCACCCTTCCCCTCCAGAGGTTGCCCTTACCGGGAGCTGCTTCACCATAGGTATCTTGCACTTGTTCCCAAATGTCACTGCAGTGAATCGACAGAGTATGAGCTCTTAAAGCCACAATATCCGGTTTCTGCTTTCCGTTGGCAATGACAGTCATACATGTTGACATGTAAACCGACTCTTTGATCTTTTACAATTTCTGTGCAGTTTTCACTTGTGTGAATAGATCAAAATTTATTTTTTCATTTTAATGCTGATGGACATTGGGTTATTTTCAGTGTGGGGCTGTTTCAGAGAAGGCCTCTGTGGATGTTTTTGTTTATGTCTTTGGATCATTTGTTCTCATTTTTCTTGGGTGCATGTCTGGAATGGGGATTGCTGAATCATAGACTGGGCATGGGCTTGCTCTCGAAGCTACTGACAGTTTGGCAAAGTAACTGTTCCAATTTTCACTGCTGTCTGTCATATCTGGGAGTTCCAGTTGCTCCACTTGTCTATACTTGGCATGCCATCCAAAGGTACATATTTTTTATATGATTGGCCCTCAGACATTGTTCAATGTGTATCTTTCAGGATCCAATCAGGAAAACAGAAACCATTCTAGGTGTTTTAACAAAAGGACTTTAATGCAAGGATTTGGTCACACAGGTAATAGAAAAGCTGAGAAGCCCAGCAGTCAGTAATAATAAACAGGAAGCCACTGCCATTGCTAAACTAGAGAGATGGAGGAGATGGTGGTACCCAAATTAAGAGCTTGGGTCATCCAGTGGAACTAGAGTCTTGGCAGGGTGATTGGGCAAGAGCTAGAGACACAATAGAGATGTAGCCCCTGCTGGAAAAAAACACCAAAAGAAGGAATTCCCTGGCAGTCCAGTGGTTAGGACACCATGCTTCCATTGCAAGGGCAGGGGTTCAATCCCTGGTTGGGGAACTAAGATCCCACAAGCTGCAAAGCCAAAAAACGCCAAATAAGAAAGATAGGGAGAAATATTCTGGACACTTTCTTCCTTCTGTCTTCCAATTCCAACCAATGCATCCCATTGGCTGACCCTGGGAGGAAGCCAGCTGACTGAAAGCTCAGCAAATAAAGGTTGTAGCTCTCTAGGGTAGAGCAAGCAGGCAATGACCCACATGCAATACAGGAATTACTTACTATGCTATACTTCCCATGACATGGTCTACTACTTATCTTGTGGGTAATTTAAGGATAACTTTGATTATATTAATTTTTTATTACTATTCACTGGTTCACTTTATTTTTCAAAAATTTATTTCTTTATTATTTTTGGATGCACTGGGTCTTTGTTGCTGCACTCAGGCTTTCTCTAGTTCCCGCAAACAAGGGGTTACTCTCTAGTTGAGGTGAGTGGGCTTCTCATTGCAGTGGCTTCTCTTTGTGGAGCACCAGCTCTAGGGTGCAGAGACTTCTATAATTGTGGTGCATGGGCTTAGTTACCCTGTAGCATGTGGGATCCTCCTGGACTAGGGATCAAACCCATGTCCCGTGCATTGGAAGGTAGATTCTTAACCATGGACCACTAGGGAAGTCTCTTATTGGTTCACTTTAGAATGTAATCTACAGGTAAAGATTCTTTGTAGTATTTAAGTTTGATTTGTTATGGGTGCCCCCTCTCTTGGGTCAAATGTTGGCTGGTCTCACGTCATATCCCTTTCTTTCCAAGATGCCTTCGAAAACAGTGCATGCTCAGTCACTCAGTCGTGTCTGACTCTCTGCGACCCTATGGACTGTAACCCACCAGGCTCCTCTGTCCATGGAATTCTCCAGGCAAGAATACTGGAGTGGGTTGCCATTTCCTCCTCCAGGGGAACTTCCTGACCCAGGGATCGAACAAGCTTCTCTTGCATCTCCTGCATTGGCAGGCCAGTTCTTCTGTAGGAAGACCAAAGGGCACTGGCAAGTGTGTGGGCTGAAAACTGGTTCGCCTGGATTTAATTCCCAACTCCCCTTGCATAGCTCTGTGACCTTAATCTTTTTTCAACCTCTCTGAGCTTCGGTTGTAAATGAGGATAACAATAATACCACGTCTTGGGCTGTTGTGAGGATTAAATAAGTTAGTCTGTGGAAAGCAGCTTAGAACGGGGCTTTGAACACAGTAAGCATTTGATAAATGCTTATTTTTTTCCGCAAGCACCCGGGGTTGGAGGGGTGCCCTCCACACTGGTCACAACTGCAGCGTGAATAAGCCTGGGCTAGCGACTTTGAGATGAAGATAGCAGGGATTAACTGAAGAAACCCTTACGAAGTGGGCAAGTGGCTTAAACATCTCCCTGCAGAGAAGCGGCATATGGAGGATAATTCTAGTAACACAGGTAAGTGGTGAGAAAATGGCCGAGTGATACAAGATGCATAAATTACAAGTTAAGAAGTATTCGTTATCACGGAGATTGGTGCTCAAATTTTATTTTTGTTGTCACAGGGAGTGATCAGAAGTGTCTGGAATGTTCTCGTTCGGCTGACTTTCAGAAGAGACTGGGATCACAGAAGTTAGCTCTCGTGGGACTGGTTAGACTGTGTTCCCGATCAGTAGTGTCCTGTCGGTGGTGCACAGGGTATTTTTAGCTGGTATACAGTTCAGCTGTTTCTTTTCATTTGAATAACTTACACATTTACTGTAACTCGGACTAGAGAAAAATAAAATAGCACATATGTCTTTGGGCAATATTTGTGGAATAAAATTTCCCCAAAGACCTATATCCTTCCAATGGGCCCAGCAGTCTTTCATAAACTGTCATAAAATGTTGGCTTCAACTCTGTATGAGCAAATGACTTTAACTAGTTGGAGTAAGAAAGTGGTTTTTACCACAGCCTGTGGTTTATGGAGATGTTCTGTGTAGGAGAAGTATTAAGACACACATAGGAGTGTTATCTGCCAACTCCGGGTTTGGAGGCTGGTGGCGGTCTCTGGGTGAGGGGCAGTGTAGGAGGAGAGGATGCTCTGGGTACTTGTGGGAGGCAGAGGGTTTTAGCTGGATCTGCAGCCTTTTAATTCTGTAAAAAGACAGATCTGAAGCAAATTTGGCAACATGTTAATATCTGTTTAATTTGAGTGGTTGGGGATATACAATCTGTTACTGTTAATAACATTACCCTATGTTGGAAATAGTTTGCAATTTACAAGATACTGAGAAAGTGAATTTGGAATAGGGATGATATAATAGCTGCTGGAGTCTAGTTTGCTATTTGAACTATTTTCCCCCATGGTGGGAAACATTTGAAATGTTAGAAAAATTTAAATCGCATTGCCTGTACATATGAGTTCATATACAAGCATCGTTGGGTCCTTCTGTCATTCTAAGTGCCACCTCTGCGATCAGCGCTAAGGCCTCAGGAATACCTTCAAAAAAAAAAATTTCCTTTCAACCAGAACAAGGCTACTTGGAGGCTATCCCAAAAACCTTGGAACCCTGTGACTGCTTGGACACTTTGTTGTCATTATGAGTTAGGAAAACATTTGACAGAGAACTCTGAGACAAGACAGACGTTTACTTCTCAGAAGAAAACAAAATTAGGGGGGGGGGGTCATGGCTCGCCTCTCATGGAATAGAAGGGCTGCTGCAGCTCCAGCCATCACGTCTGAATTCCAGCCAGCAGAAAGGAAAACTCCAGAAGGTGACCATTTATCCTCTAAGGATCCTCCCCAGATATCAAAGATATCACTTCCAGTTACATCTTGGTAGCCAGTACTGAAATGGGGCAAAGGGCTTGTGTACCTACAGTGTAGGAAGCCAGACTCTGACAGTGGCGGTTTGCAGCAATGTAAAGATTATCAGAGAGCACCAAGCAAGGGAGTGGGAGACAAGCCTCAGATCCACTCCACCTTGGTCTTTGAATTAGGGTTTTTTTTTTTTTTTAAATTTTCTTTTTTAAAGGGGAAGAACAAAAGACCCCGAGATTAATTATCATCTTGTGACATTTCTTAATCACAGTTTCAGAAGTCAGGATGTCTCTACTTAACGATTTTCTGGCCAAGTGATCCATGGCTTGGGGGTTTGTGAGCTCATCTTGCCCTGGAGAAAAAACCCGAGATTGTACATTAAGATAAGAGCAGTTTTTAGTACATTAATGATATTAACAATTGCAATTTTAGCATCTGACTTTGGGTGATTAATGTTCAATTAGAGCACAAGACTGAGTGAGGTCAGAGGGGACAAGAAAGGGAATAAAGTTTGGGATATAGATATTAATCAGAAACAGAACTCAGTTTTAGTGCGACTCTGTTTCAGGACTGAGTTGTTCAGGCACACCTAGCTGCAAGGGAGGCTGGAGAGGGTTGTCTTTATTCCTGCCAGCTGTGCACCCAGCTAAAATTCAGAGTTTCTTATTATTAAGGAAGAAGGGGCCACTGGATCTGAGAGAACAACTAGAACACTCTCTGCTGCAACGCTGCCAGGGTGGGGAGCCCTCCTTTAAGGAAGGGTCCTGACTCGTTGCCCTCCAGTCACCTCCTTTTCTCCTGGAGTTCAGGGGAGGATTGGGGGGCCATGGCCATGAAGCTTCTTCAGAGCAACTCCACATAGCTCTTGGCGAGGATTAGGGCAGTATTTGGAAGGATTCATAGTGTGAAATCCCTATGGTTTTTTCAGTAGTCATGTACAGATGTGAGGGTTGGACCATAAAGAAGGCTGAGCGCCAAAGAATCCATGTTTTGAATTGTGGTGCTGGAGAAGACTCTTGAGAGTCCCTTGGACTCAAGAAGATCAAACCAGTCAATCCTAAAGGAAATCAGTCCTGAATATTGATTGGAAGGACTGATGCTGAAACTGAAGCTCCAATACTTTGGCCACCTGGTGGGAAGAGCTGACTCACTGGAAAAGACCCTGATGCTGGGAAACAGTGAGGGCAGGAGGAGAAGGGGGCGACAGAGGGAGAGATGGTTGGATGACATCACTGGCTCAATGGGCATTAGTTTGATCAAATTCCAGGTGATAGTGGAGGACAGGAGAGCCTGGACTGCTACAGACCATGGGGTTGCAAAAAGTCAGACATGACTTAGCAACTGAACAATAGCAAAATAGTGTAAAAAGTATGTGGTACTTGGAGGAAACCCCGGGGTAGGGACAAAAGGTCACAGGATGGGAGCCCGTCTGCCAGATTCCACCTGCACATCTTTGGAAGCACTGTCTCATTGTAAAGTGGGAATAAAAGTTGTACCATCCCCAGAAGGTTGTCGATCCATTTTATAGGATTTAACACTTGGAACATTAGTGACCGAAAACTAACAGCCTTCCTTCCTTCCAACAAAATGTACATACCTGTGCACTTACATGTATGTAAAAGGAACTAACCTGATGGTACAGCTTGATGAATTTCCCATGTGTTTATTATATACCCAAGTAACTGCCACCCAGTTCAAGACAGAGACCGTTTCCAGCCCCCAGAAGGCTCCTTCATGTCCTTGCTGTATCGGTGGCACCCACCCTGCTGAGCAAAACATTATTTTGACTTTCTCCCCATAGATGAGTTTCATTGCAGAATCTCTTTAATACTAAAGGCATCATCCGTGGACTTCCCTGGTGGTTCAGTGATTAAGAATCCACCTGCCAGTGCAGAGGACAGGGGTTTGATCCCTGGTGTGGGAAGATCCCACTTGCCACAGAAGCAGCTAAGCCCGAGTGCCACAGCTACTGAGCCCGTGAGCCCTAGGGCCCACGCTCCCTAAGAAGAGAAGCCCAGGCACTACAGCTAGAAAGTAGCCTCCAGTTGCTGAAACTAGAAAAAGCCTACATGCAGCAATGAAGACCCAGCGCAGTCAAAAATAAATAAAAATGTTTTAAAATGGCCTCATCCAGAAGATGCTTTTTTGTGTGTGTTTAGCCTCTTCCACTCAACATAACGTCTGTGAAATCATCCACCTTATGTATATCCATGGCCCCATTTCACAGAAGAAGAAACAAAGGCTTGGACAGGCTAAGGGAGGTGGGGTCAGAGGGAAGCCCCTGGTCTTCGAGGAGGTCCCATTCTCTGTGTGAGCACTGTCTCTGAGGGTCCATGCTGATGACCAGCCCAAGCGTTCCTTCCATGCACGGTCGCTTGGGGATTATCCCATCAGCAAAGGCTCTGACTTGCTAAATCTCATCCGACCCAGTCAGCAACATCTCATCCATCAATCTGGCCATACTTCTCCCAGCTGGGCTGGTAATGTGATCACACGATCATGCAGTGGAGGCTCAGGTCCCATGGCTCGTTCATCATCACTTCACACACAATTTCTGTGGACTCGGGTCAGATCCTGTGTCTCAGCACTACGCGCACCCTGTTGCACGCACAGGTGACCCTGTAGAGGTTCCTGACCGCATCTGTGCACACAGATGCCTGTCTACTTCCACATACACCTCTCTCTCTGGCAGAAATTCTTTAAGATGGAGCCTGACTCTGGGACTCCCCTGGTGGCCTAGTGGCTAAGACTCTGCACTTCTAGTGCAGGGGCCCTGGGTTCGACCCCTGGTCAGGGAACTAGTTCCCACATGCTGCAACTAAGAGTTCATGTGCTGCAACTAAAGATTCTGCATGCTGCACCCAAGATCAAAGATCCTGAATGCTGCAACTAAGATTCAGTGCAGCCAAAAAAAAACCCCTTGACTCTACTACTTACAGACTGTGCAACTTTGCACTAGTTACTTAGCCTCTCTGTGCCTCAGTTTCCCATCTGTAAATAGGGATGAGGACAAAACCCACAGCTTGGAATGTAGTCATTCCTGGGGTGCCACATCAAAGTGCCATGGACTTAGTGGCTTAAAACAACTGAAATCTAATCGCTTACAGTTCTAGAGGTTAAAAATCTGAAATCAAGGTGTCAGCAAGGTTGGTTTCTTCTGGTATCAGTGGGGGAGAATCTATTCCATGCCCCCTCCCATCTTCTGGTGGTGGCTGGCCATCCTTGACATTCCTTGGCTTGTGGAGTCATTCTTTGAATCTCTGCCTCTGTCAACACATGACCGTCTTCCCTCTGTGTTTCTGTGATCAACATTCTCTCTTCTTATGAGGACACCGGTCATTGGCTAAGGGCCCACCCCAATTGGTATGACGTCATGTGAACTTCATTACATCTGCAAACTGCCTCTTTCCAAATGATGTCACATTCATGGGTTCCAGGTGGATGTGAATTTAGAGGAGATGCTATTCACCCTGGGACATGTTTTACTGTGAGTTAATCTCACAACATGCTGAGAACAGCCCTGGGCACCTGCATAGGTCATGTTCCATAGGAGCATTTGTTACCATCACTGGTACACTAAAGAACTATAAATCCCACATGGCTTAAGTGGCTGTTGGGGCAGGAGTTCCCTGGCGATCCAGTGGTTAGTAGTTGGTGCTTACACTGCCGGGGCCCTGGGTTCAATCCTTGACGGGGGATCAAGCCTAGAGTCATGGCCAAAAAATTAAAAAAGCAGCCTTTGGGGAGAGAGTTCTGCTCTGAGCAGGCAAATAGAACCCTGTTAGGGATGGGAGTCTCATGGTGCCTGAGGTTGCCTAGGTCCTGCCCATTCCCAAGGACCCTCCCCAAGGACCCTCCCCTGTGTTTGGGTTTCTCCCCCCGCCCCTCAGTGTTCAGCTGCATCATTCAGCTGGGGAGGATGCAGGCAAGCAATGAAACAGAGGAAGCTTGCTCCACTTCTGGCTTTCCAACAAGGAGGGCTTAATGAGGCAATTAGGCAGAACTATTCTCTCTTTATCTCCCTCTCCATCTTCCTCAGCAATGTCAGTGTGTGGGGCTGGAGGGCCCTTGAAGATGAGAAGAGCCTGTCCTTCCCCCTTGGTTGCAAAAACAGGCAAGCAGCACTCAGAAAGGGTGGGCCAAGGTCACACAGCAAGTCAGTGGGATCACCAGACTGGCAAACCCCCAGGGCCCCTAGGACCCTGGCAGGTGACGGGCTAGAATGGGTGGGTGTGGGGAGGACTGTGGCCGGCTGGGACACTCAGTCACTGTGAAGGGGCACTGCCCATGTAGGGGACATGGACTCTGTGTACCAGGTCAGCTGAGTTTTCAAGGGAAGCTAAAGCTAAAATTCTCCTTTGTGAAAGGTGTGTGCGTGCTAAGTTGCTTCAGTCGTGTCCGACTCTTTGCAACCCTATGAACTATAGCCCATCAGGCTCCTCTGTCTATGGGATTCTAGAACACTAGAGTGGGTTGCCATTCCCTTCTCCATTGTAAAGGGTGCCATCTAGCAATTCAAAGTTCTCAAAAACCCAGTGTAGGCCACACAAAGTGGTCCTTGCTGAGAACAGTGTCTGCACTCAGCTACTGAGTGTCCATAGTGGGCACAGCCCAGGGGGTGGGTAAGGATAAGTGTTTGGTCCTGTGTGTGTGTGTGTAGGGGTGTGCCTGGGCTTCTCCTGCTCAGGCCCCTCCCCCGAGCAGTGAGATGGGAGCTTGCTGGACTGCCTGTGTTAGTATTCCCTCCCAAATCCCCTTAGAGCCAAGCGGTCTGCAGCAGCTTGCCATGCACAGTATATATGTCGTGCACTGCACAAGGTGCCCATTGGAGAGGTGACTGGGTGCTCTCAGTCTGTGCCTGGTTTGCTCGCTCAGCTGCTTATCCTGTAAGAAGCATCTGGTTTGTGTAATTCATCCACCCGGGGCTCTCTTTCTAGTGCTCACAGTGCTGGGTCAGTCTGGGTCCTTTAAGAAGACGCCAAGAGAATTCCCTAAAAGTCCAGTGGTTGGGACTCTGGGATTTCAGCTTTGAGAGTGTGGGTTCCATCCCAGATTGGGGAACTAAGATCCTGCCAGCCACGTGGCACGGCAAGCGAAAAAAAAAAAAAAGGATGTCAAGGGTGAGATTAGATGTACAAGACAGTGACTGGGAAAAACAGCTCCAAGAGGAAAAGAGAAGGTGGGAGAGGCTCCAGGTTGAGATGTGGGTCTGGCCTCTGTGTAGGAGTGAGGGGAGCAAGGAGAGTCAGGCAGGAGTGGGCTCAGGCCTCAGCACACTTCTAGGGAGGTTTTTTGTGCAGGCTGATGGGAAGCACTGGAGCCAAGGTCACCATCGGAGGCATCCCACATCTTTCCTGGATGGGCCTCCCTTCATTTCCCTCCCATGCTGGATCATTGGCTGGTGCATCCATGGGGCACAGGGTGGGTTCAGAGCCCAGCAGTGGGCTGTCAATCAGTCAGTCATGTGCTCTGCAGTAGGAGACCCCAGGGGGTGACGGTCAAAGCCGTGACAGTGCCATGGTTGCTAGTGGGTGCCCTGATCTGAGAAGGCATGGTTAGAAACGGCCTGCATAGTAAGTCAGACAGGGAAAGACATATCATGTGATATCACTTATATGGGGAATCTAAAAAAAGGGTGCCAATGAACTTATCTACAAAACAGAAATAGAGTTACAGATGTAAAAAACAGACTTATGGTTGCCAGGGGGTGGGCGGGGGAGGAGGGATAAACTGGGAGACTGAGCCTGGCATATACACACTACTATATATAAGTTAGATAACTAATAAGGGCCTATTGTATAGCACAGGGAACACTACTCAATGCTTTGTAACGGCCTATATGGGAAGAAAAGCTACAAATGAGTGGCTATATGTATATGTCTAACTGATTCACTTTGCTGTACACCTGAAACTGACACAACATTGTTAATCAACTACACTCCAGTAAAACAAACAAAAAGCAGCCTGCGTGCACCCTGGGATTTTTTTTTGTTTTGTTTTTTTAAAAAGTATTTTTATTTGTTTAGTTGGTTATGCCAGGTCTTAGTTGTGGCACATAGGGTATTTTAGTTGCAGCATGCAGGTTGTAGGATGGAAGAACTAGTTCCCTGACCTGGGATCAAACCCCGGGTCCCCTGCATTGTGAGCGTCTGGAGTCTTAGCCACTGGACCACCAGGGAAGTTCCAGCCTGGGATGTGTTGGATGGCCTGTATATTAAGGCAGCCATTCAAGCAAATTTTGCATTCCGGACCCTCATGGATCTGAAATTGTTGCAACCTAAAGTATTTTCTCTCTATTGTCTTTGAAGTCTCCTCTCCTTCGTAGTGAGTTTGATGTCCCGTGCCCAAAGGGAGTGCATATTATTGCACAAATGTATTAGTTTCTTCTCACTACTGTGACTAGTCACCAAAACTTAGTGATTTAACGAAGTCTATGTTTATTCTCTTACCATTCTGGTGGTCAGAAGTCCAAAATGAGTCTTACACTTCCCTGGTGGTCCGATGGTTAAGAATCTGCCTGCCAATGCAGGAGGCCGGGGTTCCATCCCTGATCCTGGAAGACCTCATATGCCGCAGAGCAACTAAGCCCGAGCGCCACAGCTGTTGAGCCTGGGCTTTCTAAAGCCTGGGAACTGCAACTCCTGAGCCTGTGTACCACACTACTGAAGCCTGCACACCCCAGAGCCTGTGGTCTACAACAAGAGAAGCCACTGCAATGAGAAGCCCGTGCATGCAACGAGAGAGTAGCCCCTCCCCAGTTGCCACAACCGGAGAAAGCCTGTGTGCAGCAATGAAGATCCAGTGCAGGCAAAAATAAATAAATAAACATTTAAACACCTCTCTATGAAATAAGCCTTACGGACTAGTATCATGGTGTCGGCAGGGCTGGTTCCTCCTGGAGGCTCTGGGGAGAATTTGTTCCTTGCCTCTTTCAGCTTCTGGAGGAGGCCTGCATTCTAGACAGGCCATTGCCCTTTCCTCCATCTATAAAACTGGTATCGGCTCCTTTGTTCCTTCTCTTTGGGGAACTGCCCCTCATCTGCTCTTCGTCCACCTGCCCCACATGGATCTGACCATCCTCTTCTCCTCTCTAGCTCAAGGATGAGTGAGGGGCCCAAGTTCTAGCCCATCAGAATGGTTCATGTCCTTGGCCAGGCCAATGAGAGCTTTATCTGGGGTGTGGGGGGTGGGGTGAGCTCTCTGCAAGGTGGCTAAGCCAGTAGAACAAACATCTGGAGCTGCTGATGGTTATCTTGATGGAGAGTAGAGTCTCCAGAGAAGAAAACAGACAAAGAAACAGAAAGATCAGCTCCTGTTGACCCTGAGCGCCTGGATTCAGCTGTACCTGAAGCTTCACAAGCCCTGAAATTTTCAGATATTGAGATAATAAATCCTCTTTCTGGCTTAAGCTAGCTTGAATTGGAGTTTGTGATTCTTGCTACTGGGAGTCCCAGCTGGGACTACTTTCTCCAGGTTTGAACACCCAGCCTGAAACTGCAGAAGCAACATGCCATTTTGTGTGCAGGCACCAAGCTCATGTTGGCCTTGCTGCTTTTCCTTCCTTGCCCTTCTCTCCCCCTGCAAGCTATGCTACTGGGTGATACATCCTAATGTATATTTAACAGGGGCTTAAAATCGAATTAATTTAGATTGGTTAATAAACTGTAACATCCGTTTCTAAATCAAGCTACATTTTCCTCTTGAGCAACTAAATTCATGCCTGTTGGTTTAATTTGTTGCTATTGTAATCCTTTAATGCTGATGAAATTATGGAAAGGTTTCTAGTGAAATTATCCAGATTTGATTAGGGTGGAACATATTAATATTTTCCCTTCCCAGTGGTCGTTGAAGAGAGATGGGCTGAGAGTGCACATGTTGCCCATGCTGTGGAGTGTGGTCACAGAAAGCAGACGCGTTCTGTCCCCTTTCAGGTCATTTATTGAGCACTGGGTGTGCATTTATTGAGCACTGACTGTATGCCCAGCCCTGGCTGCCAACATTCTTTGGGTGTGCATTTATTGAGCACTGATTTTATGCCCAGCTCTGGCTGTTAACATTCTCAGTGTAGTATTTGTGGGAAGAAGAGGTTCTGGGCTTCTGTGTGACAGTTGTAAGGGATTTAGGGGCTCTGAGAGTCGCTTCAACTTTGCTTCCAAAACAGCCCTGGCCCCAAGTGTGGTGGAGCCTTTGCTGTCTTCCCTGGTGGCTCAGATGGTAAAGAATCTGCCTGTAATGAGGGAGACCTGGGTTCAATCCCTGGGTTGAGAAGATCCTCTGGAGGAGGGCATGACAACCCACTCCAGGATTCTTGCCTGGAGAATCCCATGGACAGAGGAGCCTGGTGGGACATGAGTTGGACACGACTGACTTTTTCTATTCCCCTGTAAGTAAACCCAGTCTTGGCCTGGAGCAGGTACGTGCGTGTTAAGTCGCTTCAGTTGTGTTCAGCCTGAAGCAGGCGCTCACATGCAAATCAGTGTGACCTTGAGCCTGACCCTGAAGAAACTCCTGCTGACACATAGCACCTCTCCAAGACCCCATGGTGAGCTGGAACAGGTTGAGGCCAGAGCAAGAAAAAAAGTGAAGTTCAAAACTGGATCCAGACCCAGCAGAGACGAGTTAGACCCAGGTTGGTGGTCTCCATCTGCTTCCTCTCCTTGTGGTCCCCTAATCCCTGCTGAAGTTGTACCAACTCCCCACCCCTCCACCCGCTAACTCCATTTGTTCTGGAATGTGCCAGGCCTCACCCCAGATGCCCTAAACAGCGCATAATTGCACAGGAATCTGAAGTGTGTCCAGGCTCCCTTCTGCAGGAACAAGAGGGCTGGGGGCAGGGCTCCTGGGAGCTAAGACCTGGGGGGAAAAGATCAGGCACAGGGAGGCCCAAAGCAGTCTCCCGCAGTTCAGATATCCAGCCGGTCCATGGGGAGAGGGTCTCCAGAGTCGCCTGATCCTCCACTTACTGGCATTCAGGTTGGTGATTCCTGAGCTTGGCACAGAATTCTCTAGAAGGCTTACCTCTTTTTCCCACTAGGGTGAGAGATGTAACAAGCACCCCTTGTGTTGGCAAGGAAGCTGTATTGTGCTGGGTGCCTTTCAGTTTCCTGGACAGGCAGGTTAACGTCCAGTGCTGACTTTTGTTGATGCCATTCCCTCCACTGGGCCTGCCCTTCCCCTGCCTCCTGCCCATCCCCCATCACTCCACAAGCTCAGCCTTCAGATCACAGCTGAACCATGGCTTCTTCAAGATGCTTCCCCTTTCTCCCCGGAATATGTTCTCCCAGCTCTCAGTGTTTCTTCCCCTTTAGAGAATTATCACAAATGGTAAATCCAGAATTGTGAAATTATTTCCTTGTAGCCAGCCTCCCCACCCTGCACTCCCTAGGCTGCAAAGTCAATGAGAGCAGAAATCCTGTTTCTAACTCAGATATTGCCCATGGGTGGTCCACAAATGGGTTTAGCTGCCCTTGCATAGAGTTTTATCAGTTTTAACAAATTAGCATCATTAAATACATACATACATATGTATGTACTTGGCTGTGCTGGGTCTTAGTTGCAACATGTGAGTTGTTTTTTTCTTTTCAGTTGCGACATGCAAACTCTTATGTGTAGCCTGTGAGATCTAGTTCACTGACCAGGGATTGAACCCAGGCCCCCTTCCTTAGCAGCCTGGAATCTTAGCCACTGGACCACCATGGAAGTCCCATTGGCATCATTTTAAAATTAAGAGATTTCACATTAAAACTCTAGATTTTTGGCCTTTGTTTAAAAAAAAAAAATCAGAAGATTTGGTGACCTTGGGGCCTACATTCTGACACGATGACAACGGGCTGGATATGGCTTTTACACAAGGCAGGTGTTCATTTTTCCTCTTCGCCCTGTACCCCACCAATCCCTGTTGCCCCACACCTGAACTGTTTTACTCATATGCATTACCTGTCTGATCTCTATAGATTTTGGGTTTCAACCTCTTGCCTAGTCCTCTGTGCCCCTCTCCCCTGACTTTACCTGGTGTATAGAGGACCTTTTGTGTTAATTCATTCCTTGCAACAGTCTAGTGGGACACGGCTTCCCATTTTCAAGATGAAAAAACTGAAGTTCCCAAGATCACACAGTCAATGAATGGCAGAGGCAGGATTTTGAATCACTGATTATCTGGTTCCCAGTCCTGTGTTTGCTCTACCCCATCCCATGCCGGCACCAACCAGGGTGGAGAGAGCTGCTTATTACTTCAAATGTCACCTATAGGAACTTCCCTGGTGGTCTAGTGGCTAAGACTCCAGGGTCCCAGTGTAGGGGGAAGGTTCCATCCCTGGTCAGGGAACTAGATCCTACATGCCACAACTGACCGTTTCCACGTGCCACAACTAAGACCCAGCGCAGTCATGTGAAAAAAAAAAAAAAAAGCCACCTATAACCTCATTAAAACTCCTGCCCGCCCTATATAGAGAAGGGATTGAAAACGCAGGTGTCATCAGAGGCCGTGTGGCTACATAAAGGAGAGGTCAGAAGTGACCTGGAGGGCAGAGGCCTCAGCTCAGAACAGCCAGGCAGGAATTCACCCCAGTGTGACTCAATTTCTGATGTTTTAAGAGAAGCCAGACATTTAGGGTATGCATGAAGTACCCCAGTCTGTCAGCAGTCTGGGTTCCCCACCATGTTGCTAGGTTGTGCCCTTGACTTTAAAGCTAGATTTTTGTCACTGGCTGCCGAAGTCATGCCGCCTGGGGTGGGGGATCCCGGCTCCTGCTCACTGTTGTCAGGGTGCTGTGATCGGCATTGTCTCAGCTGGGTTGAGGATTTTTCATGGGGACCCCAAGATTACCGCAGTGGCTGCAACCCCCAGACCCAGAGCCGCTGATGCCCCTCCTCCTGCGCACACTATCCTGGGTCCTTCCCTCCTGGGAGTGGTAGTTTACCATCCATTTCATGACAACAAAGAAAAAGAGAAGTATTGACCTAAGTACCAGGTACTCCCCAAAGCCCTGTGTAACTTCTAAAACTAAATCAGAAACTACTCCCAGAGTCTGAAACGGATCAGTTCTCCCACCTTCTAGAACATCAGCTCCACGAGGGCAGGGATGCCGTCTGTCTTGTTCCCCCGCTGTCTCCCTAAGTGGCTAGAACAGAATCTGGCACATAGTAGGTGCTCGGCAAATGTTTGTTGAATGACTAAATGACAGCGTATCAGCAGCAAACACTTCTGTGCATTTGCGAATGGCAGTTCTGCAACAGGAGCTGCTAGGATTAGCCTTCCTTTGCGGGTGACGCAGCTAAGATGCTGAGAGGAGAAGAAATTGGCCAGCGTTTACCCAGCTGTTCCGGGTGGAGCCGGCATCAGGTTTGGGCCTCTGCTGGCGGCAACCAAGGAACAAAACCCTCTCTCTCTGCGCTCCATCATTGCAACTCGAGCTTTTATACACAGTGGATTTTCAGAGTCTGCGGTTGACATCCAAGGAATAAATAGATGGGTGGAGGGTAAATACCTCCTGTAACAATGTCAGCAAAGCTCTTCAAAGCCACGCTGGGGGGCTTACTTCTCGGAAAGGGGCCTCGCCTCTTCTTTCAAAAAGAGCTTCGTTCTGGAATCTAGGCATCTTGAAGGACTTGCTCCTGGAAGGGTATTTCAACATTCATCAAACGTAATTATTTCCCCAAGTAAAATATTTAAACAGGGCTTTAAGGAATCCAACAAAAGAAAATGAGTTTTAGGGGAAATACACACACACACACACACACACACACACACACACACAAACCAAATTCTTTCCTCAAAACATAAGCTGGAAGGATTTTATCTGCTCTCAGAGGGAAAACTCACAAGGTTTAATTTAAAACTTGGGCGGGCTCATGGCTTTTCAATGGGGTGATTGTTCCATAGTCAGGGAATGAGATAATAAGAAAACGTTTTCGGGCCCAGTGTTTGGTTTGGCTTCAGAAATTCAAACTGGCGTTCTTCTGAACACTCTCTGGGCCCCCGTGCGTGGCTTGGCTTGTATCTCTGCAGGTCAGAGACCAGATTTGCAATAACATTTATGCAATCAGAGACTTCCAAGGGAATGCAAACCAAGTGACTGCCTTGTGCACATGTGTGGAGCTGGGACAAGGACGTAGTTACCTACCCTGGGGGGTTGTCACCCAGCCCCCAGGCGCCCAGAACCTCTGGATGTTGGTGTGAAACCTGAGCTAAGCAAGATTTAAGAAGCATCTGCCCTCATCTTGGGGCTGCTGGGGTGTGATAGCACGTTGTGACCTGTCTGGGCTCATTCTCCTCCTGCTGTCTTTGTCAAACCACTGGCTGGGAACTCCAAAACTATCGTCTCAGAAATTCAGCCTGCATCATTCCAGCTTCCCTGGGGTTCTCTCAGTGTGGATTTTATCGGGTGGAAATGGGAAAAGCCATAGCATGAATGCTGATGACCGTTTTTCCCTGTGGCTTTGCTTCTTCCCTTCTGCTCTGGGCTGTCTTGGGGAAATGCTCATTTTCTGTGAGAATGGGGTTTCCCAGAGTTGAGTTCAGGGTGCAGGGAACCAGGAGAGGACCTTTTGGTGGCAGCTGTTCTGGAAGTAGCCAGCGCTTTGGGGAGAGCCTCTGAGTCATGGGTGGCTGGGTGAGAAGGCAGTTTTGTGGTTGATCCCCACTACCCTGACATCATCTCCTACTCTGGGATGTCAATATTCTCCTAGAGGATTTGGCTAATCTATGTCCTGGTGTCCTGCTTCCACCACGATAGAAAGAGACAGAGGTGTGGAGGGACTTCCCTGGTGGTCCAGTGGTTAAGATTCCACCTTCCAATGCAGGAGGTGAAAGTTCGATCCCTGGTCAGGGAGCTAAGATGCCACGTGCTGCAGAGTGAGGCCAAAAATTTTAAATAAATAAACACAGTGCTGTAAATCAATTATATTCAATTAAAAACAGACCAGAGGATAAATTCCAGTGGTGAGGGGAGCAGAGAGCACCCCTCTAAGAAGCCACTTCTTTTCCATTCAACAGTTGGCTGTTGAGTCTACAGGCCTGGGTACCCTTCCAGGGCTTTCTCTAATCATGAATTCTACTCCCAAGCCGACCCCTCAACTTACCCTAGGACTGGCCCTCATGTAGCCTCTAGCCTTGACCCGCTAAAACACATCCTTGACCCTGACCTTACCCTCCTGGGAGGCCTGGACAGCTGGAGGTTAAGTCTGACTCCTAGATTCTTAGCCTTCTCCAATCAATAGAAATTGACTAGAGGCCAGAGGACAAATTCAGGCAAGGCTTTACTGGGGCTCCCTACTGCACAGCAAGGAGCCAGAACAAGAAACATATTAACTTGCTTGCTCACTCCCGGGGATGGCAGAACAAGCTGGTTCCTTACAGCAGAGAGAGGACAGGGGTGTGTCCAGGGGTCAAGTCAGAGGGGTGGTTTCTGTGGTTTGCTCACCCTTCTCCTGGGGTTGAGTGCAGGGAGCATACACAATACCCTGTTTTTCCTCCCTTCTCTTCAGAAATGGCAGTTGAGTTTTTTGGTCTTTTTGTATCTTTGTCCAGAATTTGTCCCAACTGCCAGGGGTTCCTGCAGTTATTTTTAGTCCCTTATAGTTACTTTGTATTTTATTGGAGGAGAAGTGTGTCCAGGTGCAAGCACTGCAGAGAAGGGTCCCAGGTCCCAGCCCCCAGCCCATCTCAAGATGGCTGCTAGAGAGTTTTCTTAGCCCCTTGGGTCCCCTGACCCACCTGCCCTCCTGAGCGAATCCTGTATCAGCCAGCAGAGATCACAGAGACTTCCAACTGCCAAACTGTCCCTGTACTAGTTTCCTCAGGCAGGCATAACTCTATGCCACAAAGTAGGTGGTTTAACACAAAAGAAATGTAAAGACTCTTGACAGTCCCTTGGATAGCAAAGACATCAAACCCAGTCAAGCCTAAAGGAAATCAACTCTGACTATTCATTGGAAGGACTGATGCTGAAGATGAAGCTTCAATATTTTGGCCACCTGATGCGAAGAACCAACTCACTGGAAAAGACCCTGATGCTGGGAAAAATGCTGATGCAGGAGGAAAAGGGGGCAAGAGAGGATGAGATGGTTGGATGACATCACTGACTCAATGGACATGAAGTTTGAGCACACTCCAGAAAAAAGTGAAGGACAGGGGAGCCCGGTGTTCTGCTTCTGGAGGCCAGGAGTCCAAACTCAAGGTGATAGTAGGTTTGCACTCCCTCTGGAGACTCTAGGGGAGGGTCCTTCCTTGCTTTTGTTCCATTTTGTGGCAGCTGCTGACAACCCTTGGCATTCCCTGGCTTGCAGCTGCCTTGCTGGCTGTGTTCTCTCTGGATCCTTGTGTCTTCACACCAGTTGTTGGATTCTGGGTCCACCTTAATCCAACATGACTTCACCTTAACTTGACTCCATCTGCAAGGACCTTATTTCCAAATAAGATCACACTCATAAGTTCTGGGTGAACGTGACTTTGGGGAGGACACCGTTAACCCAGTAGAGTCTCCAAGGGCCTACACTGGATCGAACTTTCTGCGTCTCCCTACTTAATCCCCACAGCAATCCACGAGGCAAGTACCGTTAAAATTCCCATTGTGTGGATGAGAAAAATTAGGCTTAAAGTGTGACAGGGCAAGTGCCCAAGGTCACATGGCTGGAAAGAAAATGGAGCTGAGATTTAAACTCAAGTCAGTCTGACTCTGAGGATTCTCTCTTGTCCAAACCTTTACAGACTCTGGCCTAGTGGTAAGAACCCATGTGCCAATTTAGGAGACATAAGAGATGCAGATTCAATTCCTGGGTTGGGAAGATCAGCTGGAGGAGGCAAGGCAGCCCACTCCAGTATTCTTGCCTGGAGAATCCCATGGACAGAGGAACCTGGTGGGCTACAGTCCATGGGGTTGCAGAGTCAGGCATGACTGAAGTGACGGAGCATACACACCTAGTAAATATTAAGTCCAAGAGAAGCCCAGATAAGAAAGATCACTCTCAGGACTTCCCTCATGGTCCAGTGACTAACGCAGAGGGCCCACGTTCAATCCCTGGTCAGGGAACTGGATCCTACACGCTGCAACTAAGATCTGGTGCAGCCAAATGAATAAATAACTATTAAAACAATATATAGAAAGGTAAATAGCATGCCAATATTTATTTTAAAAAAAGAATGATCAATCTTGCAGGCTTATTTCTTCTAGGCACTTGGGTTTTAGAGACTCTGTTCAAAACACATGGACCCAACCAGGCAATATTGGGGATAAAAGGCATTAAAAGTTTTTTAGGGGAGTTCCCTGGTGACCTAGTGGTTAGGATTCTGGACTTTCATTGCCATGACCCAGGTTCAATCCTTGGTCTGGGAATTGAGATCCCACAAGCCATGTGGCATGGCCAAAAAAAATTTTTTTTCTAGGCAAATCCTTAGAAACAACACGGATTACCAGGAGCTAGGGAAGAGAGGGCAATGGAGAGTGACTGCTTAATGGGGGTGAGGTCTCCTATTGGGATGATGAAAATGTCCTGGCACCAGACAGAGGGGGCAGTTGCCCAACATGGTGAATGTGCTAAATGCCCCTGAATTGTACATGTTAACATCGTTAACTGAGTGTTGTGTGAATTTTACCTAAATTTTTTTTCCTGCCTTGATAGTTTCTTTATCTAAAATCTCACCACTGGAGTTAATCTTTGGTCTCAATTTTTTTAAAAAAAAAATTTATTTGTTTGGCTGCATTGGGTCTTAGTTGTGGCATGTGGGATCTTTCATTGCAGGGCGTGGGAGCTTAGTTGCCCTGTAGCATGTGGGATCTTCGTTCCTGAGTCAGGGATCTAACCCACGTGCTCTGTATTGGAAGTAGGAGTCTTAACCACTGGACCACTAGGAAGGTCCCAGTCTTTGGTCCTGAGGTGTGGTCAATGCCCCCATTGGGGTCACTTCCCTTAATGGAAGGTGCTGACCTAATAACGTCATGGATGGGGTCATCTTATTGGCCAGCCTGGGGAATGGGATGTGTGACAGGGAAGTTCTGCTGTGTTTCTGAGTGGTGGAGGAAGGGATATAAGAAAATTGAGGTCGACTAGAAGGCAGAATGCTGAAGCTCATCTGCTTTTCTTGTTTGGGCTGCTGGTCAGTCCAGCACATCCCTGTCCTCACTCCATCAACTGTCCCTAAGACCCTCGCCCCACCACCAGGGCAGCTGGAGTCCCTGAACCACCAGCCCTAGGAGCACGGCTTCCTGTGTATTTGCTGAAAGGCCTGATACAGCAATAGCTCAATTTTATTGATCGTGTCAAAAGCAGTAATTCAAGAAAGCTATTTAAATTCACGGGAGGGAGCCGGAGCAATTATCCACGTCTGCATCAGATTCTTCATCATTTTTGTTATTGGCTACTGAGTGTGGAGACAGACATTCTGTGTAAGGTTGATGTGACAGCAGAGGGGCTGGTGAGGGCTGGGGGAAAAAACAATCATAATCAACAATTTGCCAGATATAAACCTATATGCATAAAAGTTTACAGGGTGTTGCCATGGGAGGTGTGTGGGCACCCAGTGGTTTAAATCCATTTTGACCCTTATCCCAGCCAAATCCCACCCCACCCCTGGCTCAGTATATTCCCATGGCCCCTATTTCAGCACATAATAACATTGTGATTTGTGATGAAGCAGGTGATTTTTTTTTTGCAGGCTTTCCCCTGTAGTTAAACTTTAATGAAAGCCTAAATCACACCGGAATTCTTGCGGGTGACAAGTGAATGAGATCAGGGGAAGGCACAGTGAGTCTGGCTGGGTGGGCTGTGGCAGCGGAGAGGCCGGGGGAAAAGGACTCCATCCACCCTCCACTACTACAGTGCCTTGACCCCAGCACACAGCAGCCTCTCCTGGCAGGAGTCATGGTTAATTTAGTCCTAAATCCCTGGCACTTGGTATGTTGCCTGGTACACAGCAGGTGCTCAGTGAATGAATGAATGAGCTGGGTGTACTGCTTACTTTAGACTGTGGTCTGCCACACTCAGTTGCTCCTATATATCATGATGTCATGATATTTTCACTGTCTGTGCTGGACATCTTCCATTTTCCTCTGCAGATCTACTCTCCACCCCTTTTCCATTCTGTTCTGTATAGGTTGACCCATGTGGGCTACATTCTCTTGAGCTCCCAGCCCTCTGGTATCCAGCTGGATCCAGCCAATGGGAGGCATCAGCTGGAAGCTAGAGATGGGTGGAAAAGGAAGCCAGCTCTCTCTCTGCCTTGCTCCCCAGCTCTCTCTCTGCCTTGCCTCAGGTTGGCTGTGTCCCTTCAATATACCATAAGGCTCCTGGGATTTATCTGGCCATCCAGTGGTTAACACACCACCTTCCACTGCAGGGGTATTGGTTCCCTCTCTGTTTGAGGAACTAAGATCCTACATGCCACATGGGGCAGTGAAAAAAGGCTAAGGCCCCTATTGAGTGGTCCTCTGTGATAGCTCCTGGCTTCAGGTCCTAGTAAGGCTCCCACACTCATCCCTTTCATAGACAGTGACAACTCCCCATATTGCTATTGGATGGTGGGTAACCACTCCCTGCCCAGACTTTTAAAAATAGTCACTTTGCTATGTTTTCTCAATTTTCCATCTGAGTGTGCCCTCCTCTGTTTTCTATTCAGATCCTAACTGATAAAATAGCCAAACCATTATGTTCTCATTACTATTCCCTTTAAAAGCAATTCATATATTTTTATCTGAGTACTGACTTTGCCTTGCCATCAGCAATTCTCAAAGTGTGGTGTCAGGCCAGCAGCCTAGAATCACCTGGGAGCTCGTTAGAAAGGCAAATACTTGGGCCCTACCCCAGACCTACTGAGTCAGACACTCTGGGGGTGGGCCCAGCTACCTGTGTTTTCACAAGCCCTCCAGGGAATTTTTGACACATGTTCAAGCGTGAGAACTGCTGTTCTAAGTAATAATTCCTGCGAATAGGTTTGGTGTGTGTGGTCCATGTGACGGACTGCTTTCACAATATCTGTTCTTCTTTTCTTACTTCCTATTAAAACCCTAGTTGTGTTTGGGACAACACTGTATCCAGTGTAAACTCCACCTTTCCCAGCTTCCTTTGCAAGTAGGAGTTGCCCATAATGGTGATGCTCATGACCCACACCTAGCCAAATGAGATTTAAATTAGATGTGATTAGGTGGGACTTCTGTCAAAGTTCTTTAAAAAGTGACGGGTCGGGGTGGGAAACAGAAGGAACTAAAACTGATCTTTTTCTCTTTGTTCTTTCCCTTCTTCCCTCCTGGAATTTAGATGCAATGCTGGAGGTAGAGCAGCCATCTTGTGACCATAGGTTAGCATCAGGATAAAAGGCTTAGAAAGGGGCTGGAGTTTTAATGGCAAGTTGGAGCTGTCTCCTAACAAAGAGAAAGAAGTCCCTTATTTGAGTAAACTACTCTGATTTGGATTTTCAGTTATATGTAGCCAAATGCAATTCCTATTTAAAATAAATACATACCTAGGACAATAAAAGTGTTCATCTTTGTGCACCACTCCAAGTCATCTTGCAGGCCATGAAACTCTGTTTGCATGAAAGCCTCATCATTAAGGGCAAAGACACCACTTGAGACTGGCAAAAAGGCTGGCCTGGGAGAGCACTGGGTACAGAGAGTGCTGGGTATAGCAGATGCTTGGTTTTATGTGTTTGTTTATACCTACATCCTTGCAAACGTGGATTTGAAAAGACTTCTGGAATCAAGTTAAACTGAAATTAAATTGGAAGAAGAATTAAGGAGGCCTGGGAGGTCTCAAACGACATTTTTGCCCATCATCATTATCATTTTCATCATCATCAATCTCAAAATCTCTACAATACCCACTGTTTATAGGGCCACATGCCAGATAAACTAGGGACTCTAAAGGCACTGATCTGAACTTCCAAGACGTCAATGTGTACACAAGAGGAGAGGCCAAGAGGGCATCAGAGCTATGTAATCGCAAAACACTGCTTGGAAGAGGTGGCATTTGGACTGGCAGCCAGAAGTAGAAGAGAATGCCCATTGAATGAATATCTGTGCTTCCTTCTGTGGACTTCTCACTGCATTGTCTTCTTTTGTTCTGGAGCATGGGCTCTAGGTACTTGGGCCTCAGTAGTTGTGGCACATGGGTTTAGTTGCTCCACGGCATGTGGACTCTTCCCAGACCAGGGGTCAAACCTGTGTCTCCTGCATTGGCAGGTGGATTCTTAGTTGCTTCCCTGTACCACTGGGGAAGTCTTGTTCTTGATTTTGGAGTCATTTCTCTTATTGCTCATTCTCAGGCAGCCTGGGGCTTCCCTTGTAGCTCACTTGGTGAAGGATCTGTCTGCAGTGTAGGAGACCTGGGTTTGATCCATGGGTGGGGAAGATCCCCTGGAGAAGGAAATGGCAACCCACTCCAGTATCCTTGCCTGGAAAATCTCATGGACACAGGAGCCTGGTGGGCTGCAGTCCATAGGATCCCAAGGAGTCGAGCAGGACTGAGCAACTAACACTTACTATACCTGGGGCAATTCCAGGAGAGAGCAGACAGCAGGGACTGTGTTCTGATCACTTGAGGCTTCTCTCTTAGCCCCCTGGTCTCACTAGTGGATGCTGTCCTACAGCTGTTCTCTTTCCCCTCCTCTGCACCTCATGGCCCCACAGTAGATGACTGTGGCCCTCCTGTCTAGGTCCTCTTCTTCTGGAAGAAAATTTTTCCCTCTCATGTCCCACTGACGAGTCACCCCTCCATTATTCTTCACCCATGTGGTTTGAGTGAGTCAAACTCTGTCCCATCACCACAGCCATTGGGTCAGGGATAGTCATATGAGCCAACTATATAATTTAGGCTGGGCCAATGAGAACCTTCCCTGGGACTTTTGTTGAAACCACTTGGGGAAAAGATCTCTATTTCCATTGAGTTACCATGCTGGTGGGATGTAGCTGAACCTATCTGAGAAAGAAATCAGCCTAGAGAAAAGAAGCACTGGGAAGGAGAGATAAGTGATGACATTATTAGCATCCCTGAATCCACCCATGCCTGAAATCCACCCTCGACTTTTCAGTTACATGAAACTAGAAATCTGAGAGTCGGATGTCTGTCTCTGGCTATGCAAATGCCCTGATATTATCATGATTCCCTCTCCCCATCCCCCAGGCTGGATCATTTCTGGTTGCAGCAGACTTTGCTAAGGTTCAGAGAGCAAGGGAGAGGTCTGGCAGCACTGTGCTGTTCAGACTCCATTTTCTCTTAAGACTCCCTGCTTCTCTGTTTTCCAGTCCTTTCCTTCTCTGACTCCCCAGGAAACTCTGTTATCTAAACATTCTTATTCAGCCTCCTACCAAGGTCAAGCTCCAAACCGTCATCATTTTGTCCTAGGAAGGAAATGGCCATCCATGCTTTCCCCATACCCCAGCCTCACAGTCACAGACAAGCGAGCTTTGGCCTTTGCCATATCCACTTTCCCTTCCTTTAGTGAGTAGGTTAACGGCACCAGAAAATCTAAACTCGAGTCCCAAACCCTCCGTTCAGCGTCTATGTGACCTTAGGCAGGTTACTTAACCTCTCTGTGACTCCATAACCTGGTGTGTAGAAAGGGAATATGGATAACAAACTTTTCTTAGGGTTGCTGAGAGGATTAATTGAGTGAATTTACAGAAAACTCTCCAAGCCATGCCTAGCATATAGCGATTGGTGTATAAGCATTTGTTACATTATTATTAGGAGGGGATGGTGCAGGAATCAAATGTTTTGTACCCCCTCCCATAGGAGGCAGAAGTAGTTACCCATGTGTTTTAAAGTAATCATTCTCCTAAGCTTAGTGCACCTGGAGGACTTTGAAAAAAATTGTTTCCAGCCCAAAGAGAGAGGAGGAAGCAGGGGTGAGGCCAGGTTAGGAAACCTTCAGCACAGGTGGAGGGGTGGGATTGGACTTGATTTCTGGGTAGGACTGAGGAGCTATTTCTAGTTTTTGATTAGAGAGATGAGGTGTCTCAAGAGTCTGCTGACTGGGTGGTATGCAGTGGTGCCACATTCTTGCTATATGTTAAGGGCTCCACCCACCCCACTCCAGGGCTGGGTAATAAAAGGAGCATGCACCCTGTGTGAGCTGAGCTGCCTACTAGCTGACGTGGAGATGAGAAAAGGACCCAATCAAGCTAACAGCCTTTCCTGGCTGCCCTGCAATGATTGCGCTTTGTGCTGAGCTTGGGAAAATATTGGCCAGTTAAGCTTTCACACTCTCTGGGGAGCAGCTGCGAGAGGAGGGGCGACTGCTGGGTCAGACCGGAGAGAATTTGAGCTGCTGTGGGCTGTGGAGAGGAGAGTTTTATTCCAGGCAAGCCCAATGCCCTTCTGTGTTGTAAGTAACCTCACACTAGTGCTCATGGAGATGGCAGGCAGTACCCCATTTTACAGATGGGGAAACTGAGGCTCAAAATGAGAAGTGAGCCACCCAAGTTCAGACAGCTGGAAGGTTTCAAATGTAGACAAGGTCTGTCTGACTCTGAATTCCATGTAATTTTTGTTATTCAGGTGGCCTCACAGATCTGGTAGGAACAAAATGGAGGAGGTGGTATAGGGGTGGAGAAGCCAATTTGGGAAGCAGACCAGAGAGGGCTGAATCTGGGGGCTTTGCATGTGAGCGTGTGGGCAACCTAGATGCAGGCGGTTGGAAGAAAAAGTGCATTTTTCTTGGTTCAGCCTCTTTCTTGGTTCTTCAGAATTCTCTGATATCCCAGATCACTTCCACAGCTGTGAAATATCCACCACTTCTTCATTCGACATAAACCATAAACATATTTAATTGAGCACCTCATACATAGCAGGGCCCATGTTAAACTCTAGGAAATCTAGCAGAGGACAAGATAGACAAAAATATGATGCTCCGTGGAGGATATATTCTAGTAGAGAATCCAAAAAGGTAGAGAGATCCAAAAAGGAAAATAACCAAGAAGGAACAAACGAAGGTAAGTTAAAAGCAGAGTGTCAGGCAGCTAGGCAGAGGGACTAGGAAACTCTCTGGCATGGACAGGGAGGAGCTGCTTTCTAAAAGTTGATCTCAGAAGGCTTCTTGGAGGAGGTGATGTTTAAATAGCGATCTGTGTGTTGGGAAAATGTCAAGGACTGGGTGTCTGCAGGTTGGGACTGGATGAGCTGACCTCTGACACCCTTCTTCACCTTCACCTGAAGAGAGCTTGAACAGAGGTTGCCCTCTAAGGATGGCAACCACCACTGACATCTTGACTGCAACTTCCGGAAAGACCCTGGACCAGAATCACCCCCAGAGTCACTTCCAGATTCTTGACCCAAAGAAACTGAGATAATACTTAATTGTTGTTTAAAGCTGCTACGTTTAAGGGCATTCTGTTGTGAGCAATAGATCACTAACACAAGGGCCATCTTGGATGGAGTTTTGTGTTTTGAGGGTGAGAAAAACCTCTCCTAGAAACTTGCCTGCCATTGGCCAGATGATCACGAGCAGCTCAATCTCTGGCTAGGGACGTGAGCATCTTGGACCAAATAGGACTCAGGCTCTGGGACTGAGACTGGGTGTGACTCTCCAGTCCTTGACTTTTTCCCAACACACAGATCCCTATTTAAACATCACCTCCTCCAAGAAGCCTTCTGAGATCAACTTTTAGAAAGCAGCTCCTCCCTGTCCATACCACTGAGGGTGCAGATGCTGGAACAAAGACCCAGAAGAGGACTTAGAAACAATTCCTCTAGTTCTCTAACGCCTCCCATGGTTTAACCTCCAAGATACTCTTTCGAATGACCATTTGTTGTTTAGTTGCTAAATTGTGTCCAACTCTTTTGGTACCCCATGGACTGTAGCTCACCAGGCTCCTCTGTCCATGGGATTTCCCAGGCAAGAATACTGGAGTGGGTAGCCATTTCCTTCTCCAGGGGATCTTACCGACCCAAGGATCAAACTCTCCTTTCCTGCATTGCAGGTGGATTCTTTACCACTGAGCCACCTGGGAACCCCACAATGACCATTTATGGAGCGCCAATTGTATGTCTGCTTTTTTACCCATACCCAGTTCTGGCTCCACAATTTTCTCCCAATCTGCTTGCTTTCCTCTTAGCCTTTGAACATGCCCATCCTACTACTTGACATTCCTTTCATGCCCAAATTCCCAGTTAGTTCCCAGTTAAAATCCCACCCTTCCTTCAAGGAGGACCCCAGACTCCATTTCATTTTAGAAGCCTTCCACATGCTCCTCCTACCCCACCCCCCACCAGATTAATCAGATACGGGTGATTTAATCAGTTACTGTCACCATCCAGAGTTATTTCATCATTTATTGATTTGTTTATAGTCTATTTCTCCTCTCCTAGCCCCATTAGAACAAAAAGTCTTATTACTTCTTTATTGCTTAGAATAGAAGCACTGGTTCAGGGGTCTGGACACTTGGGCTAGGATCCTGGCTCCTCCAGTTATTAGCTGTGTGACCTAGGGCAAGCTGCTTAACCTTTCTGTGCCTCGTTTTCCTCACCTTCAAGATAAAGATGATAACAGTACTTCCATCAGAGGGATGTGATGCTGCTGCTGTTGCTAAGTCACGTCAATCGTGTCCGACTCTGTGCGACCCCATAGATGGCAGCACACCAGCTGCCCCGTCCCTGGGATTCTCCAGGCAAGAACACTGGAGTGGGGTGCCATTTCCTTCTCCAGTGCCTGAAAGTGAAAAGTGAAAGTGAAGTCGCTCAGTCGTGGCCAACTCTTTGCGACTCCATGGACTGCAGCCTACCAGGCTCCTCTGTCCATGGGATTTTCCAGGCAAGAGTACTGGAGTGGGGTGCCAGTGCCTTCTCCAGATATGTAATGAGGTTTCAGTAAAGCTGGTGTATCCAAATGCTTGGCAGTGAATATGTTGTCATTAAAGGATTAATTAATTAAGCAGAGCCCTCTCCTCTCCACTGTTGGAGGCTGACTCCATTTGCTGTGGCCTGGGGCTCAGCAAGGAGATGTCTCCTCTCTCTTTCTCCCTATCTCCCTGCATCCTCCTCTCCCTCCCTCTTGCCACAGCTGGCAGCCACCCTGGCCTTGAGCTAAAGGGCGAATTCCAAGCCCTGTGCGCTGGCCAGCTCTGCCAGTGATGCCAACAGCCAGCCCCTGAGCCCTGAGCCCCTGGCAGGAGACAGGCTTCCTTCAATGTGGATTGAAGGATTCCAGACAGGGTGTTTGGCAGGAGCCTTCTTCCTCAGGCAGCTCTGCACAAAAAGCCTTCCAAGATGTCACCCAAGGGTGCACGTGCACCCGGGCTGGGGGAGCATGAAATCATGTCAAGCTCAGTAGACATCAGGCCCCAGTTTCTCTCGGCTTCTCCTTTCCATTCATTGCTGCTCTGGGAAATTGCTCTTGTGGACAGGACTCCTAGGTATTTAATAATAGTGATGATAATAATAATGCTGTCTGTTGAGAGTTCCCCAGGTGCCAGGCTCCATGCCAAGTGGATTATTCCACTGAACTGGCACAGCAACCCTGTGAGTGAGTCCTAGTATCATCCCCACTATACAGATGAGAATGCTGAGGCACTGAGGGAGAGGTACTAGCCCCGAGGAGACAGAAGGGAACAGAGGCCTGGAGTCCGATGAGTTGGAGAAACTCTTAAGGGCTGGAGTGACCACTGCTGAGAACAGGGAGACGCTGGGCTTGAGGTCCAACTGGCCTGGGTGAATCTGCTGCCCACCCACTGGGCAAGTTCTTAAGGCCCAGCACCTCAGTGTCCTTGTCTGTAGAATGGAGCTGAATATGGCCTCCCTCTTAGGCTGTAAGAGTGTTGGGGGAAAATTACCTGGAGCCCATGATACACATGCAATATAGTATGTGCTCAGTAAATGGCACTGGAAAGTCTGCAGGAGGGTTTAATTCTATGTTAAATATCCTCAGAAAGAAGCTTCTCACTGTCCCTCACTCTTTCTAAGATGCTGGCTTTTAAGAAGCAATTACTTTCAAGTGGGATTAAGAGAGAGACAGAAAGGGAGAAAAGAATATTAGATGTGATTTTTGGCTGCAAGTAAAGAAAACCTAGCTCAGTGATGTAAACAAACAGAGTTTAATTTTCCCATACAAAAAGATGTCTGAAGGGTAGGAAAGTTCAGGCTATTCCAGGTCACTGTGCTTTTCTTGACCTCTCCCTCAGCTCACAAAGTGGTTGCCATGATTCCAGGCATCACATCCACTTCCACGGCAGGAATAAAGGGCACAGGGGCATCTTATACCTTTGCTCTTTTTATTAGGGAAAGCAAAGCCATCCCCACAGTTATTCCAGTTGGCCTCTGCCTCCATCTCATTGGCCAGAACTTTAAAGGATCCTGGGAAAACAAATCATCTTTCTAGACCTGGTGGTTGATGTGGGATGGAGAAAAGGCTGGGAATGGTTGATGGGTCAGTCATGGTGTCTGTCACAGAGTCCATTTATTTTCAGTATCTTTAGACCTGAAACAATCACATAATGCTCCATAGAGTTAAGAGCACAAATCATGGAGGCAAGTCTGGGTTCAAATTCCAGCTTGATCATTTTCTAGCTATTTGACTTTGAGCAAGTTACTTAAACCTCTTTGTACCCCAGATTCCTTATCTGTAAAAGGATGATCATATTAGTACCTCTCTTGTTGGGTCATCATCTGAGTTAAATGTTGATTCATGCAAAGTGTTTGGATAGTGTCCAGCCCATACAAAACTCTTAAAAAAAAAAAAAAGTTATTTGGCTGCGCCAGGTCTTAGTTGGGGCACACAGGATGTTTAGTTGCAGCATGTGAACTCTTGTTTGTGGCATGCAGGATCTAGTTCTCTGACCAAGGATTGAACCCTGGGCCCCTGCATTGGGAGTACAGAGTCTTAGCCTCTGGACCACCAGGGAAGTCCCACGAAGTTCTTTATAGGTGTTGACTATTATCCCTCTGTTTCTTGGTTCCAGTCCCCATCAAGGCTGAAAACTGACATAGGTCACATTATCCTGGTTTTTATATAACTCATTACGGATTAACATACACACCAAAAATATATTCAGTAGGACAATGGAGATCAAGCCAACCCCACAAGGCAAACTGTAGTGTTCTGAGATTATCTTGTGAATTCCCTCATATAAATAAAACCAGGGGATAGAAATGGCTCAGCCTTTCCCCCATCTACAAACCTGCCAATTTCTTCCTCCTCTATGGAGGGCACAGAGCTGCAAAGAATATTACTTAGAAGAATAGAGAAGGCATTCCAGAATCCAGTGCTAATAGAATTACTTCAAAAGCATTTCTCCCCTGTTTGAAGTTAACTTGTTCCAAATGATGATAAACTCTCCCTGCTGCTGACTGGTCCTTCCAGTGCTGAGGAGGCCAGAGGATTCTTCAAGGGAGTACATTTTAGCCCCCAGCCGGGGTCCTGATTTTCTGTGTCCTCCGGGGCAGCCTAGGTGCCAACAGCACTAGTTTGGTCCCTGGCAAGAGGCAATTACTGGGAGGCATGTAGAAACTGTCTGAAGGCTGTCCTGGGGAAGGAAATGGCCACGCTGCTGTCTCCTAACCTCCTGGGTTCCTCTTTATGAGCTTTCAAAAACAAAAGCCACAGGGAGAAGACAATGCACTGTTCACAGGTACCGAAGGAAGATGCTAGAATATTTGGTTCATTGAAACTGGATGAGACCCAAATCCTGGAGGCACTTCTGCAGATTTTGACACTTGGAACAATAAATACTCTGGTTTTCACTGGATGAGTCACTCTTGGGAGACAGAGAACCCGTGTTGTTGGCAGTTTCGTTTTGACTTTATGACAGCTCACGTCCTTCACTCTCCCTCTCTTTGGTGGTAGTTTAGTCGCTAAGTCTTGTCCGACTCTTTTGCGACTCCATGGACTGTAGCCTGCCAGGCTCCTCTGTCCATGGAGTTTCTCAGGAAGAACACTGGAGTGGGTTGTCATTTCCTTCTCCAGGGGATCTTCCTGACCCAGGGATCAAACTGGAGTCTCCTGTGTCTCCTGCATTGCAGGCAGATTCTTTATCTGCTGAGCCATCAGGGAAGCCCACTCTTTATGCTAGCTCCCTGAAAGCATCCAGTGTCTGAAGTGGAAAGAGGATTGGTTTCTCTTGATCTGCTCAGGGGAGACACTGAGTAGGACTTTGTTTGGAGATGCAGACAAACTGTGATGTGATGAAGATTGCTTTGTGAATTATCAGGCATTGTTGTTCAGTGAATGAGTCACCACGCTTTGAAGGATTGAACTTCTGGAGCCCTTAGACATGTAGCTGATCAGCAAAAGGGTTGTTTCATCCTTATGACTTCTTTGGGGCTAGGAACTTTCTGGATCATAGAGCATTTACTTTCTCCACCAACACCATCTCTCAGACTTAGCCTAGAGTCTGTGGGTGAAAGGGAAACTCAGACCTTCTCCTGCCTAATAAGTATAGATCTTATTGATTTTCCCCCAAAGTGCTCACTGTATCACATATTTACTATGGTTCACATTTGAATAAATTATGCACTGCGAATTTAAGATGATTACAAATGGACCATTTTGACCCAAACAGTATTAATAGTCCTGTGCTATGTATCAGGAGCTTGGGATACAACAGAGACGTTAAAAAAGATGGGGTGACCTCTGTGCGTCTGCCATGGATTGATGTTCCAGACATGGAAGTATTATATGAGAAAACCAAGTCAAAGAACAACATGGAACAGAAAAGGGGAAAAAAAGAAAAAAGTTAAAAACCAAGCCAAGATTTTTGCCAAGAGGTAGTATGACATAGGGGTCAAAGTGAGTATTAAAGCCAGACAGACCGTCTGAGTTCACTGCTACCCCACCATTGGCTAGCTGAGTCCCTCTCTGAGCCTCACTTTCTTCATCTGTAAAATGGGAGTAAGAAGATAACAACCCTAGAGGATTTGCTAGGGGCTCCATACAAGAATGTGTTAAGTAAAAGAATCCAGGCTTTCCCAAGGGCACCCATCACCTTTGAATGTAGTTTTCATTTCTGCCCTGGGGGTTGGAATCTGGAGAGTGATGATCTGCTTTGCACCAAACTCTAGAAATATTGGCATTTTTTTCACTGTCAGCACATGTGGATTACATGCATAAATTTTTTAAGCTTTTTGTCTACTATTGGAATATAGCCAATTAACAATGTTGTGATAGTTTCAGGTGGACACCAAAGGGACCATACATATACATACATACATATACACGTATCCATTCTCTCCCAAACTCCTCTCCCATCCAGGCTGCTACATAACAGTGAGCAGAGTTCCCTTTGCTAAATAGTAGGTCCTTGTTGGTTATCCATTTTAAATGTAGCAGTGTATACCTGTTGACCCCACCATTGGCTAGCTGTGTCCCTCTCTGAGCCTCACTTTCTCCATCTGTAAAATGGGGGTAAGAATATAACAGCCCTAGAGGACTAGACTCCCTACCTATCCCTTATCCCCCAAACTTTCCCCCTGGTAAACATGAGTTCCTTCTCTAAGTCTGTGAGTCTATTTTGTAAATAAGTTCACTTGTATCATTTCTTTTTATATTCTGCATATAAGGGGTGTCATGTGATATTTCTCTTTGCTTGACTTACTTCACTCAGTATAACAAACTCTAGGTCCATCCATGTTGCTGCAAATGGTGTTATTTCATTCTTTTTAATGGTTGAGTAATATTCCTTTTGTGTGTGTGTGTGTGTGTGTGTGTGTTTCTTTATTTATTTATCTGCAGTACGTGTGTGATATCTGCAGCATGCCCTCATCTTAATTCAACTCGATCTGCACAGATCCTATTCCCAAATAAAGTCACCTTCACAAGTGGACATGAATTTTGTGTGTGTGGAGGGGCGGTGGATAGGACACTATTCAACCCAGAACTGAGACTCCAGACAGTTATCCTGGGGCCTGGTGTGTATAAACCTCTGCTACCAGGCAGTGAGCCGAGGAGCTCACGGTTCAAATCCCTGCTTCACTACTCACTGGCTGTGTGACCTTTGGTAAGTTACTCAACCTCTCTGGGTTCCATGCGAGGATGATAACGGCACCTACTTCTACCCCATAGGGTTGTTGAGGATTAAATGAGAGAGTGCACTGAATGTCCTGGAATTGCCTCAAGCCCGCAGCAAGCTCTGCTCCAGCGTTCACCATCCTCACAGTCTACCGTGTCTCCCCAACAGTTGGGAGGACCTGGGAGGGATGCAGACACAGCATTAAACAATCCTCAGTGGCGTGAAAGTCACTCCCTTTTTACTGCTTCCCACTGTGTTCTAGAAATTTTTCATTGTCAGTACATGTAGATTACATGTGTAAATTTTTAACATGGGGGGAAAAAAGAAAGTGAGTAATGCTATTTTTAAAGGGCTATTATACAGGAAGTTTGAAAGACCTCTTGATCCAATGAAGGGCCTTCCAGCGGAAGCAGGAAGGGAGCCGGCACAGGGGTGCTCAGCCTGTGGCCAGGTCTGTGGGTGGAAAAGGTGAGGGGGATGCTGGATGCTTATCAGGGGGTGGGGTGGTGGCAAGCGGTGCTTTGCTCTTGAGAAGGCCCTCTTACGTTAGCTGAAAGCTTTAGTCCTTTAGCAAAGCAGGTTGCTTCCTGCCCAGCGATGAGTTGCGATTAAACGCCTGGGTGACACACAAAAGGAACAGCTTCATCTGGAAAATTCCACTACAGGGTGAGGCTTGTCAGGCCTTGAGTGCAGGGGCCTGGGATTGCCTGAGTGTTCCCTGAGAGGTCGACTGGATTTGGGTGGAAAAGGGGTTCATTCAGTCAAGTAGCAAATTTTTCCTGAGCACCCACTATGTGCTGCCACTGCTCTAGGCACTGAGGATGTGGCCAGTGGATAAATAAATGCCTGTGAGAATTCCACACTCCAGCTGTACGCTCTATCAAGACAATAAAGAAGTTTGTGGGGTAGAATATGACTGGGTATTGGCTGGGTGGGGGGAGGGGTGATGGAGGTGCAGAAGGGGGCGGTGAGCATTGAGTGGTGGAGAATGCCTCTCCGAGGAGGTGACATTTGCACAGAAATCTAAATAAAATAAGAGAGCTGGGGGGCTTCCTTGGTGGTCCAGTGGATAAGACTCTGTACTCCCAATGCAAGGAGACTGGGTTCGATCCCTGGTCAGGGAACTAGGACCTTGCATACCAAGGGGTGCAGCCAAAAATAAAAATAAAATTTAAAAAGTAGGCATTTCTGTTATTAAAAACAGAGAGAGAGTCAGACCTGGGCATCTGGAGGAAAGCATTCTGGCCGAGGGCACAGCAAATGCAAAGGCCCTGAGGTTGAAGGGGGTTTGGCATGTTTTGGAAAGAGCTTGGAGGTTAAGTGTAGTTGGAACCGAATGGTTTGGTGGCGGGGCACAGTGGGAATGAGGCCAGTAAAGTGAGTAAGACCAGACCATGCTGGGCCTTGTGGGTCATGGTGAGGAATGTGGATTTGGGAATTTAATTCCTCATTCACTTAACATATGTGGTTTTCAAACACCAGTTAGGTGTTCAGGGTATACTTTTGGATGATTTCAGTTTATCTGTGAAGTTAAACAGACTTTTATCTGTTCACACAGTAGAGGTTGGGGCAGAGTCCATGGTTTCCCAGCCACAGTTGAGAACAGAGGAATGGAACTGAGGACCCGCGCTGGATGGGGTGAACGGGGCACTTGGTGCCAAGTTGAAGGCGGTGCGCCCTTCTTGGCCACCCCTGAGAACAAAGGAACGCTTTCACAAAACTTGCACCTGGCCGCCTTGCTTGCTTCATTCCCATCCTGGAAACTGCTGAGGATTTTCGGGCCTGGTTTCTACAGACCCAGAAGGTCCCCGAAGCATCTCCTCCCATCCGCAGATGAAGGAGTAAAGATGGTCTCCTTGAGGCCACCTTGGACCAGCGACCTTCAGGAAGCTTCCAGCAAGCTGGCCAGCTGTCCTCCTTTGGCCCTGTCCTCCCAGATGTAAGCACGCGTGTCCCGTTCACCTGCGTGTCGTGTGTGAGCAGTGCCACCTGCATGCCAGTCATGTCCCCTGTAAAGATGTGTTGAAGTCCTAATGCCCAGAACCTGTGAATGTCATCTGACTTGGAAATTAAGTTTTTACAAATGTAATCAAGTTGAGATGGGATCATTCAGGGGGACTTCCCTGGTGGTCCAGTGGTTAGGACTCCACACTCCCAATGCAGGGGGCCAGCCAGGGTTCCATCCCTGATCAGGGAACTAGACCCCACATACTGCAACTAAAGAACCTGCATGATGTAAGGAAGATTGAAGATCCCATGTGCCGCAACTAAGACTCAGCACAGCCAAATAAATATTTTTATTTTTAAAGAATAATAATAAATATTATTATTTATTAAAGAATTATAATAAATATTTTTAAAGAACTAAGATGGGGTTGTTCAGGGTCCTGGCTTCCCAGAGTTAAGAATCTGCATGCCAATGCGGAGACGCATGAGTTCGATCTGTGGGTGGGGAAGGTCCCCTGGAGGAGGAAATGGCAACCTGCTCCAGTATTCTTGCCTGGAGAATCCCATGGACAGAGGAGCCTAGAGGGCTATAGTCCATGGGGTCACAAAGAGCTGGACACAACTGAGCAGATTCAGGGTCCTAATCCAATATGATTAGTGTCCTTAAGAAGAGAAATAAAGAGGGAGAAAATCACGGGAGCTTGGAGGCAGAGAAAGGAGGGATGTAGTCACAGCCAAGGAACACTGGGCTGCAGGAAGCTGGAAGAAGCCAGGCAGGAACTTCCATGAGAGCCTTTGGAGAGAGTGCAGCCCTGCCAAGGCCTTGATGTCCGACTCTGGGCCTCCAGAACTGTTGTTCTAAGCCAAGAGTTTGGGGAACCCTGTTATAGCAGCCTAGGATGCCAACTGGTGGCATTTTAGCAGGTATGGGTGCTAAGATCCTGAGGGGTGACAAGACCTGCCCACCCCAACACAGCTGGTCAAGATCACAGTCAGGACTTGAACTCAGGCTGCTTTAGTTCAATTTGGTGCACTTCCCATATCCCCCCACCTGTCCCATCACCTGTGTCCAGGGCTAAGGCGATTTACTTGTACGCAGGTCTCCCCCCGGGGAATTTGGTCAGGTGTAGGTCCTTGTTCGGTTGGTCTGGGGTGAAGGATGGGAGGAGCATCCAGGCTCTGCTCCCACGTGAGGCTGCTGCTGCTGCTGGTCTGTGGACAACTCTTTGAGTAGCAAAGACCTAGAGGATGACTTAACTGCCAGCCCAGACACTGTCCTATGTCACTCATGGAGCATCATTTTGTTCCAGATTGATCCCTCGGAAACAATGACTCAGTCCAGTGAGCGTGGGATGAATCTCAATTAGTTTAACCAGAGGTCAAGAAACTGGTCTGCTGTAGAGTCAAATAACAATTCTTTTGGGCTCTGTGGGCCAGACTGTTTCTATTGCTACTATTTACCTTTGCAGCATCAGTTCAATTTAGTCGCTTAGTCATGTCCAATGCTTTGTGACCCCATGGGCTGCAGTATGCCAGGCTTCCTTGTTCATCACCAACTGAGGGATCTTTCAAACACATGTCCATAAAGTCGTTGATGCCATCCAACTATCTCATCCTCTGTCGTCCCCTTCTCCTCCTGCCTTCAATCTTTCCCAGCATCAGGGTCTTTTCCAGTGAGTCAGTTCTTCGCATCAGGTGTTCAAAATATTGGAGTTTCAGCTTCAGCTGAAACTTCCAATGAATATTCAGGATTGATTTCCTTTAGGATTGACTGGTTGGATCTCCTTGCTGTCTTGAGAGTCTTCTCCAACACCACAGTTCAAAACCATCAATTCTTCGGCACTCAGCTTTGTTTATGCTCCAACTCTCACATCTACACCTGACTACTGGGAAAACTATAGCTTTAACTAGACTGACCTTTGTTAGCAAAGTAATGTCTCTGCTTTTTAATATGCTGTCTAGGTTGGTCATAGCTTTTCTTCCAAGGAGCAAACGTCTTTTAATTTCATGGCTGCAGTCACCATCTGCAGTGATTTTGGAGCCCAAGAAAATAAAGTCGGTCACTGTCTCCATTGTTTCCTCATTTACTTGCCATGAAGTGATGGGACCGGATTGTTTTTCGAATGTTGAGTTTTAAGCCAGCTTTTTCACTCTCCTCTTTCACTTTCACCAAGACGCTCTTTAGTTCCTTTTTGCTTTCTGCCAAAGTGTGGTGTCATCTGCATTTCTGAAGTTATTGATATTTCTCCCAGCAATCTTAATTCCCACTCGTGCTTCATCTGTCCTGGCACTTCGCATGATGTACTCTGTATATAAGTTAAATAAGCAGGGTGACAATATACAGCCTTGATGTACTCCATTCCCAATTTGGAACCCATCTGCTATTCCATGTCTGATTCTAACTGTTGCTTCTTGACCTGCATACAGATTTCTCAGGAGGCAGGTCAGGTGGTCTGGTATTTCCATCTCTTGAAGATTTTTCCACAGTTTGTTGTGATTCACACAGTCAAAGACTTTGGCGTAGTCAATAAAGCAGAAGTAGATGTTTTTCTGGAACTCTCTTGCTTTTTCGATGATCCAACAGATGTTGGCAATTTGATCTCTGGTTCCTCTGTCTTTTCTAAATCCAGCTTGAACATCTGAAAGTTCTCGGTTCACATACTGTTGAAGCCTCACTTGGAGAATTTTGAGCATTACTTTGCTAGCGTGTGAGATGAGTACAACTGTGTGGTAGTTTGAACATTCTTAGGCATTGCCTTTCTTTGGGATTGGGATGAAAACAGACTTTTTTCCAGTCCTGTGACCACTGCTGAGTTTTCCAAATTTGCTGGCATATTGAGTGCAGCACTTTCACAGCATCATCTTTTAGGATTTGAACTAGCGCAACTGAAATTCCATCACCCCCACTAGCTTTGTTCATCATGATGATTCCTAAGGCCCACGTGATTTTACATTCCAGGATGTCTGGCTCTAGTTGAGTGATTACACCATCATGGTTATCTAGGTCATTAAGATCTCTTCTGTATAGTTCTTCTGTGTATTCTTGCCACCTCTTCTTAATATCTTCTGCTTCTGTTAGGTCCATCCCATTTCTGTCCTTTATTGAGTCCATCTTTGCATGAAATAAGAGCAAGTCAAGTCTCCCCAGAAGCCCCTACTCAAGTCTCCCTTCCATCCTCATTAGCTATACTTGGGTTGCATGACCCAACCTACAAAGATTTTTTTTTCACTCTTTGTAGCATAAAAGTGGCCATATATTAAAAAAATTGGGAATGGTTGTGCACGAATACAAGTTACTATAGAAGCGGGCTTGGGGCTAGATTTTGCCAATGGGCTGTAATTTATAGACCCCTTGTCTAAGCCAATCATGGTCCTTATGTCCCTTTTTTGGGTGGGACAAATAGCCAATGAGATATGGGAGGGGGACTCCAGCAGGGGCTTTATAGGGGGTCTTGACTTGGTCTTAAAGAAGAGAAACACAAAAAAGAGCTCACCGGCTCATCTTGGATTGTCCTTTATCCTATTGAGATGTGATGACTGGATCTGGGCAGCCGTTTTGGGACCTTGAAGGGCATGATCTATATTGAGGATGGCGAAAAAGAGATGAGAGGGAAAGAGCTCAGTCCTGATGCTACCACTGAGCTGAATCAATCAACCCAGGAGCTCCTTAACCTCAGGATTTTTTATCATGAAAAACAGAGATCTTCTTAATTATTAAAGCTATTCAAATTGAGATTTTTCTGTTATTCGGTGCCTAAGACATTCCAATTAGGCACCCTCCTCCAGGTGCCCCAGGATTTTGAGCTGCTGACTTTCCTCCTTGAGCATCCTATTCTGTAGGTGCCACAGGCAGTGACCCATGCCCAGGCCACAGGGTGAGTGAAACCTGTACAGAATTGAAATTCTAGAATTTTGGCTCCCTGCCCCAAATCGGTGTGTCTGTGGCCAAACCAAGTGGCCTTGTACCTGTAAAAATGAGGGCAGCGCCACTGGTCAGACAGGTTTCTGGTGAGATCATAGGAAGAAAAATAACAGTAGCTAAAACAGGAGGCAAGGTTCCACCCACACGTCCTGGTCTCTCCTCAATTCCGCAATTTTGTGATTCTTCAGTTCTGCGTGTTTTCCTCCTGACTTCTCGAACTCTTGCCTCACTTCTGCACATAGCTCTTGGGCGACTGGAAGTTCTTTGGCCCTGGGCCCAGAAAGCCTGAGCTGCGGGGGAGCTGTCATCCCCCCGGGGCATCCCTTAGGCGACCTCTGACAGTGTGAGGGTCCCATCCCCTGACTGGGAGGCAGGGCAAACTCTGCGGTGTAACTCTGGCTCCAGAGCCCTCTGCAGATCAGGGTTGGGACGGTGCCTCAGTGATAACCTCGGCTTAGCATCCTCCTCACTCTCTGTCCCATTCCCCTTTGGGCCTCCCTTGGAGGACCTGGCCCCAAATCTTCATCTTAGCATCTGTTACTGGGAGAAGACTAGGTAAGCTCCAGCACATACTCTGTGTCCATTGCTGCTCTAAGTGCTTTGTATGTATTAACTGATCTCCTCCTTCCAAGGACTCTCCCAAGCAAGTACTATTATCCCATTTTGCAGAAAGGGAAACTGAGGCCCAGAGAGGTTCAGTAACTTGTCCAGGATCACACAGCTTGTCTCATTCCAGAGTCGGCTTCTTTCTTTAAAAAAAATATTTTGGCCATGCTGCATGGCATGTAGGATCTTAGGTCCCCAACCAGCGATTGAACCTGTGTCCCCTGCACTGGGAGCATGGAGTCTTAACCACTAGCCTACCAGGGAAGTCTTCAGAGTCTGCGCCTTAGCCATTGCATTATACTATGCAATTGAACTCTGGGGCCAAAATCCCAGGTTCAAGCCCTAGTTTGCACTTTGCTAGCCAATGAGATATGGTGGGGGACTCCAGTAGAGTCTTTCTGGGGTGGGGGTCTTGCTCTTTAAAAAGAGAAACACAAAAAAGAGCTGACTGGCTCATCTTAGACTGTACTTCATTATAGTGGGATGTGATGACTGGATCTGGGCAGCCATTTTGCCCCCGTTGAATCTTCTGTGTGCTAAGTCGCCTCAGTCATGTCCAACTCTTTGTGACCCCATGGACTGTATGCTGCCAGGCTCCTCTGTCCATGGGACTCTCCAGGCAAGAATACTGGAGTGGGGTTGCCATTTTCAACTCCAGGTGATCTTCCCGATGCAGGGATCGAACCTGTGTCACTTAGGTTTCCTGCATTGGCAAGCAGGTTCTTTACCACTAGCACCACCTAGGAAGCCCCTGTGGACCTTAGTCTTTTTATGTATTGAATGGGTTATCATGAGAATTAAGTGATTAATTCTTGTAAAGGACTAAGTACTCAATACTTGTCAGCTGGTGTTAGATATTATTAAGAGGGGGATGTCTTAGAGGTGGCTTTACCCTGCTGGGGAAGCGAGTGGGCGGGGAGCCTGGGGACCCCTGGGTGACCCCTGGGGGAGGAGGAGAGAGAGGTAACCAGCTGAGCCCCAGCTCACACAGCGCCAGGAGAGGCAGGATGGGGCCCACGCAGAGAGGGCAGCCAGTATGTTGCCATGGCAGCAGGCTCCAGCAGGTTCCCAGCTGTCCAAGGAGCCCATGGGGCTTCCACCCACCTCCCTGACTGAGGGCTGCCAGGTGGCTGCGGGGCCTCCGAGCCCGTGGGCAGCCTCCTAATTTACAGCCGGAGTGTCTTCTGGTTCAAAGCACACACCACTCAGTTATGACGGTGAGGGCGGCCATGCAGGGAAACATCAGGGCCACCCCTGAGGCCTGATGAGCATAAAGAGCCTCCTGCAGTCTGAGCAGGGTGGGGGTAGGCTAATGGGAATGGGAGGTGGGATGAACTGAAGCCAACCCTTTTCCACCAGGAACCTCACCCCCTTGCCTATGCCATTTATCTGTCCAGGAGTTGGAATAGAGGTTTCGAATCTAGCTGTGAGGACCACTTGTCTGCCGGGGGCTCTGCTTGGATCAGTCCCTCCTAGTAGCTTTGAACACATGCTGTGGGCCAAGTGCGGTCTTTTTTTTTAACTTTATTTTCTGGCCATATTTCGAGGCTTTCGAGATGCTTTTTCCTCAACCAGGGATTGAACCTATGCCCCCTGCAGTGGAAGCCCAGAGTCTTAAGCACTGGACTGTCAGGGAAGACCCAGGTACCATCTCAAGCACTTTGGGAACCAGTCCCTGAATCCTCACTCGTCTGTGATATTGGTCTAGCATTTTTGTTTCTATTATATATATGGGAAAACTGAGGCACAGAGAGGCTAAGTCACCCACCCCAGCAAGGTGTCTGCTTTCCCCTAACCCCACCCCATCCCTGTCCTGCTCTATTTCCCTGAACACAGTCCTCAGATAACACCCAGGACACATGAGCAGACATTTATTGGGCCCCTGCTTAATGCATAAAGAAAGCTGAGAGCCAAAGAACTGATGCTTTTGAACTGTGGTGTTGGAGAGGACTCTGAGAGTCCCTTGGACTGCAAGGAGATCAAACCAGTGAATCTTAAAGGAAGGAGATCAAACCAGTCAATCCTAAAGGAAATCAGTCCTGAATATTCATTGGAAGGACTGATGTTGAAGCTGAAGCTCCAATACTTTGGTCACCTGATGTGAAGAACTGACTCACTGGAAAAGATCCTGATGCTGGGGAAGATTGAGGGCAGGAGGAGAAGGGGACAACAGAGGAAGAAATGGTTGGATGGCATCACCGACTTGATGGACATGAGTCTGAGCAAGCTCCCGGAGTTGGTGATGGATGGGGAGGCCTGGCATGCTGCATGCAGTCCATGGGGTCGCAAAGAGTCGGACACGACTGAGCGACAGAACTGAGCTGAATGCAGGCATGGTTCTGGCTGCTGTGGTGAGTGGAGATGAATCAAGGCACAGCTGGGACCCCTAGAAAGAAGTGTGCAGACAGCCCAGAAACCCCGAGTTGTCCGCCTCCACTGGAATGTCTCGGCTCTGGCCAGGAGGAGGGGAGTCAAGTGTGGCCTGCAAGCTTTTTTTCCCTTTGAAGGTAGGAACAAAGACAGTCTCACTTGGCAATTATAGAAACTCCAGCTTCCAGCTGACTTTTCTGCCTGATGGGATTTCTTTGAGGGTAAATATGAAATCAAATCAAACTTCAGGTTCCCTGGAGGGCTGTTCTGTGTCCCCCACCACCTCACTCCCCACTCTATCAAGATCTGCCTCCCACCTGGAGGATGGGGGACACACAGACCCTCAGGGCAGTAGAGGGGATGGCTCAGATTCAAGGGAGCCCAGGGGATACCAGAGCTGTGACTTGTCCTGCGAGAGTTGAGAACTCTCGGGATAGAGGCCTTGGGGGCGCCCTCCCCCACATTCTTTGTAACAGTTTTTGCTCCTGTACTGCTGCCAGGCTGTGGAACCTGGACACTTGCTGCATGTCTCTGAGGCTCAGTCTCCTCATCTGTAAAGTGGGGCTACAACTCTTGCTCTGCTCTGAGAAATCACCCTGTTTTGTAGATCTCATGAAAATAACACAGAGAAAGTGCCTTATAAACCAGAATTGTATTGTCGTGACTCATTTCTGTCCCACCTTCATAGCTCACGAGGCGTGGAGCCGTGGGAAACTTTCCTCCTTCCTTCCTGTCTCCTGTTTTTCCTTCTTTCCTTCCTCCTCTTCTCCCCTCCCCCTCCTTCCCTCCCTCCCATCCAACTCCCCTCCCCCTCTTTTTGCTTCCCTCTCTACCCTTCTACTTGAACAGGAAAGACATTCTGAGCTCAGATCATTTTTTTCCCCATGGAGAGGTGTGGGGGGTCAGGGGGTGTTTCCACCCACCACCCCCTCATCATGGGCGGGGGTCTGGGGACCCTGGAAAGCGACAGCTCAGCCACACAGAGCTGCAGACGGGTATGAGGAGGGAACATTATTCTCTGTAATGTCACGGTCATCCTCAGCACTTTTCATGTTCAAAGTGCTTCCTCGGCGCTAAATAATCAATTCTCGCCACACTCCCGTGCGAGGGAATAAATAAATGTCACTTGTGCGGGGTGACTAAGCCCGAAGGGAATTGGGGCTGACAGCTTCAAGTGACAGCAGAGGGGTTGGCTGGGGACGTTGTCTTCAGAAGCCATGCTTGGGGCAGTGCTGACTGGGAGCTGGGCCAGCCCGGAGCCTCTGGGGGTGGCGGGGGAGGGCCCACATGGTCTCAGAGCATCTCTTTTTGCCTGCTCTGGAAGGATTGGGAGCACCCAAAGAGATATGAGCTCCAGACTTGCAGTTTTTTCCTGTGCCTCCACCTTTCTGTCTGTGAAATGGGAATCATCCTGGGGCTCATTTCCCAGGCTCACTGAGACCCATGCATATACACCTCTTGTGGAGGTTGGCCAGGGGGAGAACTTCCTACATAGAATGTTCTTGTCACCACACATGCCCACTCTGCCTCCAACCCTGCAAGCCTTGGGTCTCTTCCCAGACCCTACTTTCCCCAGAATCCCACCATGGTTCCACCTACCCCTCATCTCCCACCCTTCCCCCTCCCCAGGCTCATCTGCTCTGGCACAAGGGCCCTGGTTCCCCACAGCTGTCTTGGGCACACAGAGCCTGTTCCTGCTGTGGGACTTCCCCATGACCATTCCCTTGGCCTACAACATTCTTCCCCTGGGAGTCTGAGGGCTGGCTCCTCCCATCATCCAGGTCTTTGTTCCATGTCACCTCCTCAGAGAAGCCTTCCCTGACTGTCCGTCTAAAATGACCAAATGGATAGGGACTTCCCTGATGGTCCAGTGGCTATGACTCTATGTTCCCAATGCAGGGGGCTTGGGTTTGATCCCTGGTCAGGGAACTAGATCCCACACGCCACAACTAACACCTGGTGTAGGCAAATATATAAATTATTTAAAAAAAAAAAAAGATAAAATGGTCAAATGGATGAGAATATCACTGTTCTTCCCTCACCCCTTGTTTTTCACTATAGCTCTTCTGTCCTTTCTGCCCCAGAGATTGCAAGCTCAGTTAGGGCAGAGACCTGTCACCTTTGCGGTGACCGCTGTCTTCCCAGTGCCTGGCATATGGTAGGTGCTCAATAGTTTGCTCACTGTTGTCATCAGCCTATGACTGACATAGAGTAGATGTCTAATCTGTATTTGTTTTGCTCACAACTGTATCCCCTATTCCTAGAAAAGTGCCTGATCTTGGGGCCAGAGGTAGACACGACAGCATGACTAACATGCACAGTCCAGATCCAACATACTCCAAGGAGCCCAGATGAGACCCAGCAGTCTGAGAGGAGACAGAGACCCCTCACTCCACCCTGGAGCCCCGCACTGGCCCTGCTGAGCAGAGAGGAAGAAGACTGGGTACTCAGCAGATACTTGTTTGTTTGTCATTGTACCTCCAGGACCAGCGTTTCAGAGGCACTTGGTATTTAGGGAATGAATGAATGAGTGATTGGATGAAGAGGCTGGATTCTGAAACTCTAGAATCTTCCAGAACAGAAATCCCTGCACCGTGGTGTGAGAGGCTGGACCACAGCAGCCAGGCACAGCAGGCCTGCCCATGCCTGGCTGGTTGTGCATTCGGACGCCTCCCTCAAAGGAACATCCCCCCAGCCTGGCAGGAGACACTTGGCTCCAACGTGCTCCACCAGCTCCGAGGCGGCTTGCCCCGGCACCAGGCCCGGCCACCCCAGAGGAGGAGAGGACTGCAGATGGCTGGCCATCTGGACGCGAAGGAGGCTGTCCCGGCAGGCGCCCTCTCCCCTCCTCCTACCGGTCCAGGTGGTTCATCCTCTTCCCCTCTGCTCAGAAGTACCAGTGGTGGTGGGGAGTGGGGGGCTCCAAGGTAGACCTGTCCCCTCCCAGATTTCTCATCTGGGCCTGCTGGAATGTGTTGGGTCTGCCTCTGGCCCCATGACCCAGCATGGACCGGACCGTGCAGGGGTCAGGAGGACTGTGATCAGGGCGACAAGGACCAGGCAGCTGGGCTCTAAGGATCCATCCCTCCTCCTAGCATCTGCACTGTGCTGCCCACTACCTCCCAGCCTGGCAGGTGAGGCCAGGCAGCTGACTGTTCTTCCCTCCGACAGTCATCTCAGACCAGTGGGCACTGATACTGCCTCCAGGCCTTACAGCAGAGATGGAGCCCAGGGTGGGCAGGACAGGGCCTGGGGACAGAGAACAGAAGCATGAGTGTGTACCTGAGTTTGCATATACATGTCAGGGGTGCACGAAGGGAAGATGAAATTTTGAATACTCCAGTTCACATATTTTGAATTAGACATTTTTCGGTTCATGATTGAATGTGTGTGCGTGTGTCTGTGTTAGTCACTCATTCGTGTCTGACTCTTTGCAACCCCATGGACTGTAGCCCACCAGGCCCCTCTGCCCATGGAATTCTCCAGACAGGAATACTGTCGTGAGTTGCCATTTCCTCCTCCAGAGGATCTTCCCGACTCAGGGACTGAACCTGGGTCTCCTGGATTGGCAGGCAGGTTCTTTACTGTCTGAGCCACCAGGGAAGCCTGATTGTATTCATGATACATGTGAATTTTTAGCTGTGTGAAGATACACATGTGTATTTGCGTATGCCTACATGTGCTGTCCCACTGGTGATTTGTTTTTCAGTCGCTAAGCTGTGTCCAAGTCTTTGTGACCCCATGAACTGCAGCATGCCAGGCTTCCTGTAGACTTTATTCTTCGGTCTAGGCCCCTATGGAGGGGTTTGTGGGCAGGTGGACTTCCTGCGCGTCTATGTGTACACACCTGAGGGCTGGTGTATGGGCCAGCGTGTGGTTTGTGTGTGTGCAGGGGAACACGCTTGAGCGAGGGACAGTGTGTCTGGTCTGTCTGCATGTATATACATGTGTGTATATATGGGCACACATGCATTCAGTGGTCACGCGTGTGCAAAAGAATAGGATAGGATTGTGTATATCTGTGTGTTGTGTATGTGAATAGATGTGTGTATATGTGTGAGCATGTGCATGCATTTGTTATTACTGTTGTTTAGCCACTCAGTCCCGTCTGCCCTTGGCGACCCCTTGGACCGCAGTGCTCCAGGCTTCCTTGTCCTTCACTATCTCCCGGAGTTTGCTCCTGTGTGTGTATGTGTGTATTTAGGGATGTGTATGTGAGAGCATAGACACTGAAGCCAGATCCCCTGTGGTTACGTTCCAGATCTGTCACTTACCAGCCCATGTGACTTTCGGTAGGTCATGTGATAGGGCAGCACAGCCTCTGTGGGAGGTCTAGAGGTCCTGGGCCCTTTTTTGTTGGATCAGAGGTGAGTTCAGAGAGTCATGGTCAGTTTCCTTTAAAAACGGACATTTGAACTGGGTCTTGATGGATGAGTAGGAGTTGAACAATCAGGAAAAGTTAAGGGGAACTGTCCAGGCAGATATCACAGCATTTAAGAAGTCAATCTCTGATTATATCCTTGGTCCAGGCTACCATCTTCACTCTCCCAGATGGCATAGAAAGCTTCTCTGCAGGTTTCTCACACCCTTTTTCTGAAGTGCATTCTGGTCTTTGGGACAGATTCCTCCCCTTCCTCATCACCTTGCTTTTGGGTCTGCTCCCTGGCTTCTCTTTGCCTCAATTTTCCTTTTTCTTTTTTTTGGCTGCACCACGTGGCATCTGGGATCTTAGTTTCCCAACCAGGGATGGAACCCGGGCCCCCTGCGTTGGAAGCGTGGTGTCTTAACCACTGGACCACAGGGGAAATCCTTCAGTTTTCTTTTCTCTTATGAAGCTGCTGGTGGCTGTTTCTCATGGCTTGTTTCCCTCCTTAGCCTTCATCGTACAGATGAGGGCATCAATGCTGAGATGCACAGAGGTTTGCTTAAGGTCACATGGTAGAGCTGGGAAAAGAACCATTTCCAGAGCCCTCGCCTGAGCTCTGTTAGGAGCACTGCACTCTGTCTCCATTTTGCCAAGGTTAGCGAGGACTTGGAGTTAAAACCCAGCACATTCTTCAACACATGTTGGAGAGACAATATTCAAATTTCATCAACTGAACACCTTAATTGGGCACCTACTCTGTGCCTGGCTTCCCAGGTGGCACTAGTGGTAAAGAACCTGCCTGCCAATGCAGAAGACATAAGAGATGCAAGTTCTATCCCTGGGTCAGGAAGGTCCTCTGGAGGAGGGCATGGCAACCCACTCCAATATCCTTGCCTGGAGAATACCATGCACAGAACAGCCTGGTGGGCTACAGTCCATGGGGTCGCACAGAGTCGGACATGACTGAAGCAACTTAGCAAGCACGTGTGCCTGGCTCAGGGGACACATCGGTGTCAGAAGGTCCCGACCTGTGCTGTCCAGGACGGTAACCACGAGCCATGTGAGGTCTGTGTGTGGGGCAGAACAGTGGTCCCCAAAGCTGTCCAGGTCCTAATCCCGGAGCCTGTGAATACGTGACCTGACGTGACAAAGGGACTTCGCAGATATGATTCAGTTAAGGATCTCGAAAAAGGGAGATTATCCCGGATTATCTGGGGAGGCCCAGTGTAATCACAAGAGTCCTCAGGAAATAGAGACAGGAGGGTCAGAATCGGGGAAGATGCAGCAATGGAAGCAGATGTCCAAGTGATATGGGTCCTTGAGCCTCTATAAGCTGGAAAATCAAAAAGACAAATTCTGCCTCCCCCACACCTCACCCAAAGTCTCCAAGAAGGAACACAGTCCTGCCAACACCTTGATTGCAGACCAGTGAGGCCCAGTGCAGACCTCGGCCCTCCAGAACTATAAGGTAACAAACCTATGTGGTTTGAAGTCACTAAGTCTGTGGTTGTTAGTTACAGCAGCAAGAGAAATCTAATACCTGTGGCTATTCACATTTACATTTAATTAAATTTAAAAGTCTGTTCCTTGGTCGCAGCAGCCACATTTCAAGGGCTCAATAGCCATCATTCGCTCATTATGGAAAGCTCTGTTGGGCCACCCTGGTTTAGACAAACACAAGCAGGCAAACCAATAGGCGAGGAAACTCCAGATGGTGACAACTCCTGAAGCCTAAATCAACTGAGATATAAGAGCTGCCTCCTGGGGGGTTATTTCTCCTTAAATCCATGATGGGCATTGGAGGCTCAGAGAAGTTAGTCACTTGCCCAAAGTCACACAGCAAGAGAAGCAGAGGACCAGGGAAGGTCAGACTGCCCCAGCAGGTGTCCAGGCAGGCAGGGCAAGGTGGGAATTCAGCCTTTCCCACAAGCAAGAGACCTCCTGCAGTGAACTCCAGACCCCTTTCCCACGAGCACTGCATCCTCTTGAGAACATGGCCCCCCAAACATGGGCCAAGGTGACTGTGTTCATTTCCTGAGGCTGCCTTAACAATGACCACAAAACTGGGTGTCTTAAAAAACAGAAACTTAATCTCTTAACAGTTCTGGAGGCTGAAACCCTGAAGTCAAGGTGTCAGCAGGGCTCTGCTCCCTGAAGGCTCTGGGGAGAATCTTCCACACTGCCGCCAGCTCCTAGTGGCTGCCGGCTTCCTTGGTAGCCCTTGGTGGTGGCCTCACCACTTGAATCACTCTCTCTGTGGTCACATGGCTGTCTTCCCTCTGTGTATCACTGTGTCCAAATTTCCATCTTCTTATAAGGACACCAGTCACTGGGCCACTCTAATTCAGTGTGACCTCATCCTTTTCTTTAAATTGAAATATAGATGATTTACAATGTTGTGTTAGTTTCTGATGTACAGCCAAGTGATTCGGTGTTTATATATAAGGACTGATGCTGAAGCTCCAATACTTTGACCACCCAACGTGAAGAGCCGACTCGTTGGAAATGATCCTGATGCTGGGAAAGACTGAAGGCAGGAAGAGAAGGGGACAACAGAGGGTGAGATTGTTGGATGGCATCACTGACTCAATGGACATGAGTTTGAGCAAACTTCCCTGAAGGACAGGGAAGCCTGGTAATGCTGTAGTCTATGGGGTTACAAAGAGTCAGACACGACTTAAGAGACTGAACAACAACAAAATATATATTTATACACATACTTTTATATATCCTTGGGCTTCCCACATGGTTCAGTGGTAAAAGAATTTGCCCACCATGGCAGGAGTTGCAGGAGACTCTGGTGCTAGACCTGGGTCAGAAAGATCCCCTGGAGTAGGAAGTGGTAACCCACTCCAGTATTCTTGCCTGGAGAATCCCATGGACAGAGGAGCCTGGTGGGCTACAGTCCACGGGGTCACAGAGAGTGGGACAAAATTGAGTGGCCAACACCTTTCCCCTTTGTTTTCTATGTCTGTGAGTCTGTCTCTGCTTTGTAAATAAGTTCATTTGTGTCATATTTTAGATTCCACCTCTAAGTGATAGCATATGATAGTTGTCTTTCTCCTTCTGACTTACTTCACTTGGTAAAATAATCTCTAGGTACGTCCACATTGCTGCAAATGGCATTATTCCATTTCTTTTTATGGTTGAGTAATATTCCACTGTATGTACATATACCACATTGTCTTTATTCAGTCATCTGCAGAAGGGCCTCATCTTAATTCAGTTCTTAATTCAATTTGATCTGCACAGAACCTATTTCCAAATCAGGTCACCTTCAGAGGTGAACACAAATTCTGGAAGGGGGTGGGGTAGGTGGGTGGACAGGACACTTTTCAACCCAGAATGGAGATGTCAGGCAATTATCCTGGGACCCAAGGAGTGTAGACCTGTGCCATCCAGGCAGTTAGGAGGGGAGATCGAGGTTCAAATCCCTGCTTCACTACTCACTGGCTGTGTGACCTTTGGTAAATTACTCAACTTCTCTGGGTTCCATGCGAGGATGATAACGGCACCTACTTCTACCCCATAGGGTTGTTGAGGATTAAATGAGAGAGTGCACTGAATGTCCTGGAATTGCCTCAAGTCCGAAGCAAGCTCTGCTCCAGCGTTCACCATCCTCACAGTCTACCGTGTCTCCCCAACAGTTGGGAGGACCTAGAGGGGGATGCAGACACATCATTAAATAACCCTCAGTGGCAACAAAGTCACTTCCTTTTTTCTTTCCATTCTTCTGCCAACTTCAAGGAGAAAGTCTCTGTGGGGTGCTGATATGCCTTGGACACCTCGCTCAGGCTGCCTCAGCTACCTTTACAACAAATCAGGAGAAAAGTTTCCATCTCGAAAAAAACCTTTGTGTCAGGTCAGGCGGCAGGCTGGAAGTCAGATTTTGGTGGACCCCTTCATGTCCTTTGTGTTTATTTTCACAGTCACCTTCTGTTTACAGCATGTGATATCGGCTTTTCCAATTATGGGGTGATCTAAGCTGTCCTTTTGAAGTCGGTGAGTTTTCTGAAAGAGAAGGCATGTGGTTAACATTAAAGAATTAAGCAAATGGCAGTTCCAGTGTGAAGAGGGCAGGATCCGTTCCCATGGGTGCTACAGGGGGATGGGGGCAGAGCTGCATGGGGATGCCCCGGGAAGGGAGGATGGCAGCTGCCTGGGCATTTGAGGTCCAGAGTGGAGTGTTTTCTTGTAAGCTTCAAACAATCCGATTAGCTGGATTATCTCCTGATCTGTGTAGACACCACCTGGGTACCATTCATATTTAACATCATCTCTCTTCCTTCAGGGGGGCTTCTTAGGTGGCGCAGTGGTAAAGAACCCACCTGCAATGCAAGAGACGCAGGAGACGAGGGTTTGATCCCTGGATTGGGAAGGTCCCCTGGTGAAGAGCATGGCAACCCGCTCCAGTATTCTTGCCTGGAGAGTCCCACGGACAGAAGAGCCTGGCAGGCTATAGTCTGTGGGATCACAGTCTGACAAAAATGAGCACACACATGCATGCTCTCTTCTTTCATCAGAGGTGACCTACCCAGGACAGTGGGACAGAATGGGACCCAGGAAATGCCACAGGTCGTGAATGAAAGGGCTGAGACCAGAGGGGCTGATAAATGGGGACTCGTTGCCTCATTCTCCTTTTGCATAAATGGGTTATGCAAACACCTAGCAAGTTCACCTTCAAGGGTTTTATTTGTCTCTTCACTCCCTCCCTTCCCTCCCTCCCCCCACTCCCACTCCCTCCACCTTCAGAAGGTGACAAGCACCATTCCCGAGTCAGTGAGAGCCAGCTGGGCCAGAGTTTCTGGAAGGACCAATGCTGCCAAGGAGAGTTTGTCCCAGGTATGTGGGGCCACCACTTTGTCCTGGGAAATTCATAGCATGTGCCCATGAGTGTGGCTGGGCTAGCTTCTGCCAGTAGGGCACAGGGCTGTGAAGCTCAGGGGACTCAAGAGTCGAAAGCATGGCCTCTCCTTTTTCCTCTTGGACAGACTAACATTAACCCAGGCATGAGAATGAGTGAGCTTTGGAGAGAGATTCTGTTGTGTGATCAGACCAGTAAAACTCCCCATGATAGCCTCTGCCCACAATCTCCCCACTAGCCAGCCCACTCTTTCTGGTATCTGTTGCTATGGTAACAGACCACTCCAAACTTAGTCCATAAAACAAAAGCAATAACTTTATTATGCCATAGTTCTGGCACTCAGTAAGCTCGGCTAGGTGATCCCAGGCAGGGTCTCTTATTCTGTTGCAATCACATGGTTCCTGAGGCTGGAGTCATCTTGACATTTGCTCACTCACACATCTTGCAACTCACACAATAGATGCTGATTGTCAGCCAGGACCTCGGCGGGGGGGGGGCTCTGTGGCCTTCTTGGGCAGGTTGGGCTTCCTCACAACATGGCGACTCCAGGAAATGTCCCAGGAGGGCCAGGAAGATGCTGTGTCACCTTCTATAACTTAGCTTCAGGAGTCACGTAGTGGTGCTTCTCGGGTGGTCCAGTGGTTAAGAATCTGCCTTGCAAGTCAGGGGACACAGGTTCAATTCCTGGTCCAGGAACTAAGATTTCATATGCCACAGAGCAACTAAGCCCATGCACCACAACTACTGAGCCCTCACTCTACAGCCCAAGAGCTGCAACAAGAGAAGTCACCACAATGAGAACCCCACCCATCACAACTAGAGTGGTTGTGTGAGTGCAGCCTGGGTGCAGAAATGAACAGCCCATGCACCGCAATGAAGACCCAGTGCAACCAAAAAAAGTCACACCATGTCACTTCCAACATAGCCAAAACTCAGGCCAAGAGGAGGAACATGGACCCCATCTGTCAATGGCAGGAGTGACAACTTCATATCATAAAAACAGCTTGTAAGCTGGATGAACCTGTGACTGTCTCAGAATATACACTGCCACTTTCACCCTTTCATTCTCTACTTCCAGCCCAGGTTCTTCCCAGCTTCTGATTCTGTAGACTTTCATCAGGTACCCAGTGAGCGCCTGCGGCTTTCATGAATATCCGCAAATGAACCACCCACAACTCCACTTTGGGGTTGGCCTCTAATAGTCCCATTTTATAACTGTCAGGCTCCAAGGATCAGAAAGTCCTCGGAGGGACTGCTCAAGTTCCCACAGCTGTTCAGCAGCTTTAGGGAGCATCAGTTGCTCTAGATGTCTCTCCTGGTCACAGTCTCAAATTTCCTTGAAAATGACCCCTTCCTCACCTCAGACCACTGTGATTTGGGTTAGTCTGACTCCTCCCATTAGTTCAGAGATGGACATGTGACTATAGCCTGGCCAATCAAAAATTTTCAAACCTGTGGGCTCAGTGATTAGTTCAAGGATCATCAGGTGACCCCATTTGGTCCACTCAGAGGTAATCCGAGAACAGTTGGTAAGAAAGAGTTTAGGGGAGTGGAGTACCATCATGAATGTTCAGCTGAGCCTGCTGGGATGCCTTTTCCATTTTGAGGGTAAGGCCGGCCTGGGAATAAAACTAGCACAGACAAAAATGACCATGAGACAGAAACGGAGAGCATCCTGAGTTCAGTGCTTGAGCCCCTGGATCCAGCCATACCTGAAGCTGATATACTCTTGGATTTTGCTATTATAAAAGTTCAATACCCTTTCTTTTTCACTGAAGCCATTTTGAGTTGAGGTTTCTAGAAGAAGAAAGAGGCTCTTGGCCTACAGAGAGGCAGAAAAAGAATTTGAGTCCAAGTCTACCTAAGTCCAAATTCTTTACTCAGAATCATGCTACCTCCCTGAATCCCATCCACCTTCAGTGTCCAGATCAATTCTCCGTGATGGCCTCTCTGCTAACATTAGCTCACAGCATCTCTCCTCAACTCTGTTGGTGTTTGTGGTCTTTGGTCTATGTGCTTTACAAGGAGGGCCCCCTGGACCAATAAATACTACAATAAATGTCTTCTGTAATCACAGATGCTTGAAGTTTCACTAGCAGAAAAGCATTCCTTTGGATTAAGCATTGCCATCGTCAAGTGATTGTTTTAAAATCTTTATTCCCTGAGAGCGGAACTTGACTCACTATCATCCAAGGAAATATGGATTAGGACATGTAAGATGGAGTGAAATAATGAAGGAGGATGTATTTGTCTCTGACCAGAAAAGAGGAAGTAGCATTTAAGCTTCAGGTTAAAAAAAAAAAAGGCAGGATTTGACAGTCAGGGATGTGAGAAAGGGCATTTGAGGTGAAGGGAACAGACCAAGATGCGAGAATTTGTGGGGTTCATTCAGGAAAGGGCTTAAAATTAACTGCTGTGGATGTTGACTGATATAGGACAGAAGCTTGCTCAGATAATCCTGGGAACGTGAAATTCCAGGCTAAGGAATCTGATCTTTATTTTCCTGGTAATAGGGAGCCATTGAAGGTGCTTGAGCAGGGGGAGAGCCTCAATCAGAGCAGCACTTTAGGAGGATTAATTCATGCTGTCAGGGAGGAGGGGAGTGGTTCGAAGAGGCCAGAGGCAGGGCCAAGGGAAGCCAAGAGAGAAATGCATTCATCTGAATAAGAGTCAGACAATGGGTGGGTTAGGAGTGATAGGGGACATTCTTGGGGACAATCCCCTTGATGTAGAGACAGACTGGGTACCAGCAGAGGGGTGGAACATTAGAGCAATTCGTGTGTTGGCCCCTGTCCCAAGCAATGTCCAGGCTCACGGTCTTCCTCCCTTAAGAACAGCATCCAGGGGATATTCCTGGTGATCCAGTGGCTAGGACTCTGCTTCCAATGCCAAGGGCCTGGGTTCAATCTCTGGTCAGGGACCTGAGGTCCCACAAGCTGTGTGGCATGGCCAAACAAAACAATACAAAAAACCCAGCATCCATCCCCAGCCCCCTACATATATTGTGGATGCACGGTATGCGGACCAGGACGGCATTACTTTGCATTGCTGTACAGCGTTCCATTGTACGCATGTACCACAATTCACTTATCCATGGTGGACATTTGGGTCATTGCCAGTGAGCACCGCCCCTCCACTTTAAAAATTTTTTATTTATTTGGCTGCATTGGGTCTTAGCTGTAGTGTTCAGGTTTAGTTGCTCAGTGGGCATGTGGGATCTTAGTTTCCAGACCAAGGATCGAACTGGAGTCCCGTGCATCGCAAGGTGGATTCTTACCCACCAAACCACCAGGGAAGTCTCATGCCCCTTTTAAAATGGCAGTAGACGTCACCTTGCACAAAGCAATAAAACCTAAGAAAGCGGTGATTGGATGAGCCAGCTGTATTTTATCTAGTGCACCTTAAAGTAAATGTGCAAGTATGACAGTCAGATGTGTCTGTCCAGGGCCATCTTTGTCCTGCTGGGGGCTCACCCTGGCAAAGGCTGTGGGAATCACTGCTGTGGTGGCTGGGTCGTGGGGTGAGGATGCAGCCGCAGGACTCAGCCATGGGCATGGACGCTAAGCCTCTTCTCATCCCCAGACAAGAGGCCTTCTGGAAGCTGCTCTGGCCGGGCCCCTGCCCCTCACCCCCCGCCCTCAGCGGGATGGAGACATTGAGCCCAATTCATCTTGCCTTCAAAGGGCTCCTGTCTGAACCAGGCTCCTGGGCGAACCCCAGCCAAATCCTCGTCTAGGGAAACACACTGGGCTCTTGTTTAGATGAAGGCCCGCCTGCAGGAGGTCAGCCCAGCTGTGAGGGCAGAATTCTCAACTCGGCCATGGAGTGTGGCGTGGGGGCCTCCTCGGCTCGCTGCCTGTCAGCCCCAGGCCCACCATCCTGGACGCCAGGAGGCTGCCTGGGAAGGAGGAAGGCCTCACAGGGGGATTCCCACGTGTATCCAGTGCTGACCCATCCCTCAGCCTGGGGTGTGGCTGGCAATCCCGTCCATCCCTCAAATCCATTTTCTTTTCTTCCTCTTGGGATCTGAACTGCTTCTGCCCAGCCAGATCTTTTCTGTTGGCTTTTAAGTGCCCTCCAGATGGTAAATCTTAAGAATTATTCTGCTGGGGAGAAGCAAGCCTCAGGACCTGCCCATGGTCAAAGGGAGAGGACTCCAACTGCAGAAAGGAACAGGGCTCCGTAGCGGGGCGTCTTGGGGTCCGTCCATCACCTGTGCTCCTTCCCCACCTCTGTCTGAGTGGTCCCCAAGACTGTCAGAAACCCATGCCTTACTCACTCTATAGTTCCACCCTCCCCCACTTCTCTGGCTCCATGTTGTTGTTGTTTTAATCTCAAAGTCATGTCCGACTCTTTTTGGAACTCCATGGACTGTAGCCCACCACGCTCTTCTGTCCATGGCATTTCCCAAGTAAGAATACTGGAGTGGGTATCCATTCCCTTCTCCAGGGAATCTTCTCTGCCCCGGGAATGAACCCACTTCTCCTGCTTGGCCGGTGGATTCTTTACCACTGAGCCACCTGGGAAGCCCCACTCTGTCTCCTACCCATGTGCCAGTGACTCCCACGTTTATATCTCCAAGCCAGAGCTTTCTTCTGAGAGAGCTATCCACGTGTGTATTCAGTACTGCCATTCAAATGTCTCAAAGGGACTTGGATGCTTCCAAATCCGTCTCTCCCACCTGAACTCCGGGCCTGAATTTCCATGGAGTTGAGGGGAGAAACTTCTATGAGCATCTTCCTGGGTGTGGTCAGAACTGTCCATCTTGGGGGCAGATTTCATGGGGAGTTATGACAGCTGATCCATCCGCATCGACCCCCAACAACCACCACCAAATGTTCCTGCAAATGGGGCTGTGCTCTCCAGGGCCACCACCACCTGATGGTCCGGTCCTGTACTCGAGATGTCAGAATCCATCCCCCTCGCCCTACCCCCAAAAGACTCCCGCCCCCGGGGGCTGGTGTCTCCTTGGGTGGCAGCACATTGTCAGTGGGTGAAGGGGAGCCAAAAGGCATCTGTGAATGAGTGAATTGACGATGGAGAGATTTAATTCGCTGCGGATTTACGCCTTTTCCTGGTGGGCCTGGAGAAAGCAGCGGACTCCTGTGCTCGCTCCGTTCATTTATTTGAGAGTTTCTTGGGAAGGGGCTGGGTTGGGAGGAGGGAGAAGAATGGGCTGGTTCACCCACCAGAAGACGCAGAAAATGAGTCCCAGGAAATTGCCTTGCAGAAAAGGAAAGATAGGCGCCGGGTTCCGTTCTCTGGATTCTAAAAGGAGGCCGGGGAGGTGGGGGGAAGTGGAATCTTGCGGCAAATTTGCAGTCTTCTCTCCACCAGCTTTTTTCTCCCCCTCTGCAGGCACAAAGGACGTGGTTCTTGTGTCCTGCCACAGCGCGAGGGGCTCATTAATTAAACAGACGAGCAGATGTCACCGTTCATTAGGCCGCGTACGCAGCGCGACCTCGTGGCTCCCTCCCGAGACCCCCGCCCCTGGCGCTCCTGACTTAATTACGCAGAGCACTTGCGGGCCCCAGCCCTGGAGAAGGAAGCTGCGGTTCCCAAGAACTGAGCAGGCTGGAGGTGCCCCCGCGTCCTTGTCGGCAGGGGCGCCGCAGCCAGAAGCCAGGTGATGGAGACTTTTAATTTTCATCACGCCCGTCTGTCGAGCTCCGTTTTAAATCACTTTAACGGCAGATTAAAAATATATAAGCTGATATTAGAGGGCATTCGTAGTGCCTTTATAAATATCTTAAATCAAAAGTTTGGCTTAATTGCACTTGGGTGGTTAGAGGAGGCTGGGAGGAGAGGGAGTGGGGCAGATGAACCCTGGTGGTAGGGGCTGTGGGAGGGGAGAGGGGAACCATAGGAGTGTAGGATGGAGGGTCCGCAGGTCTCAGAGATCAAACATCCATCCAGTCTGTATGTGATGATTGAGTTTTCCCGTCCAGTCCAGACCTCCAGCGGAGCGCCAGGTACACCTGCAAACCAGGTGTGACCACGCCCAAGACAAGCCCTTCCCTGCACCCCCCCCCCCACCCCCGCAGCCTGGCAGGGAAGATGCTCAGTGGACAAGTAATTCTGCATGATGAGGATAACAATTATTGGTCACATACAATATATAAGGCACTGTTCCAGGCTCCTGGCATATAATATCCCATATAATCCTATATGGGTGGGATTATTATTCTCATTTTAAAAAGGAGGCTGAGAGTTAAATAACTTGGTCAAGGTCACACTGCTCTGCAGTGAGAGGCCAAGGTTTGCGTTCAGGCAGCCTGGTTTTGGCTTCCCTGGTGACTCAGAGGGTGAAGAATCTGCCTGCAATGCAGGAGACCCAGGTTCAGTCCCTGGGTGGGGAAGATCCCCTGGTGAAGGGAATGGCTACCCACTCCAGTATTTTTGCCTGGAGAATTTCACAGACAGAGGAGCCTGTCCATGGTATTGTAAAGAGTCAGACATAGTCCATGGTATCGCAAAGAGTCAGACACAACCGAGTGACTGACGCTTTCACTTTACACCTCAGCCTAGTTCTAGACTGTGGTGTAACCACTGCACATTTCTGCTTCTCCCTTCGAATGGGATGAGGGTCAAGAGAGTTTCCAGGGAGAGGTGGGGAGAGCATAAGTTGGGAGGTGGGGGAATGACTTCATGCAGGGGCCTAGAGGAGGCTTCTCAGACCAGGGATGCTTAGCTAGGACCTAATGGATGAGCAGGAGTGAGGTCAAGTTGGAAGAGATTGGCAAGGAAGAAAGAACAGTGCTGCAAAGGTCCAGAGGCAAGCCCTCACTTGGTATATCTGGGGAACAGAAAGAAGGATTTCTTTTTCTGTTTCACTCAGGGTTATATATCTGGGGCTGAGAGCTGTGCCTGGCACCAAGTAGGTGGCGAGTGAATATTTACTGAATAAAGGGAGGAGGTCCCACAGCAAGCCCAGATGTCAGTGATCAAAGGAGGCCACAGCCTGTGAACAGTCACTCGGGGAGGATTCTACAACCCACCCCTCCTGCCAGCCTTCTGGGTGGAGGGGCGACCACCTGGCAGGGGCTGTGTGGGCTGCCAATGCATTGTCTTTGTGTTTTGCAGAGTCTCTTGGCATTGACATGGCTGTGGGAGGCATGCAGATGGAGCCACCCTCCAACTCTGCAGTGGGCATGCTTTACTTTGGCTTCTCCGGCATCCTTTCCTTCTCATTCTGGCTTTTGGATCTCCATTTTCTTTTGATGGCCAACTCTCTCCCAGTTTCAGCCCATTGGAAGTAGGGATTCCACATCCCAAGTTCTAGGGATGGCCAGTCAGCAAAGTGCATTCCTGTGACCATAGTGATTAACTCATAGATGGCAATCTGACTTGAACTCATGAGAGCCAGCCCTGCAACTTTTGCTGACATGACTGGAGTACAGAAGCTTTGTCTGTGTTGAGTACACTGAGCTGCTGAACATCCTAGATGCTCCTGAGAATGCTTCTGCCATTTTCTGGGGAGAGCCTGCCAAAGCAAACAGGACTGAGAGATGAAGAGAGACTCCTGGGATCTTCCAATCCTTGTATCCTGCCATTCCTGAAGGCCACTTTCCCCTGAAACTTTTCAGTTACATGATCTAGTAAATTTTCTTCTCTGTTTATACCAGGGAGTGTTGTGTTTTCTGTTACTGGTCAGACACTGGCTCAAGAGATTCCTGTCCATTGTTCAATCTAATTGTCACACACAGAAAATTGGCAGACATTTCAGAAATTCTGCAGAATCTTCCATGGAATCCAGGCTTACTCTCTCTGCCTTGAGACTTGGTGAAGGAGTAAGGAGGCCTACTCAAATCTCAAATTCTGTTGCAGATTAGCTGGTACCCTTGGGACAGTCATTTGCCCTCTCAGAGAGGGCCCTGGTTTCAACATCTGAAACATAGGGTTATAATCTCTGGCTCATCAATTTCATTCAGTTGTGTGCATTTGGTGTCTAGTGATGTTGGTATACAGGCTTTATAGCTGCAGCTGTTATATAATCCCACACTTCACCTCCCATAACTCTTACACTGATGTAGTCACACTGGCTATTTATTTGGTTTCTTGCACACAACAGGCTCATTCTCACTTCAGGGCCTTTGGACTTACTGTTCCTTCTGCCTGAAATGCTCCTTCCTGAGATTAGGCACATCTGGGTTCTGCTCCATCTTCAAGGCTCAGTTCAACAGTTGCCTCCTCCATTAAGCCCTCCCTCACCTTCCCCTAAGCTATCTGACTCCTCTATCTCCCTATTTTATCTCTTTTCAGTCCTTATTATTTCTGAACTTACTTTTTGTGAGTTGATATCTGTCTGTTCTAACAAACCTAGAAACTGTGAACGCAGGGAATTTGTTGGCTTGCCCTCTGCTGTGTGTTGTATCCCCAGCACAGTGGGTGCTCAGTGAATCCTTTTTTTTTTTAATTTGAGAGTGCCACACAGCACATGGGATCTTAGTTCCCTGACCAGGGATCAAACCCACATCCACTGCATTGGAAGCACAGAGTCTTAACCACCAGACCACCAGAGAAGTCCCTTGTGAATCCTTATGGGCTGCCTGTGTGACCTCAGGCTAGTCATTTACCCTCTCAAAGACTACCTTCTTTTTCTCACTGTAATTTGGCATCTTCATTCATGCCTGTCATTCATGAGATCCAATGAAATGAGGATGAATCTGTAAGCCCTTGAATCATGTTGCGATCATATTAAAAAGTGAGGACTGCTTATTAGGTTGTGGGTGGGTCTTCCACCCTCCCAACAAGTCTCTTACTTCCTTCCATCCCTAAATCCAACCCTAAAAGAGGGATTTTCCTTGCCATATAGACTTCGATCCAGGAGGACTTCCTGGAGAAGGGGGCATTCTCTAGCCAGCTTTATCAGTCCTTTGAATTCTAGGGTTGACTCCAGCCTTTCAAAATCTCCTCCTCCTCCCTTGTTCTCTTTCCAAAGCCTTAATGGGCCTCCTTTTCATAAGCCCTCACCATGGTCACTGACCACCGCCCCTCCCCGATCCTCAACCCTGAACATTTTCCTCAAGAATGTAAGCAGCGGTCAAGGGCATGGCCTCCTCCTCCAGCATCCCCGCCCCCGAGCCCTTGGGGAATTAGACCCTGGGCCATGCCATCTGTCTGAAAACAATTAGCAATAAACGCCAGCACACTGGGGCTCCGGGTCACCAGGGGATGAAGCAGTGGGGGTTATAAATCTAGAAGATTCCCAGCTGAATCAGCCTTCCTGACTGTGGGCCAAGAAAAATCTTCCCAGCCGCCCCAGGGAGAGAGGTTCCCAGCCGCCCCTTGCGAGATGGAGAGGAGTCTCTACCAAGCCTCACTAAGCCCCGGCCTCAGCTGGGGAGGCGGATGGGGGACCATCTGGCGGGGTGTAGGGACGCGTCCGGGCCAGACGGAGAAGCAGCCTTATTTGCTGTGTATTGTGTGTTCCTTTCTCAAAACACTCCACACATACGCTTCAAGTGCATGGCTTGCAGCCAGCTGGGACCCAGGGTACTTCCACAGGGAAGGCTGAGGGATGTGAGCCTGTGCATGGGGTGGGCACAGCTCAAAGTGCACCCCAGCTGCCTTTTCCCTCACTGGGCCTGGGTTCCTCTTCCCCAGCACCCTACTTGACCCGTGCCCAAATTTCCCCTCTTTGGTCTCCCCACCCTGCTCAAATATCACTTCCCCTTACAATGCGAGGTGAGCCTGGCTTTGCCAAACTTGACTGCGTTTATCTACATAAGGTCTGGCTTACCAAGCTGTTTCTTCATTTTGGTAATTTGAATAAGTTGCTAGTGTATATTAAAAAAAAAAAAGAGAGAGAGATGCTACATAAAAATCTGGATGTTCAGCTTCTTTCTAAAAATTAAATAATCTAGCAAGCCTTTGGCATCAGCATAGCCCAGGCTAGGGTGTTATGGGAGGAGGGGACGGAGAGGTTGGTTGTCCCTTAAACCTGGCCTGACTTTTCTGTTCCAATCCTCAGCTCATTCATCACTCATTCAATAGCACTGGGACCTGTTCTTCATACCACGCTTTGATTCTCACAGGGAAGACAGACGCTAAATCCTAAACCAGGGCATATGTAATATAATGTCACATGGTGATCAGTGTTACTAAGGAAATATATAGCAGGGAAAGGGGATGGAGAGGGATGAGGGAGGAGGGCGTGCTGCTGTTTCATACCAGAGGCCAGAGAAGGCAGACCCATTAGGCCAGAATGAGATCAAGGGCCTCCCTGCTGGAGGAAAGGCATGCCTGCTGAAAGGAACAGCAGGTGCAAAGGCCTTGAGGCTGGAAGCTGTTTGGTGTGGGGGGGGGGGGTGAAAAAAGATCCATGTAGCAGGAGAGAGTGAGGAAGGGATGGCCAGGCCCGTTTGGAACAGGTAATCTGGACAAGGTTTTCGCTGGTGGTTCAGTGGTAAAGAATCCACCTGCCAACGTAGGAGATGAGGGTTCAGTCCCTGGGTCAGGAAGATCCCCTGGAGAAGGAAATGGCAACCCACTCCAGTATTCTTGCCTACAAAATCCCATGGACAGGTAATCCCACTGGCAGGCTATAGTGGGGGTTGCAAAGAGTTGGACATGACTTGGCAACTGAGCACACACGTGATCTGAACAGGTCTGGGTTTGGGGTACCCTAGGTGGAGCCCTATTCTGCTTTAGACTCTGGGAAATCCAGCCAGTGAGACCTGGGGGATTTTCTGAGTGGGGCCCAACTTTGAGAATTTCAGAGGGTTTGATCCCAATTCTCAGCCTCTTCCGGGCTAGCTTGGGTGCTCCTGGTGGCAGGGGTGGGGCGTGTGTGGCTTCTCCAGAGGTTAAGTATCCAGCCTCCTGGGGTTCAAGCCCAGTCCACCCTTCACCCCACCCCTCACCTCAGACAGGGGACTTCCCTTCTTTAGCCTGAGTTTCTGCATCTGTAAAATGGAACAACTACAACTTGCCTCAGGGAATAGTTGTGCTACTAAATTAATACCTATGTGCACACCTCTGTAAAAATATCTATGCAAAATGTCTAGACAGATGCTCAGCACATAGAAAGTGCTACATAACTGCTAGCCATTTTGATTTAAGGGGCAAAATAAGACCATTTAAAAAAAACCGTATTTATTTATTTAGGCTGCGTTGGGTCTCAGTTGTGGTGCAAGGGCTCCAGAGCGCACAGGCTCAGTAGTTGCGGTGCACGGGTTTAGTTGCCCTGTGGGATGTGGGATCTCAGTTTCCCAACCACAAGTTCAACCCGAATCCCCTGCTTTGGAAGGCAGATTCTTAACCGCTGGACCACCAAGGAAGTCCCAAGGTAAGGTCGTTGCTTAAGAGAGCCGTTCTCAGACTTTTTGGTTTCTAGGCTCTGAGACGCCTAAAAATTATCAGGGACCCCAACCAAAGAAGCTTCATTTATGAAAGTTCTATTTTCAGTATTTATCATGGAGACTGGTCAGATTTTAAAACAGGGCTTCCCAGGTGGCTCAGTGGTAAAGAATCTGCGTGCCAATTCAGGAGACACAGGAATCGAAGGTTTGATCCCTGGATCAGGAAGTTCTCCCGGAGGAGGAAATACAACCCACTCCAGTATTCTTGCCTTTAGAATCCCATGACAAGAGCCTGCATTTTTTAACTCACTTAAAAAGAAACAGAATACACTCATTACATGTCAATAATGTATTTTTATGACAAAAAAAATAATTTTGTCTCAAGTCAAAAGGAAAAAGTCTGTGACAAGAGTGGCTCTGTTTTCAGTTTGTGCAAATCTCTTTAATGTCTGGGGTCTGGACCCTCAGATTTGCTCCACATGCCTTCTTGGTGGAAGGCAGTGAGCAAAGGTAGCTCAAGACAAGGGGCTGGAAAAGGAGGATCTTGTGGATTCCAACAAAGGGTTGGAATGATCCCCCAGGGATCATTAGGCCACACTTCAAGAAACTGTGGACTAGGGGGCTGTTCAAGTGTGGATTTGTCCCTCTGAAGTGCAGAGTGAGGATGGGGCCCCAGCAGACAGTGTCTGGATTCAGCTTGCCTGCCGCAGCTTGGAGGTGCCAGTGCTGGGACTCTGTGGGGCGAGAGGCAGACAAGTCTCTGCCCTGTCTGATGTCACAGACCCATGGGTGAGGCCAGCAAATAAGCCTAAGCCCATAGCTATACCCCAGAATGGGTATGGGAGGGGTGAAGGCCATTGACAGCATGTCAGAGACACCCCACCCTGCTGGGGGAGGAGGTGGGGTCTCCAATAACCAGAATCCTCATACTGGCCCCTTGTATGAACTCCAATGTGCCCAGGGCTTGGATTGTTCAGTACTGGCTCTCAGTGGGTCAAGGAAACTTCCCTTCAATAGCCTTCAGAGATCCATCATCTCCACTTTACAGAGGGAGAAACTGAGGCTCCTGCCCCACAAAGTTGAGTCATGGATGGGGGTGGCAGAGTCTGGGAGGGCATCCCAGGCCTGGGCCTATCAATAGAGCTGGGGGACAGCCCCCAGCAGAATCAGGATAGTCCTGCTCCCCCAGCACGGGGACCTCTGGGATGTTGGATAGACATTGGGCCAGGGGACAGATGACTCAGTCTCTTCCTTTCCCAGGGCCTCAGGAAGGGAGAGTTGCAGCTGAGAGAGGGAGAGGGAGCCACTCTTCTTAACTGCTCTCAGAGCCTCAGTTTCCTCATCTATAAAATGGGGCAATTATACTCCCCACTATGTAGCTCTCAGAATGAATCAAGTGCAGGCCCAGCAGGGGCCCCACGCTCCATGGGCATGTGACCTACATCCAACTCTGGCCTGTGGTCTTCTCCATTTGCAGAAATTTCCCCAGGACTCACTTTGCCTCCTCAGCAAGGGCCCCCAGTGTTATTACTGTCTATAAAAGCGCTGCCTCCTATGGGTGCTTACAATCTTTGCTGATTCTCTTATGGACCTTACCTCCTTTAAGCCTCTTGGCAGAGGGGGGAACTAAGATGGTGGAGGAATAGGACGGGGAGACCACTCTCTCCCCAATAAATACACCAAAAGAACATTTAAAAACCGAGCAAACTCCATTAAGCCTCTTGGCAGCTCTGCCAGGAGTGTAGCATCCTTATCCCCATTCTACAGGAGACAAGACTGAGGTGGGGTGCTTACACAGACACACACACAGGAAGACATACACTCCCCAGCACTGCCATCGCAGCAAGTTGCGAGGGAACAAAGCAGGTGGACGGGATTTGTCCTCATGGAAACAGAAAAGAAAGCCCCCACCCACCCCACCCTCCATGGGAGAATGGGTCACCAATTGCCCCCGCTTGCTCCAAACTGAGAGGTTCCTGAGATGCAGGTCTCTTGGTGCTACCCCTGGGACAGTCCTAGCAAATCAGGATGGAGTTGGTTATTCTGCCCTCGTGGCGCTGCTATTTCCCACTGTAATGTCTGGGATGAGAGAGGAAAAGGGGAGTTGAACAAAGCCCCACAGTGCCTCATTAGTGGGGGCCAACTCCAGGGTTCCCAAACCCCAAGGCTGTCAGAACAGATCCTCTGGTCCGAGTGGGGGCTGCAGGGTGGAACGGGCAGCTGGAAGGCTGCGTGGGCGCAGGCATGACTGGCTCAGACCTGCCAGAATGACCTCATTTGCTCATCCCAGGATTCTAATAAGATGATTTCACCAGCAGATGGGGGAGGTGGCCCGAGCCAAGAGAAAGGGAACATTTCATGCCTTGCTCTTCCTCCAGAGTGGTTGACAGGTTGATCCCAGTGATCCAGAGAGGGTGGAGACACCTTGACATCCTGGTAGTGATCAATCCTTAGACAACCGGACAGCCTGGAACCCTGGCTTGCAGAGCCCAAGACCCACAGAAAAGTGGCCATTGACACCATCTCCCACCTGGAATTCCCTAAAATGTTGGCCTTATTCTCCAGATCTCACTATAATCTTCTGATAAAAATCAAGGCAATATATCTGGAGTCAGTTCTGCTACTTGCTGGCTGTGTGTCCTTGGGTAAGTTGCCTAAGCTCTCTGAACCTGCTTCTTAATCTGTACATAAGGGAGAGTTTACTTGACTTTCTTGTTACTTGGTTCATTTTATCCCTCCTTTGACCTTCACAGCCACTGTCTGAGAAATGCATTATTTTACACGTCAGAATGATCTTCCCTGGTGGCTCAACGGTAAAGAATCTGTCTGAAATGCAGGAGGCACAAGAGCCAGGGTTTCAATCCTTAAGTCAGGAAGATCGCCTGGAGAAGGAACTGACAACCCACTCCAGTATTCCTGCCTGGGAAATCCCATGGACAGAGGAGCCTGGTGGGCTATAGTCCATGGGGTCACAAGAGGTGGACGTGACTTAGTGACTACCCCACCACCATCATACATCAGAATGGAGGTTCTGAGAGGCAAAGTGATGTGACCAAAAAATCCATGGGTCTAAGAGTAAGGTGAGATTTGAACCTGACTTTGCCAGGCTAAAGCCCATCTCATCCCTATGACGTCTGGGCTGCCTGAGAAATAAGACAAAGTCATGAGACATGCCATCGGCGAGATTATCATTCTTTGCCTCTCAAAGTAGTCGACCACCAGCATTAGGCTGGTTGAAATGCAGAATCCCAGGCTCCACTAGAAACCAGCTGAGTCACAGTCTGTCTAACAATCTCCCCAGGTGATTGGTGGGCATAGTAAGGTTCAAGAAGGTATGGGCTAGTTTAGAATTTCCAGGAAGTTGTTCAGGAAAATGGGAGTAGGTGTAATCTAAAGAAAAGATAATGGGGGCATTGTTTAGTCCAAAGTCAATCTGGGAAGTGCAGGCTTAAACAAAGAGAAAGTACAGGATTTATTAGGGCTTTTAATAGTCAAATAAACTTTCTACATCTATACGAGGCCTATCCCAGTTGTATCAGTTTTTTGGTGGGGGGGAACATCTTGTGTTCTGCAGAATACACTGGGGGGAAAACCTGGGTCCTGGCAATATTAATGACAAAATCACAGATCTCATTTATCCAGCACTTATTATGCGTCAGGCCCTGGGCTCCTCCACATCTTAGTGTGTGACTTTCATTCTCCAAGTTACCTCATGGTCCAAGAGGGCTCCTCAAGCTCCAGCCATCACATCTGCACTCTAGGCAGCTAAAAGAAGGAAAGAGATCATCCTTCAGCTGAACCTTCCTCCTTTAGGAGCTTTCTTGGAAGTTCCATGAGACACTTTTGCCTTCATCTCACTGACCAGCTTTAGCCACACAGCCAAACCTAACCACAAGAAAGGCTAGGAAATTTGGTCCACTAGAAATAGAGCTGTTGAGGCTAAAGAAGAAGGGGAGGGTGGATATTGAGAAGATAGTTATCTGCCCCTTCCCAGGAACTTTCCTGGGAGAAGGGCTTGTCCAAGGTCACAGCACTGGTCAGTAAAGGAACAATATTTGAACTCACCATGGTCAAGTGTCTCATCTTTGCTACATTTGCTAATTATACAAAAAGGAAAATCAAAAGATGTTATCGAACTATTCTTTTAAAGTTTTTTCTTCTCAGAGAAGCCTGAGAAATATTGGGTAACAAAAAGGAAACTGGTTTCTTTACTTCAGGACTTTTCCAAGTGAATCGAGAAGTCATTTAGATAATAGGAACTCTGATTTAAAATAGCTTATCAGATGAAGAAATGTGTATTATGTCATAACGCTGAATGATAGAGATGGTGTCATACAAGTCATTAGTTACAAAAATGACAAGTTTCCCATTTGAAATGCCAAAATCTACCATTTTATATGGTACCCACAAGGTCTTCCCTGGTGGCTCAGTGGTAAAGAATCTGCCTGCCAAACAGGAAATGTGGGTTTGATCCCTGGATTGGGAAGATTCTCTGGAGAAGGAAATGGCAACCCACTCCAATATCCTCACCTGGGAAATCCCATGGACAGAGGAGCCTGGCGGGCTACAGTCCCAAAGTGAAAGTGAAAGTGTTGGTCACTCAGTCATGGCCAACTCTTTTGACCCCACGGACTGTAGCCTGCCAGGCTCCTCTGTCCATGAAATTCTCCAGGCAAGAACACTGGAGTGGGTTGCCATTTCCTTCCCCAGGGGATCTTCCCAACCTAGGGACTGAACCCAGTTCTCCTAGCATTGCAAGTGGAGTCTTTATCATCTGGGCCACCAGAAAGTCAGACACAACTGAGCGACTGAACTAGTACTTTCACTGAGTCCATCTTCCTCAATGCCCTTTCCCCCAATTCATATTCCTAGAGCAGTCTGACCTTGGCAAGCTGCACCCATTCCCTAAAGATGTGTGATAATTTGGTTCCCATGTTAGGCCAGACATGGTTTGTATTACTCCTGTAATAGGACTTATTCCATGACAATGTTCCCAAGTGTCATGAATACCAATGATATTATGTGAGATGATTTTCAGTAGAACACCACTGTACTTTTTTCTTTAATAAGTAATCTTTATTTTAATGTGTGTTCAAATGTTGTGACAGGCACATCAAACCTGCAATGTCACAAATATCGTTGCGCAGTGTATCTGTCTGAGTCCCAGCACTCAAATGGGATAAATGAGAGAGTTAATGAAGGGACACTCTACAAAGGTAGAAGCAGGGTCTGTGTAGAGAAATCAAGAAGAAATGGTGCAATGCCTAAGTAAGTAAGTAAGTGTTAGTTGCTCAGTTGTGCCCGACTCCTTGCGACCCCATGGACTGCAGCCCACCAGGTTCCTGTGTCCATGAGACTTTTCCAGGCAAGGATACTGGAGTGGGTTGACATTGTGATGCCTAGGGCTAGCGAAAATAAGGAGCTGTTGGTACCCTTAAGCTGGAAGGGGTGGAGAAGGAGCTACTAGAACCCAGAGAGACCTACTGCTGGAGGAGAGGGGCTAATCTGTCAGGAGTGATTTTCAGCAAAAGAACATAGGCCGGGTTCCAATCATAGTGAGACAGGAAGGGAGGTAAGGGAAACATCCCAACCTCTCTCTTCCCCGGCCCCAGGTCTCCCCTTGGGTGCTTCCCATTGGCTGAATCTAGGAGGAAACTAGAGTGCAGGGGATCCTGGGAAATGGAGTCCACAGAGTCAGCCTCCTGATGCACAGAGCAGGTAATGTCTGAAGGGCCAATTGAAAGGTAACCAGAATACTTAAAATGAAGCTATGTAAAAGATACGTGTAAATGTAAAATGGAAGGAAGCTGAGTTTTAAGTAGATCTGTTCAGGCTCCCATTGGCTATGTTTTCAGGACAGTTTATCTCCTTTTTCTATTGTATACTGACTTCCACTACCCAAATCCCGGTTTTGGTGTTATGTCACTTTGCCAGCAAAGGTCCATCTAGTCAAAGCTATGGTTTTTCCAGTAGTCATGCACAGATATGAGAGTTGGACCATAAAGAAGGCTGAGAGCCAAGGAATTGATACTTTCAAACTCTGGTGCTGGAGAGGACTCTTGAGAGTCCCTTGGACCACAAAGAGATCAAGTCAGTCAATACTAAAGGAAATAAATCCTGAATATTCATTAGAAAGACTGATGCTGAAGCTCCAATACTTTGGCCACCTAATGCGAAGAACCGATTCATTGCAAAAGACCCTGATGCTGGGAAAGATTGAGGGCAAAAGGAGAAGGGGGTGACAGAGGATGAGATGGTTAGATGGCATCAGTGACTCAACTTACACGAATCTGAGGAAATGCTGGGAGATGGTGGAGGACAGAGGAGCCTTGGTACTCCATGGGATCACAAAGAGTTGGACACAACTTAGTGACTGAACAACAGCAACAATATGTCATCATGTGTTTGTCTGATGACAGCCATAGCTGCTGGTTCCCTCACTAGACCAGAAGCTTTCTAGGGTTAAATTTTCTCACCTCTGTCTCCCTAGAGTCCAGCCAGTGCTCAATACATGTTTGTTAAATGAATAATTGATCACCTAGTCATTGAGAACAGCTGGACTAGGGAAAATGAGATAAAATATATAGCTCCCACCTTCAAAGGTCTGCATCCAGCGAGGGAAATTTACAAAATAGTGATAATGGTCATGAACATGTGATGAGCGCTTCTCATGCACCAGACACCAGGCTGACAGTGTCACAGGTACACACAATGGCCCATTTCATCCTCAAGAAACTTCAAAGGACACTCACCAGGGGCCTGCAGGAGACAGCTGGAATAGGGGTCAATAGGGACATGAAATGAAGGGATGCAGACAGTGGGGTGGGCAGGCTAATGGAAGCCACAGGGTGATGTAGCACCTTGAGGCTGCTATCAGGGGAATCACTTCCTGTTCCTAGATTGAAGGGTCAGGGACCAGAGCAGTGCCTGGAGCCAGAGAGGGTAGCATGGAAGATGGAATAATGGCCTGCAGAGACATCCACAACTGGATTCCTGGCAATTGTGCATGCACTGGGTTATAGGACCAAAGGGGGTGAAAGTTGCCGGTGAAATGAAGGTTGCTGATTGGCTGACCTTGAGATGGGAAGATTATTGTGGATTATCCAGCGGGCTCATGGTCATCACGAGGGTCCTTAAAAGTGGAAGCAGGAGGCAGGGGCTCAGAGAGATCTGAGGATGAAAGAGGGGAACCTGAATCCATGGGTGGAACTTCCCGACCCAGGAAACGAACCTGAATCTCCTGTGCTACAGGCAGTCTCCTGTATTGCAGGTAGATAGATCCTTTAGTGACTGAGCCACCAGGGAAGCTCCAGGGGTTAATGACTTCTAGAAACTTAAAGCTGGGCTTCCCTGGTGGCTCAGATGGTAAAGAATCTGCTGGCAATGCGGGAGACCCAGGCTCAATCCATGGGTTGGGAAGATCCCCTGGAGAAGGAAATGGCAACCCACTCCAGTATTCTTGCCTGGAGAGCACCATGGACAGAGGAGCCTGGTGGGCTATAGTCCATGGGGTCGCGAAGGGTTGGACGTGACTGAGCGAGTAATACATACACAGAAACTGGAAAAGATAAGGAATGGATACTCCCCCAGGGCTTCTGGAAGGAACGCAGCCCTGACAACACCTTGATTTTGGCCCAGTGAGACCTGTGTCAGACTTCTGACCTCCAGACTTTAAAAGAGTCAGTTTGAGGACTTACAGGGGCCCAGGTTTAATTCCTGGTCTAGGAACTAGATCCCACCTGCTGCAACTAAAAAAGGAAAAAGCAAAGGTCTCACATGCCACAGCTAAAGATTCCTAATGTCACAACTAAGAGCCAGCATAGCCAAATAAATTAAAATAATAATAATAATAGAAAGTACGTTTTTACTGTTTTAAGCCACTAAGTGTGTGCTCATTTGTTAGTGCAGTTGTTGTTCAGTTGCTAAGTTGTGCCTGACTCTTTGTGACCCCACAGAACGCAGCACACCAGGCTTTCCTGTCCTATACTATCTACCAGAGTTTGCTCAAACTCATGTTCATTGAGTCGGTGATGCCATCCAACCATCTCATCTTCCGTCGTCCCCTTCTGCCCTCAATAGTTCCCAGCATCAGGGTCTTTTCTAATGAGTCAGCTCTTAGCAACTGGTGGCCAAAGTAATGGAGCTTCAGCTTCAGCATCAGTCCTTCCAATGAATATTTGGGGTCATTAGGACATTAATAGGAGGCAATTACAGGCAGCTGTCAGAAAGTACTGCCCACCAGGAGCTGTGACCTTCAGTATGGGGACAAACCACTGCCAAACCTCGGCCCTGTAGGGAGAGACCAAAGGGCATTAGTAACCCCACTTCCTTCTCCCTTCCCCCACCCTCCAGTCTGTTCTGATGCTTCCCATCGGTCCTGGGGCGGAGGGTGGGGGGTGTGGGGGTGGGGTGGGGAAGGGGCATGTCTGTTGGCACAGCTCCTGTGTTGCACACTCAGCCCCTGCAGAAGCAGAGCCAGGAGGAAGAGGGCAAGTGAGATCATTATAAATAATCAGCTATGTGTTACAGTTGATGACTAGGAGGCTGAGAGAGGTCAAGTTCTTTGCTTGGGGACACTCAGCTAACAAGCAGCTGATCCAGGATTTGAACCCAGAATCCGAGTGCCGCTCTCTACCATGACACCAGGGAGCAGAGCGTGGTGTCTGTGCTGGGAGCCCAGCCACGTGAGCACACGGTCTGCATGTTCGGGCTTGTACTTGCTGCTTCGCACGCCCACCCAGCGCGCCTCAGCCCCTGAGCATGTGTTTCTGTGGGCGTTCGCTTTTTTCCGATCTCTGCTATCACCAGCAAGTTTCAAAAGCAGCAAGAGAAGATGAAATGACACTTTTACTAAACAGGAACCATATTCCACAACCTCTGCTGGCTCACAGTGCCTCCGTGTCTAATTAGGGGTTGTGTTGTTCAGAGTGTGAACATGAAATTGCTGCTCCCTCCCCAGGCAGGCGGCTGGTGTGGGCACCCAGATGCTTGCAGGGCTGCATTGGTCCCCGGAGACCACGGAAGTGCTGAATGCCACATGGCAGAAGGGCCGTGTGTGCGCTGATGGGTCTTCCGTGAAGCGGGAAGTGCCAGACCTCTTATATCAGTAGTGTTACAACTCTGTGTTTCATGGCTCTGTGTTTTGGAGGCTATTTCTCTGAACTTGAAGTGCAGGGGGAAAGAAAAGATTTAATGCATTTGAGGACCAACTGCATGTGACTGCACTTTGCCCTTGCAGCAACCAGGGAGATCCCATTACACCCAGCAGAGGGTGAGAGACACACTGGGACCTAGAGCAACTCTGAAATTCTGTACTTGACCCTGGGGCTCCACAAGGACACTTTTCAGCCATTCTGCCATCTTCACTGTACTCCAGCCTTCAGCCCTTCCCATGCCCCCTACTGCTTTCCAGCTTGAAATTTAGCACATGCTAGTCCCTGTGGTGAAAATGCTGTTCCCTGCTTTCCTGATGACAGCTGCTGCTGACCCTGTTTATCTTTCAGGTCTCGTATTAAAGACCTTAAAGTTCCTCTAGGTGCAGACTAGTGTCAGGTTCAAGGGCTTTTGGAGTCAGACCACCTGGGTTTGAATCCTAGCTCTGCCACTGGAACTAGATAAACTTATGCAAGTTGCTGAAGCTTTCTATGCCTCATTTTTACCATCTGTTAAGTGAGCACAGAAAGAGCATCTACCTTATACCATTGCTAAAAGGATTGAGTGAGGGAATTAAGAAAAGAAGATAGAAAAATTCCTTTGTATATACAGGAGGGCAAGGAGCAAGAAGCATTGGCTACTAGTATTACTTCTTGATCCATTCACATAGGTCTCCATGGTACCAGCATGTGCCATGCTTCCTAAAGCTCTCTCATTGACTTGGTACAGATATAATCAAACTGCAGCCACACATGTCTTTATTGGCTTAATATCTGTCTCTCCTGCTTGTCCATGAACCCCTTGAGGACAGGGGTCATGTCTGTCTTGCTCTCCTGTATCCTTAATAGTTTAGCATCAGTCTGGTGCATAGTAGGTGCTCAAGAAATAAATACTTAACGCATGATGAGCACAAAAGCCCACGAACTTTCTCTTCCCAAAATAGAGCCTGGTAAGGAATAGTACATTTAACAGAGTAGAGAGTATAATTATGAAGCTAGCACCGAGGTACCAGTATTCAGGGCAAAAAGTAGAAAATGTTGCCACACCATGTGGTTACAGCCTCATGAGAGATTCCAACACAGAACCACCTGATGAGCTGATCTCAAGTTCCTGAAGAACAGAAACTATGTGAGACAATAAGTATTTATTGTTGATTTAAGCCAGTAAGTTTAAGGGTATTTTGTTATGCAGCTGTAGCTAACAAATAAACCTGCAATGGAAGGAGCCATATCTACTAATAGGCCCCAGGCTTTCCTTGGCACACACAGCCTAAGATTTGTTATGGGTACCGAGACACAGATTCTAGCTCTTCTTTTTGCTTTTTAATTCGACAACTGACTTACGCTTGGCATACAGTTGGTGCTCAGCAAACACTTATCGATGATGAATGAATAAAAAACTCAGAATTCTATGGAAGTCTCCCAGGCAGATGGGTACTTAATTAGAGCATTTTTTTTTTCAGCACTATTCTGAAAGTCCTGCAAGGAAAGATACTCTAAAATTTTCTCTTAGCAACTATTCTAACTATCTAGCAATCCTTGATGTCATGAATCTCTTCCTCATATCCAACCTAGTTTTCATCCACTGCAGCTGAAACTCTTCTTTCTTTCTTTGGTTTTCATTTATCTAATTCCTGTGATTTGTGAACAAATATCTGCTGTATTTAGGCCCTCTGGGAAGGACATAAATGACAGCTGTCTGCTCACCCTTCATAAGTGAGACTATAGCTTGAGAGTCAGGGGGCCTGAATTCCGGTTCTTTTTCTTAAATGAGCCTCAGTTTTCCTAGTAAACAGTGAGGGCTTTGTGCTAGACTAAGAGAAGCGAGGCGCTTTCATCCTGTGCTGATTCTTAGTAATCAGGCGTGGCTCCCTGACGGTCCAGGTTGAAGAGGTGATGTTCAAGCTTAGTGGGAGAGAGGGCGAGCTGAGATCTATTAGTGATGTCTGCTCAGATGTGGCATATAGAAATGCTATGTCTTCATCAACCCTGAGCTTAGCCATCTCAAAATTTCTTGCAAATTCTGTTCATCTCTGACTTGGGGAAACTCGTGGAGTATTAACTCACATGTTAAGTAGGTGACTGCTTCAGCCAAGATCCGCAGAGAATTCTGAGCAGGGAACAATAGCCAAGGCCAGGGAAACTTTCCAGGCAGCAAGCATGTTCAGAGCACGCAGATGGTGGCTTTTCTGGAGAGGCGAAAGAAGGTGAGGAGTGAATTGGAGGGTTGACTCAGCCCATTCTGGATTCTGTGTGTGTGTGTGTGTGTGTGTGTGTGTGTGCGCGCGCACTCAGTCGTGTCCGACTCTTTATGACCCCATGGACTATAGCCTGCCAAGCTCGTCTGTCCATGGAATTTTCCAGGCAAGAATACCAGAGTGAGTTGCCATTTCCTTCTCCAGGAGATCTTCCTGGCTCAGGAATCAAACCCATGTCTCTTGTGTCTCCTGCATTGGCAGGCAGATTCTTTACCACTGAGCCACCTGGAAAACCAAATTCTGGACTGGGAAGCATTTAAAGGTGTAAGAAGGGACATCAGAGGTGGGTAGTCCCTGCTGACCCTCCTTCCCCTGAGGTCCCAGAACCTTCTTTGCGCCTGAGGACAGGGCTCCCTGACTTGGCAGAATTGATCATCTCAGACAGATTCTGAGCTTTCAGGGACTGGATGCATGTCAGGATTGAGGTCTCTGTTGGCATGTAGAAATGCAATCTTGATAATTCAATAACAACAGGGCTTCCCTGGTGGTCCAGTAGTTAAGAGTCTGCCTGCCAATGTGGGGGACATGGTCCAATACTTGATCTGGGAAGATTCCCACGTGCCTCGGGGCAACTTTGAGCCCACGTGCTGCAACTCCTGAAGCCGGCCCCTAGAGCCCATGCTCCACAACAAGAGAAGCCGCTGCAATGAGAAGGCTGCATACCACAATGAAGAGCAGCCCCTGCTCGTCGCAACTGGAGAAAACCCTCATGTAGCAACAAAGATGCCGCACAGCCAAAATAAATAAATAAACAAATATGTATTTTTAAATACTGCAACTTTCCTTGGTAAACAACTTTGGGATACAGAAATTTTAAATATAATAAAATATCAGCAATAGCCACATGGACTACCATAGCACTTAGCGTATGCCAAGTTTGGTGGGTGCACTTTTTGTACGGATTCTTTCCTGCAACCTCTAGGATGCTCCTATGAAGTCAGTACTGCCCTTGCACTCTGTAGTTCACAGATGCCAGTGTAACCTTTTCAAACATCACCCAGACCTTACCACCCCTCCACTTTAACCCCTAGAGGCTCCCATTGTTCCCAGAAGAATATCTATGCATGTCACATGACCTTCAAGGCCCCTGCCTGTTCTCATCCCATGGCTTATTCCTTTCCCTTCCGTTCAACGGCCTTCCTTCTCTTTGGACATGGATACGTTCCTCCTCAGGGCCTTTGTACTTGCTGTGTCCCCCACCCCCACCTGATGCCTTTCCCTCAGAAGTCTGCCAGGTGACTCTCACTTTTCACCACTCATGTCAATTGCCTTCCCCGACCTCCTCCTCTAAATAGCCTGGACCTTCCCCACTGCTCACTGACCCCTCATGCTGGTCTATTTTCTTCTGACCCTCGTGTCTCCCTGACATTCTAATGGAGTGTTTGCTGTTCATCTACCAGTTGCCTGTCTCTCCCTGCCCCAGAAGGTCATCTCCATGAGGACCCCTTCCCCAATGAGGAGCCCTTGCTGCCACCTGTGTGCCCTTTATCATAGCAGAGAGGCCCCATGGTGTCACCAAATGGCAGTCCCCCTGGGCACCTGCAGGTGGAGGACAAAATGCCAGGTTTCCAGCCTGTGGAGTGGCCTCTGGGAGTCCACTATGAAGATCAGGAGGGCAGGTCCAGAGGTTGATTACTCTTGGTGAAATTAGCCCTGCTTCTCACCTCCTGCCACAAAATAGAAGAAAGAGAAGAAAGGTCACGACAATAGCATAGCAGCACCAGTGCCAACCCTATGAAGTCAACTGATGTGAGTCTGTCACTCAGAAGCCTGTTTTCCCTCGTCGCTGAAATCAAAACACTTCTGACAGCCCGTGGCTTGTCACAGTTTAAGTGGCAACAGTTTCTGCTTCATGGTGCAAAATGTCACTTTGCTGCATACACTGATGTCAGCTTCATTGTGATGAAAGATAGTATTATCATACCCACTTTCCAGATGAGAAAACTGATGTCCAGGGAGGCTGAACTTGCTCAAGAGCATGACACGGTGAGTGGGGGAACCTGAGTGCCAGGTGGAGAAGCTGACTTGGAGAAGCTGACTCTCCTGCCCACCATGAGTCAGACTTGCCAGGTGCCAGAATTCCCCTGGGCACCTGGGAAGCGCCACATAGGCATCAGGGACCCAGCATGCCCTGGGGAGGGCCCAGCCCTGGGTAGCGTGAATAATGTGTTGGTGTTCCCCAGAAATCCACTCAGAGGCCAGTAGATTTTTATCTTCAGAGGCGGAGACGAAATCACCTGGCTGTGGACAGGTAAACGCCCAACACGTCTGCCTTTTGCGGAGGCTCTGGAGCCAAGGAAACAGGAAGGTCAAGCTGGCTCTTCGTGACCACTGTCCTAGGGCTGGACCCCCCAGAGTCAGGCGTGTGAACAGAGGACAGGAGGACAGGGGCTGACCACAGAGGGATGGGAGGACAGGGGCTCCTGGGATCAGGACTCCTAAATCCACAACCAGCATCCACTCTGCACCCTCTGACTCCAGGTGAATAAGAACAAGGCCAGGAGAAGGATGCTGCAGTGGCTGAAAGCAAAATTGGGGTGAGAAAGCTGAGTTTGGGTCTTTGCTGTGCTGATGCAAGGCTGTGTGACCTTGCGCAAGTCACTTCACCTCTCTGGGCCTTACTTGCCTCATCTGGAAAGTAGGGATTAATACTGTTTAAATGAACTGTTATGAAAGTTAAATGAATTAATATATACTAAGTGCTTAAAAAATAGTGCTTGGCATATAGTAAGTGTGCTATGGAACTTAGCTACAGGGTTTTACCTGGAGGTCTAGTGGTTAGGGACTCAGCGCTTCCACTTCAGGAGTCAGGGGTTCAATTCCTGGTCAGGGAACTAAGATCCTGCATGCCACTTGGTGCAGCCAAAAAAAAAAAAAAAAAGAAAGAAAAAGTTAGCTACAATCCTATGTCCATATATTGAGTTGTTTAGTCATTGTCCAACTCTTGTGTGACCCTGTGGATTATAGCCCATCAGGCTCCTCTGTCCATAGGATTTTTCCAGGCAAGAATAATGGAGTGGGTTGTCCTTTCCTTCTCTAGGGGATCTTCCTAATCCAGGGATCGAATCAGGTTTCCTGCGTTAGCAGGGGGCTTCTTTACCACTGAGCCATCACAGAAGTCTAATAAATGCATAGAAAAAAGATTAGAAAGAAATACATTAAAATATACATGGAGATTATTGCATGACAATGAAATGATAAGAAGTTTTTCTTTTCTTCCCTTTAGACTTGTTTTTTCTAAACATTTAAAAATAAGCAGTCATTATCCTTAAAAAAAAAAATCCCCATTTGAAACCTTTAGATTGGAAAGTTCTCTACTGTGGTGTCCTTTATAGTCCCTGTTGTCTCTGGTGGTGACCAGGTCTTGTGTTTATACCCGACCTTGGAGTTGATAGCTTTGGACCCTGGAAGACAGGAAAGAAATGGGTGGGGAAGGGCTGATCGATGCTGGGGCAGGAGACTGGACATAATGGGCCACTTACTGTGGAGTGCTGGGGCTCATGAACTTGGCCTGGGATGTTGTTGGCCACTTTGGAAACAGTCTGAAAGCTTCTACTGAAGCTGGACTTCACCTACTCAGTTGTTTAGTCACTAAGTCATGTCCGACTCTTTGGAAGTCAATGGATTCCAGCACACCAAGCATCCCTGTCCTTCACTATATCCCAGAGTTTGCTCAAACTCATATCCATTGAGCTGGTGATGCTATTCAACCACCTATCTCATCCTCTGTCACCCCCTTCTCCTGCCCTCAGTCTTTCCCAGCATCAGGGTCTTTTCCTATGAGTCGACTCTTTGCATCAGGTGGCCAAAGTGGTGGCTCAGATGGTAAAGAACCTGCCTGCAATGCGGGAGACCCAGGTTTGATCCCTGGATCAGGAAGATCCCCTGGAGGAGGGAATGGCTACCCACTTCAGCACTCTTACCTCGAAAATCCCATGGACAGAGCAGCCAGATGGGCTGTAGTCTGTGGAGTCACAAAGAGTCGAACACAGCTGAGTGACTAACGCTCACCTGCCCTATAACCCGGCAATTCCCTGTTTTATAGCCAGGGCATCAGGAGATCTACAAAGATATTAACAGTAGCTCATCTCATAATTACTCCAGCAACTCAGACGTCTCTTAACAAGAGAATATTAAAACAAATTGGGGGGGGAGTGGTTCTCACAATGAAATATTACACAACAATGAAAAAGAACTGCCTGCGACTGCACTCAATATTGTGAAAGAAACTCATAAATGTGATATCAGGTGAAAAAAGCTAAACACACAAGCACATGTAGTTGTAACTCCATTCATATAGAAGAAAAGGCAAAAACAGCCAAGAGTCGGCTGCAGTGATGGGGTCAGGAAAGCAATCACCTTTGAGGAAAATGGTGGGTAAGGGAGGGTAAAGAGGCTTCTGAGTGCTTCTGGTCATGTCTGTCTGAGTGTTGTCCACACAGATGTGCACACTTCTGGAAATTTATTGCTCTGTGTCCTTATGATCTATGCATTCTTTTGTATTTTACAATTCAATAAAAATATTGAGGACAAAAGAGAGATACAGGATCAAGAACTGTTTCCTCTTCTGATGGATGTTGCTGTGTTTGTTTAAAATGCTGAATCTTCAGCAGCCATTTTGTGACTATGAGGCATTAGCTGAGAGCAGGGCGAGATTGGTAGAGCAGAAAAATGGAAGGATCCTGGATTCATAGTGGCAATAGTGAGGCATTACAGAGGTGGGTCTCTCTCCTTGAACCTTTGTGATGGCTCTGAATGGTGGGTTCCCAGGAAGGTGAAATGACCTCCACCTGGCTCTCTTTTGGGACATCCAACCATGAACTGCAGTGTAAGAAATCCAGTTTTTCTGAGGCTGTCATGATGAAAAAAAGACACAAAAAGATGAAGGGAAGGGGACTTCCTTGGCAGTCCAGTGGTTATGACTCTGTGCTTCCAATACAGAGGAGCAAGTTTGATCCCTGATCAGGGAACTAAGATCCCACATGCCATAAGGCATGGGCCAAAAAAAAAAAGATAAAGGGAGATACGTGAGGTAGCAGGCACAAGCATGAAAATGGCATTTTCACAATGTGGCATGAACCTTTAACACCTCCACTTGTAACTTCTGAGACACCTTGAGTTCAAAACAATCAGCAGAGCCATTCTTGAATTCATGACTCACAGAAACTGTGAGCTAGTAAATGACCATTATTGCTTTAAGCCTCTAAATCTGGGGATGACCTGTTGTCCAGTCATAGATAAGTAACCACCACTTTCATTGTAAGCATTCATCAAATGATGTAATTAGTCTCCTTTTTGTTTAAGCCATGGACTGGCAACACTTTTCTGTGAAGGATTAGATAGTAAACACTTCAGGCATTGCAGACCAGACGGTCTCTGTAGCAACTAGTCTACTCTGCTGCTGGAGAGTGAAAACTGCTAGAGGCAATCCATAAATAGGTATGGCTATGTTCCAATAAAGATTTATTAACAAAAGCAAGGAGCCAGCACATGAGCAGTAGTTTGCCGAATCATGGGTTAAGCCGTTTTTGAGTTAGATTTTTCTGTTACTTGCAGCCCAAAGCATCTCTGGATAGTTTCGACTATTCAGCTATCCAGAGAGAGCTTGGGGCTAAGTGTTAGCCCTGCATGGGCGCTGGGTGTCCATGCACAAGCTCTGGTGGTATAGCATGAGCTCTGAAATGTGGGAAACTGGGGTTTGATCCCTGGATTGGGAAGATCCCTTGAAGAAGGGGATGGCTACCCACTCCAGTATTCTGGCCTGGAGAATTCCATGGACAGAGGAGAGCCTGGCGGGCTACAGTTCATGGGGTTGCAAATGGTCAGACACGACTGAGCGACTTTCACTTCACTTCACTGGTGTGTGTGTCGGGGCCCTGGTGTGTCCCACCCCACGCATCATCTTATCTGCTCAGATAAGAAGGACCGGGCTGTTCCTTCACTAAGGGCTCTCTGAGCATCTCTTATCAGGAGATTACCAGTTCTCTTCTCTCCTCTTTGCTGATTCTAGAATCTCTGGAATCTTCCTTACTGGATATTCAGCAAGACAGGCAGGCAGGAAGATGAGTGTTCCCCAGATGAGGCCCCTATAGCTAAAGAAATGTAGGACAAGGCCCCTGCAGGAAGAGAAGAACAAAAGCCAGAGACTCGCACCTCCTCCTCTCCCTATTCAGACAAGCCTGGAAGCTCCCTTCATCAACAGCTGTGACGGTTGTGTGCCCAGTCCTTGCTGCGGGATGCTCTGTGCTCAGCGTTCACAAACCTGTCCCGTGGAGAACTCTCGGAGCTGGACATTCTTATTAGTCCCGTTTCATGGATGAGGGAAGGGGCGAACAGAGAGGGGAATCACTGTCCCCAAGACACACAGCGGAAAATGGGATGCACATCCATGCTGACTGCTCCACACCCAACGGGCCAGAAACCCAAGGCAGAAAGATGAGCTCACGGGAATTTCCCTGGTGGTCCAGTGGTTGAGAAACTGCCTTCCAGTGAAGGGGGGCCCAGGTTCAATCCCTGGTGGAGGAACTAAGATCCTATAAGCCTCGAAGCAACTGAGCTGGTGCCTCAACTACTGAGTCCTCACACTCTGGAGCCCCTGAGCAGCAAAGAAGATCCTGTGTGCCTCAACTAAGACCCAATTTATTATCAAATAAATAAATATTTTTAAAAAGAAAGATGAGCCCAGCCAGATCACAAGGCGAGGGGCAAGTGAGGCCCGTACAGCTCCTCCTCCTACCTGGGCACATCTCCTCCTACCTGGGCTCCAGCTCGGGTCTCCCTTCCCAGTGGCTGGCCCATTCTGGTGGTCTGCCCCCCACCTCCTGCCAGGAGGGCCCTGCCGCCCTCCTCCCAGGCCGACAGGGGGCTGATGCGAATAACACTGTTGTCTGCTGCCTCTCTGCTCATCTTGTTTGTTCCAATTATGTCAAGTAAGCCATTATAATTTTTACTTTTTTTAGATTAACATTGTTGCTCAAGGGCACAGTAATTAGTGAACGGCTGGGAGTTTAACAGTTCTGAGCAACTGGGAGGGAAAGTTTTCTCTGCAAATCTTTGGAAAAGCCTGGAGGCTACTGGGCCACCCACGAAGCCCCTCAGCCTCGAGAAGGTGGGGCTTCTGTTCATGCACACAGGCTGGAGGAAACCCCTGTCCGGTCCCCAGCCCAGGACCAGGAACCACTCTGGGGACTTCCAACAGCCTGTCCCTCTGGGTTTCTGCTGGGGAAATTACTCTCCCCTCCCCAGTTCCCTATGGTGTACCTTATCTGTGCTTCAGAAATGCTTAATAATTGAACGAATGGACAGAGAGTGCAGGCTGGTGGTGAAAGTGAAAGTTGCTCAGTCGTGTCTGATTCTTTGCAGCCCCATGGACTGTAGCCCGCCAGGCTCACCTTTCCATGGAATTCTCCAGGCCAGAATATGGAGTGAGTAATGGTTCTCTTCTCCAGGGGATCTTCCCAAGACAGAGATCAAACCCAGGTCTCCTGCACTGCAGAAGGATTCTTTACCATCTGAGCCACAAAGGAAGTCCAAGAATACTGGAGTGGGGTAGTCTATCCCTTCTCCAGGGGATCATCCTGACCCAGGGATCGAACTGAGGTCTCCTGCATTGCAGGAAGATTCTTTATTGGCTGAGCTACTAGTGTGGCCCATAGGTCAAATCCAACCATAGATGGGTTGAATTGAGCCAGAATAAATGAGTTGCTGTATCATGATACATGATATCACATGTATCAAACTTTTCAGCTTCTGGAAATGTCTTAGAGAAGTTAGGATCTCTGGCCACACTGAGTCATATTCCCTTGTGAGAATAGTTAGAGGTGTGAAATGTGGCTGCTCTGTCTAGACGGAGTGTGAGTTCCAGCTTGCCACAGTCTCCGCCACTCTCTATTGCCTCACCCCAGCCATTACCTATATGGCTCCTCAAGCATTTGTGCTAGGTACTCTTGATTTGGAAAAAGTCTGCCTACTAACTAAGATGTGAGTCTCTTGTTCACATAATGGTTCAGGATTCAGGGTAATTAAGTGGAAGAGAGCTCTCTTTCCTTAACCATTCACACTTCAAGCTCCTGCCGTCCTGTGGTACCACATACCTGAGCTTCATCACTACAGCAGCTTACGACTGATGGAAAACAAAGGGATCAATACTTACACAGGGGGACTTCCATGGTGGTCCAGTAGCTAAGGCTCTGCATTCCCAGTTCAGGGGGCCCAGGTTTGATCCCTGATCAGAGAACTAGATGCCACATGCTACAAATAAGAGTTACTATGCCACAACTAAAGATCCTGCATGCTGCCACTTAAAAGATCTCATGTGCTGCAACTAATACCTGGTGCAGCTAAATAAATGTTTTTAAAAAGTAAAGTAGAATCATACAGAGGAGGTTTGGAGAGTCAGCCTGTAAGAGCTCAATCACATGGCCACTGCAAGGGATGCTGGGAAAGCCATCTTGCTGCTTGCCCAAAGGAGACGAGGACAGATTTGATGAGCAGCTAGTGGTGCCTGTCCATCTACTGTCTTCTGTCTCCCAACGCCAGAGCCCTCATCTCCTCCTGGGCTCTGAGTCTGGCTTTTACATTCCATTTGCCCTTCTAGTCTATTGTTTGGGGCATCCACTTGATAGTTCCGTAGCTCTGGCTTTGCAGCTCAAAAGCCCAGGCTTCAAAACCTTTGGCTTCTGAAACTAAATGCCTTTTTTTAAATGTTTTTCTACTCTCTTCTTCCTCTGCGCAATGAATACTTCATGGTCTAGTTTGGCAGAGGGCAGGGGACAAAGGGCAAAGAAGGAGCCCTTCTTTGGGTTAAATGAAATAGAATGCACGTTGGTTAGGAGTAGCATCCTGCTCTCACGGCCCAGCCATTCCATTCATAGACATTTACCCAAGAGAAGTGAAGATTTGTGTCCCATCTATTTTCATACACAAATGTGCATAGCTGCTTTATCCATAAGAGTTAAAAACTGGTGACACATAACATCCCTTGACTGGTGACTAGATAAATTGGTGTGTTCCTACACAATGGAATCCTCTTCAGCAATAAAAAGGAATGAAGTATTGACTCAAGCAACAACATACATGAATCTCAAAATCATGACTAAGTCAGAGGTGGGTAAGCCTTTTCTGTAAAGGGTCAAGCAGAAATGTTTTTGGCTTTGTGGGGCTTACTATATCAACAATTCTACTCTATTTAAAAAAAAATGTTTAATTTTGTTTTGGAACTGTGGCTCAGATGGTAAAAAAATCTGCCTATAATGCAAAAGACTCAGGTTCGATCCCTGAGTGGGGAAGACCCCTTCTCCAGGGGATTCTTATCTGGAGTATTCTTTCCTGACAATTCCATGGACAGAGGACCCTGGTGGGCTACAGTCCGTGGAGTCACAAAGAGTCGTCCACAACTGAGCAACTTTCATTTTTCATAGCTGATTAACAATGTTGTGATAGTTTAAGGTGGACAGCAAAGGGACTCAATCATACATATACCTGTACCCATTCTCTCCTGAACTCCCCTCCCATTCAGGCTGCCACATAGCATTGAGCAGAGTTTCCTGTGTATACAGTAGGACCTTACTGTTATCCATTTTAAATAGAGCAGCCTTCTACTATACTTTTGTAGTATGAAAGAAACCATCAGTTCAGTTTAGTTCAGTCGCTCAGTTGTGTCCAACTCTTTGCGACCCTATGAACCGCAGCACACCAGGCCTCCCTGTCCATCACCAACTCCCAGAGTCCATCCAAACCCATGTCCATCGAGTCGGTGATGCCATCCAGCCATCTCATCCTCTGTCTTCCCCTTCTCCTCCTGCTCCCAATCCTTCTCAGCATCAGGGTCTTTTCCAATGAGTCAACTCTTCGCATGAGGTGGCCAAAGTATTGGAGTTTCAGTTTCAACATCAGTCCTTCCAAAGAACACCCAGGAGTGATCTCCCTTAGGATGGACTGGTTGGATCTTCTTGCAGTCCAAGAGACTCTCAAGAAACCATATGGAAAGAAACCATAGATATCCTAGATGAATGAACATGGCTGTGCTCTAATAAAACTTTATTTATGAGCCTTGAAATTTAGATTTCATGTTGTTTTCATGTGTCATGAAATACTACTCTTTTCTTTTTTTTTCCGCCCAGTGTGGCTTGTGGGATTTTAGTTTCCTGACCAGTGGATTGAACCAGAGCTCTCAGCAATGAGAGCGTGGAGGGACTACCAGGGAATTCCCAATGTTACTTTTCTTTCAACTTTTTTCAACCATGAAAGAAAAAATGTAAAAACCCAGAACTCTCATTCATTGCTGGAATACAAAAATGGTACAGTCACTTTGGAAGACAGTTTGGTGTTTTTTTAAAAAACTGAATGCATTCTTACCATATGATCCAGCCATCATGCTTCTTTGTATTTACCAAAGAAGTTAATAACTTCTGTCCACACAAAAACCTGCAGATGGATATTTATAGCAGCTTTACTCATAATCGCCCCAACTGGAAGCAACCATGATGCCCTTCAGAAGGTGAATGGATAAATAAACGGTGGTCCATCCAGACCATAGGATTTTATTCAGCACTTAAAAGAAGTGAGCTATCAAGCCAGGAAGAGACATGGAAGAACCTTAAATGTATATTACTAAGTGAAAGAAGCCAATCTGAAAAGGCTACTTTCTGTATGTTTCCAACTCCATGTCATTCGAGGAAAAGTAAAACTATAGGAAACAGTAAAAAGATCACTGGTTGTTAGAGGTTAGGGGAAAGGACAGATGCATAGGTGAAGCAGGGGGCGTTTTAGGCAGTGAGATAATTCTGGATGATGCCTTAATGGTAGATGTGTGCATGCTCAGTCGATTCAGTAGTGTCTGACTCTGCGACCCTATGCACTATAGCCCTCCAGGATCCTCTGTCCATG